>OW679203.1:69856624-69960775 GCA_940337035.1 Agriotes lineatus
GTCAGAAGCTTTTTCCTTATGTCACTCTGTTATTGCTGGGTTTGCAAAAAAAAATTACTCAGTATTTTTTCACGCTGTGGCGCCCTAAGCGGCCGCTTGTGTCGCTTGGGCCTCTGACCGGCCCTGGTTTGTATAGTCTCTCAGTTAATTTTCGTCCACCATATTTCATTAGTTCTGTGGGTATGTTATCCACACCTGAACTTTTGTTGTTTCTCTGTGCCCTGAGTATTTCGTCAATTTCTTCCAATGTTGGCACTTCCACCGGCTGGTCTTCTCTTTGCACTTTCTCTTCTTCCCATGTTCTTAAATTTTCGCTTTGGTAATATCTGCTCCTTATAATATTCCTCCTATCTCTCTAGGCTTTTTTCTTGCTTCTTATTACTACTGTTTTTTGTTGGTAACCCCTTACTTATTGCCTCTGTTTTTTATAGAAGGCTCTAATATTGTGGTTGTTGTGATTTTCTTCTATTTCTTCTATGGATAAGCAAACGTCTATGGTTCAATATGTTATCTTTATCGATAAATTCTAGTTTAATGTATTTTTTTATAGAAAAAGAATGCGGTAATATCTATACCAAAATTAATTTGGTTAATAGTCTGTAAAAACACAGATGAAGGTAAAATACTGAAACTAATTTCTACTGCTACTTATTTTTTATTTATTATTAAATAATCAGCGGTTCTCTCAGTGAACAAAGAAAAATTTAAATAGCCGTAATTTGTATGTTATTTATTTTTCATTAATTTTTTTAACTCAACATTGTTTAGTTAACTCTGAAATATCCCCTGCTTGAACTTTAAATGTAAATTACTACCTCAGTTTGTAAAGAATATTACTTAATTTATTCAACTTTAACTTGCTATAACTTTCTTGGTGCTGGTTTTGGTCCGAAGTTTATTAAGAAAATAACTTTATTATTTTGGTCCCCCCTAGCTATCCTTTCAGTCTCCTCCGTACATTATGAAACACCTTGTATATCACTGAAGCAAAGGTCCATACTCTCCCTTGTGTAGCTCGACACGTAGCGTAGGACATTAAATTCACACGCAGGCAGAAATGAATACCTATGCTTCCTAGATATACAGGGTGGGCCATTTTAATCGACGCATCCGAATATCTCCGTTGGTAAGCTGAATAAAAAAAAATTGTGCAGACAAAAGTTATTCAGGACGATGGGGGTCATTTGACTGTACTAATAACTTTGACCTTGGCGTCAACTTACAAGGTCATTTGAAGGTCAAAATCATTTTTTTAATGGGAACCTCTATTTTTGACGCCGGATTCGGAAAGAGCGGAGAATTTTATGTCCAAAATGATAGTTTAGAAGCTGTTTTTTCAAATTTGCATGATTTAAGGGCGAAAAAATATTTGAGTACACTTAGGGGACAACAACCTTGACCATCTTGTTCTTTAGGTCAACTGTGAAGGTCATGGTCAAAGTGATTTATAAATAAAAAATCTGACTATTTGCAATAATTGTATTTTAATTCAAAATTAAAATTCGGGCATAAAAGGGAATTTGAGGCTTCATTTTTATCAAAATACAGGTCTTACTACTTCCACGTCGTTGTTTCTGGGTAATGCTAAAAGTAAGATTTAAGGACAATAGTGAGATTTTTTAATTTAAATAAATCACTTTGTTATCCCCTAAGTCTACGCAAATATTTTGTCGCCCTTAAATCATCCAAATTCGAAAAAACAGCTTCTGGACGAATTTTCAACATTTAACCTTGATTTGACCTTTTCAAGGTCACTCCAACGAGTTATAAACTATCATTTTGGACATAAAATTTTCCGTTCTTTCCGAATCCGGCGTCCAAAATAGGGGTTCATATTAAAAAAAAATTATTTTGACCTTAAAATGACCTTGTAAATTAACGCCAATGTCAAAGTTATTAGTACAGTCAAATGACCCCCATCGTCCTGAATAACTCTTGTCTGCACAATTTTTTTTATTCGGCTTACCAACGGAGATGTTCGGATGAGTCGATTAAAATGGCCCACCCTGTGTAAATAGCTATTTATAGGCCACAGAAGCGCTTCTTTTACAAACAGCCATTTATTATTCTTTGGTAAACAACTTACGAAAAAATTACAAATTAACCACAATTTTATAAACGTTACAACAAAAGATCTAATATGAAAATCATAAAAATCCCGATACATTTCAGCAATTGCTAAATACTGATTGATTTTGATAGTGAAGTTTTCAACTGGTTAAACATGAATTTATTCTATTAGGCAAATTTTAAAATCAAGGAAAATGTTTTTGCAATGTTTAAGAAGTTTAAAATTTGTACTTTTCTACAGTTACAAGAAATAATAATAGTTACGTTGAATTACCAACCTTTCCGTTATCTAGAATAATGCACATAACACTAGTTCATCAGTACATATTAATGACTTTTAAATAACCTCCATGTATAAGATTAAGAACAACAGAAGTAATAACGAGGCAACTTTCAAGAAAAACTTTATTGTACCTACTTTCAATCCGCAGCAGCTTAAGTTCATGATTTATGTCTATGTTGTGGTCGCAAAAACAATTGACAAATTTGGTCAGGTTGTTCATATCCGTCTTTAGAATAACTTCGAAGTGGTCCTGTGCTCTCCAAGCTACCAATTCACCAAAATTTTCCATCTACAAAATAACATCAGCTTAAGTACTGCAAAACTCCAAGGTGTTAGAAAATGGAATATTTACACAGTCATGGGGAACAGCATAAACTACGCAGTTAATTAGGTATTTTTTTGTACTTATATTTTGTACAAAGTTATCACCGTTAATAACCTTTATTATCGTCTGTTGACGAAAGTTGACTATAATATAAACATTTGATTACTATTTGATTGTTTTGTTCTTGTTACATAAGTTGTAATAGCACAATTAAGTTTTTATTGAGGACAGTTAGGCAATATTTTACTAAAACAATTTTATAGATTTGTTCTTTTTCTAAACAACGCTTCAATTTTTTATCAAAACAAACACAAACAGAAAGGACATGATAGTGAAACAAAAAAGTACGGTTAGTATACAAACCTTATAAATTATTACAGCATATTTTCGTCGTTTAATAGATTCTGCATGTTTGAAGCCACTACAATATTCCATTCCCAAACTGGAGTGGTATATATTTTTTAAACATTAATCCCACTCACCTGAACTATTTCTCCCTGATGCTGATTATAATCAGTCAGCTGCGCCTGCAGCAGCAAGTATATTTTCGGAGATTTCAGAGTGGCTTTAGAATCGGATATATATATGGGAAAATAATTATAATCCCTCGGAAAAGTAACCCACTGGCTCACATCTACGTGTTGCTATAAAAAACATTTAGTGTTAATCCGAAAACGGGCTTCCACTTCTAATCTTAAAAGACAAACTCACAACCGACGACATGAGTGTGATGCAGCTCTTCCTACCAACTTTCCAGTTCAAATAAAAGCGCGACTTTAAGGTCAAAATGAACAAAAGCAAACGACCATGACAAGTTACCTTAGGTACGATAGTGCATCCGATTCGGTCCTCGTTGTGGAACAGCAAATTCTCCAAGCAACGTCGGTTCTTTGAATCCGATATAGAACTTCCGGTGCACACCATGAGCGCATTGTGGCTGTTCAAGGTGCCACTCAGCTTGTTCCTCAGAGAACCAAGCCGCCACCACTGTACGATTGTTGAGTACATGTAATAAAACGTGAAGATCATAGTGGACTTCAGGTGGAAATTATTCACTTTCCCATTGTAACTGCAACAAATTTTCATATAAATATTTGTACAATAATCTAATTATAAAAGTAAATATTGTTATTGATGTGTGTAAAACCAAAACAGGTTGGTATTGTTTATGAAGATGATGCATTAATCTTCCCTTGGTTGTTTGTTTCGATAATTCTGCAAATACTACAGTCTTTTTTAAAATAAATGCTAAACAACATCATTATTGTGTTTATTATTATGATTGTTTTATGGATATCATGACAATAAACCCAGGATTTGTTTTCAACAAAGTTAGATAAGTAATCTATGGAATTGTTTTCGGTACGATCTCCTTTTATTTTCATGTCTTATCCAGTCGTTCTTGTAGTTTATAATTTAATAATCAGCAACTTTAAATATAAATAAATCTCTTGTATCAGCATTAATATCTTTAATAAAAAATCTTTTGATAAAAAATAAGAAAATTTTAAATTTTAATATTCGCATTTTCATTTACATGAAAATTGCGGCTTTGTATTATTTAGAAACAAAAATAACTTTATCGGTAGAGACTAGAACCAGATAAAACATTATGTGTAGTTATAGAATTAATTACAATCACTTTTATTATTTGTAATGCTCAAATAGTGGTAGTTATTGTGTTTACAACTCGATCACAATATACAGTGTTTTCAGAAATATATTGAAAATTTTAACTACTGTTACGATTCGATTGCACCTTTAGTAACTTCGCAGGTCTGTGCACGCACAGGCCTTTTTGGTGCTTGATGGCCAGCAGTTAATGTCTTCTGAAAATGTCCACGCTGGCCGTTATGTACAGTTCGCTCCACGAGCTTCATACCTAAATGCACTCAATCTTTTCCAGCCACGAGCCGACATTAATCTCTGTTACACCTTTTTAAACTGTTATAATTTATATTTGTACCTTTTAATCTGTGTTATAAGCTAGTTTTCCCTCGCAAGCCAAGTTTATGAGGTGCACCTTAAAACTGGCTTAGATTTATTACCTTACGTTTAATCAATGTTTAGTACATAATCACCTGTACTTTTGTACTATTTGCGGTCTTGTTTTTGTGTTACTACTATCTGAGCTGTTCTTGAGTTTTCTCTCAGAATATTATGCTACTAGAGTTTAGAAATTCTATGAATGCCTGTATACATTAGTTAACTGAAAAAAGATTCGTTGACGCCCTTTTTGGATTTTAAATTAATCATTAGTATTCAAAGAACTGCACACCGTCTCCCTGAGTTAGTCCGGCCGGAAATTGTATCCAAGTAGTCATTAATATTATATTTTTGAGAGATTTAGCCGATGAATCATTTGAAGTTAGCATCATAATTACAAGTAATTAATAATCTACGCTTGCTACTTACACATTTTCAATAAGCTTTCGAGAGAGGCATTATTATTCAATATTACCAATATTAACAAGAACTACAATAAACAAGACAACGCCCAGTATCAAAAGGAGAAACAAAAACTTTTAAAACTGATACAAGGGTTATGCAAAGAGAAACTATATCAACTACTCGGTTCTTATTGGAAAGACCGATTGTCGAGAACAATTAACAGTCAGAGAAGGCAAATAATCAAATATGCTGTCATGTAGTGATAATTGTCAGAACACAAGAAACAAGACTTTCAAATAAAGAGCAAATGGTGGAAATGAAGTAAGGTCCACATAAAAACAAATATCAAAAATAGCAAAAGATACCAGCACGAAATGTGTTAAGAACAATATTAAAACAACTACTTACAAAGAACATATTATACAAAGATTGTATAAAGATTACGATGGTTACGACACATTATAAGAAGTAATGATGATAAACCCATCAATATGATAACAGACTGCAAACTAAGTGAAAGAAGACTAAAGGGAAAATCAAAAACTGGATGATGGGATGAAATGAAACAAAATCTTCAAAAGATAAAAATCAAAAATTGAAAAAAGGCTAAAAACAGGAAAGGATTGACAGTAGAAGAAGCAAAAACACAACAAACTAGACAGCTCATGAAGCCACAAAAAGAGAAATAGTCCACCCCAAGTCTTCTTCTTCATCCGTCCACTTCCATCTATCCTTCAAATATATATTTTTTTATTTTTCTTATCCTGTCCTTTTCTCATCCAATTAAAACCTGCCGTCCTATTGAAATTGTTTAACCACGTCATCTAGGTGCATCTTATACATCTTCTTTTTCCCCAGGAACACGAACACATCTTCCCCATATACTATACGGTCTGCCCAATTTCATTTCAGATAGTCAGTTCTTTTAACTAAGTCTTGTACTTTTGTTTTTGCCCTTATCCATTCATTTGTTTCTCAATCCCTTAAGGATATTCTCAGTATCTTCCTTTCTGTCACTCTCTGGTTCACGTTGACTTGAAAATTCAGTTCCAACCCAACTCTCTTCCTTGTTTTGTCTATATCACTGATAGGAGTGATAAGACTTATTAATTTGGGCTCATTTTGAGTAAAAACAAGAATGTCACTGACGAATTTTAAATAACGAGATCTTCCACCGTTCATATTTATTCCTCATTTGTCCCACTCAAGGCTCTTGATGGTGTTTTCAAAAATATAAGAGTAAAATATTCAGTGACCTTGTCTTTTGCCTATACATATTTTTATTACATTAGAATTCTGACGTTCCCTAGATGCAGTATGATACTGAAATGTTCATTAAATGCAGTTTGCTCCCTCGGTTGATAAGAGTCGAGTTTGCATATTTGTGACAGAAAACTGATAGCACTGTAATTTTCTACATTTTCAACATCGTGTTTTCTGTGCTAAGAACTATTTGTCCAGTCAGAAGGGATGTCTCCTTGGATTAAGCATTTGTTGTAAAGTTTACTTAGTCCCTCTGTTAGGATATCACCACCATTTTTCAACACACTTCTATAAACACTTTATCTTCTCATAGTACTTTACCATTTTTCATTTGTTTTAAGACATTATTTACTTCTTCCACATTTATCGATAGAATCACTTCTAAATTTTCATCGATTTGTCTATTCCTAACTTCTTCATCAAGATCACAGTGGTGTTTTGTGTAATATAACTCCCCATAGAACTCTTCGATTTTAAGTTAGTTGTTTTTATAGTATGTTGGTGTTCCATTTTTTATCCTTTAGCTTTATGAGGCGAAGGAAGTATTGTAATCTCGAAAAAATAACCTTTCGAGATTTCTCCAGATCTTCACGTTTCAGGGTCCATAGATGACGAAAAAGTGGTTTTCTCAATTCCATATGTCTGTCTGTCTGTTGGCAGTATAACTCAAAAACTATTTGTCGAAGGAAGACAATATTTTGCATACACATTATATATCTACCTGAAATGAAACCGAGAAAATTTCAGACAAATATATACAGGGTGAGCACCTTACAAAAATAAAATTGTTTATTTTTTATTTAACTTAGCAATAAGTACAAGTAATAGTTTGTACATAACGTAGGCTTTATTGTTACCAAAAATGGGCCCCAATAGATACAGAATAAATGTTGTACGATACAAAAAAGAGCAACAAATGAGTGCGTTACTTAATATAGCTGCAACGCAGGAATTCAAAGGGTCAGTGCTCCACAGCACAGGTAGAAATAGGCGGTTCCTTTGTAATATCCCACAAAACGTTGGGACTGCATATGCTGTCTGCCTGCCCTTCAAATTCGACCACAGGTAACTTTTTTTTTTTTTTTAATTTTTTAATTTATTAGAAACGTGAAGATAATTTTACTCCTAACTTAATTTGATCTTTAAAATTATTTAGTGTCACAATGACAACGAGGGAAGTTCTGGGTAAAGCCTATTACAGATTTTTAGTAGCTGCTATTCTTCTGAATGCTTTCACTCCGCTATGGTAATCTGAACTTCCTGTGTTTTATATTTTCAAATATCTTCTTTTTTCACCATTCTCCTTGTAGTTCTGTTCACTTTAATATACTCTAAGGTGCTTCTTTTATTCTGGAAAATTGGCGCTCTTTGCTTTCATCTGCTTGGTTTCATCACTTAATTTGTCGAATTTTGATTAGTTTGATAATTTTTACGTATTTGCTCTTTCTCTTAAAATTTGTATGATGTTTTTGTTTATATCTCTTATCTTCTATACTCATCCACTTATACTTATATTTTATTCTGCATATCACCTCTGAATGTTTACTTACTTTGTCTGTAACGATTTAATCTACGATTGCTTTCTTAATCTATTGAAAGCTTTTTTCAGCTACTGGTTTTCTGACTTTTCCAAGTTCTTTCTAGTTTATTATTTATATTTATCGTTGCTCACGTTAGTCTATGATTGCTTTCTTAAGCTATTGATAGCTTCGACAATAGTGATTATATATTTTTCTTTGCGCTGCACATACACCGTATGGTTTCTCGTTTTTCCATTTATATATAGAACTACTCAGTTTTGAGGCAGTTTGCTACCATCTGCTATTTGGTTCACTTAGTCCACGTCTACTTACAAATTTTTCTCCGGTATCGATTTATAAAATCGGAAAATACAATAATAAAAAATGGTGTAAAAATAATACACAATAACCCATTAACACTAAAAGACAAAAATGTTATATACCTATAAAATAATGGTGAACAAAATATTGTTTTGCCAACGGGACTTCCCCTAACTAAAATAACGTCTTTCACGATCATTTAGGAACTAGGGAAATAACCTAAATTGTATTTAAAAGTAATCAAAATATAAGATCAGCTTTGTTATCAAACTTGAAGTCGGCCAAACAAAGTTATGCAAATGAACAGGTTGGGTTTGATAGACCTAACGCCCTTACTGTACTCAAACAGTTGGGGTTGGAATATAAATTTTTTTTTAAAAATTTGCCTGTGTTAAAAATGGAAGCTAAAGAACTTAAAATAATAATTACAAAAAAAATATAACAAACAAACGTTTTTACGAAACCTAATAGACCCAGCCCATCAATTACAGGGTTAAATATAGTGACACCTCTCCATAATTAATACCCATAGGGAATCTTAAATTGTTCATTGTAGAAAGGTGTTCGTTATACAGAGGTTTTTTACCATATATTCCCTACATTTCTGTACACCAAAAACCGTCAATTGTGTAGAGGTGTCGTTAAGGCTGAAAACACACGAAGCGGTTCACGCCGAGTCGGCAGCTGCCTGCGATAAAACACACGAGTCGGCGCCCAGTCGGCAGCCGCCTGCGATAAAACACACGAGTCGGCTAAAAAGTCGCGGCGATAAACATAACGTTGACATGTTGCCAGTATTCCTATTGAAGACAATGGATTCGTTTTCGTTTTATTTTATTTGCATAATCAACGGATCAACAAATGATCAGTCAGATACGACTCATCTAAGTAAAGTATTTTCATATATGACAAAGATATTTGACAACCGCGCCTGATACTCACCGCTTTGAAACCGCTTGTCGTGTGTACAGTAATAAGATAGCACAGACGCATGATACTACTACTACTAAGATAAACCCACGCGCATGGGATAAGCCCATCTCTCTCGCACGCCTGACGTCACTCCGTGACAAATTTCCACAGCAGCAGGCAGTTTGATACGGCGATTAAGGCTCGATCCACACTACCGGGCTGCTCTCGGTTCGATCTCGCTCCGCTCAAATATTTATACATTGTTAGCAATGGGCACATTCACACTATAGGTAACGCTCAAGCTCAGGTCGCGCCCATTGCTAACAATGTATAAAAAATTGAGCGGAGTGAGATCGAACCGAGAGCAGCCCGATAGTGTGGATCTAGCCTAAAGGTTTCGGTTCGGTGTTTAATGTGTTATTCGTTTTGTTTGCAGATATATGTGCTTGAAATTTAATAAATTATAATTAAAACATTGCATTAAACATTTATTACCATGGTGTACTGTGCAGCGATGGGTTGTTTAAGCAACAACTACAAAAAGAGTAAGAAAGTTTCGGATTGCCGTTTCTTTAGTTTTCCAAGGGACAAACAAGTTTGCGAACAGTGGTTTCTAAAGTGTTATCAGCAACACAAATTTAATGTGAAAACATCAAGAATATGTTCAAATAATTTTGTAGAAAGTGATTACTGTTCCAAAGAGAAACTGTTGGAATTACCGCAAAATAAATGGAAGTTGAAAAGTGATGCAGTACCTTCTCTTCAGTTTTAACAATTTTAATGGGGAGTCATTAAAATTGACCAATAATTATTTAAAAGTCCTAATGGATTTAGCGGAATCTATCAATTTAAGTACAGAGGCCAAGCATCTTTTCTTTTGATGCAAAATGTATTTTAAAATTAGAATATTGAATCGAGATAGGTATTAAAGAAAAATCCAAAGTGAGAAAGAGAAAAATTACAAAAATTGTAAAATAAGTCTTAATAAAACTTGGTTTTCTTGTGTAAATTTTGTAAATAACATAAATAATATGTAAATAAATAATATGTACTTAATAAATTAAACAAAATGTTTATCACTACAAATTTTTAACACCTACCCATAAAAATCCAAAAAAAGCTTGTAATAAAAAATAATTAATAATATATACCGGGTGTCCGTTCTCAAACTCGAACATATGAATCTAACATTGCATTGAACGATTTTGCTGACTCCTACTCGCCAATTCAACTTACAGGAAAGATAGTGGTATCAATAGAAAGATACAATTGTTGCACATCAAATAATACTAGTAATAATAATATTTACTGACATAGTATAGAAATAATGGAAACAATACCTAAAAATCAAATGACAATATTGATTGCCTATGTTTGACTTTGAGAGTGGACACCCAGTATACATATACTCGTATAATCTATTCCATCTTTAAAAAAACAATAGGTTGCCATGCTTTTCTTTTCCTAAATTGGCAGTACTAAGGAAAGCAGTAGTTATATTTCATTTCTTTGTGGTGGCAAACTTTTTCTAACTAAATTTGAAATGCCGTGTTGCCAATGCTACCAAACCAAAAGACAAGAAAATATGTCAATAAATGTCATTATAACACTTTCCCAATCTCTGAAAAATAAAGTGATAGTGTAAGTGATTATTGTGAAAAATTTAATAAACAGCATGGACAATGTTGTGTCTTCGGCGATGAAAGCAGTGTGTTAAAGTGCTACACACATTTCAGACGAGATAAAACCGATCTAAGCAATGATCAAATTTTTAGTAGATTGATGAACATTTTCAACGTGAGTACACTGAATTCCTATCCCATAAAAGAATTTTCTTAAAAAGTGCATCATTTATTTATAGGTAAGAAGGGCTTGAATCTAGTTTAGCGACCAACTCCGATCGACATGTGCTATACACCATTCGACGCGTCTCGTCGAGCTGAATAATATTGTCCATAAGGACAATCGGGGCAGACCAATGGTTACTGAGATACAGCACTCTAAAGTTTTTTTTTTATAAACTTTTTTCTTCGTGGAAAACATTCTGGGGCCTTTGGCGGGGCGCCGCACAGCATTTCGCGCAGCGTACCTCACCGAAGGCTAATAACAAGTCACACTGAGCGCCACCTAACCTAACCTTACCTAACATAACCTAACTTAACCTAATCTAATTTAGCGATCAACTCCGATCGACATGTGCTATACACCATTGGACACGTCTCGTCGAGCTGAACAATATTGCTGCTGGGGACATTCGGGGCAGACCAATGGTTACTGAGATACAGCACTCTAAAGTTTTTTTTTATAAACTTTTTTCTTCGTCGAAAACATTCTGGGGCCTTTGGCGGGGCGCCGCACAGCATTTCGCGCAGCGTACCTCACCGAAGGCTAATAACAAGTCACACTGCGCGCCACCTAACCTAACCTTACCTAACATAACCTAACTTAACCTAATCTAATTTAGCGATCAACTCCGATCGACATGTGCTATACACCATTGGACGCGTCTCGTCGAGCTGAACAATATTGCTGCTGGGGACATTCGGGGCAGACCAATGGTTACTGAGATACAGCACTCTAAATTTTTTTTTAATACATTTTTTTCTTCGTGGAAAACACTCTGGAGCCTTTGGCGGGGCGCCGCACAGCACTTCGCGCAGCCTACCTCACCGAAGGCTAATAACAAGTCACACTGCGCACCATCTAACCTAACCTAACCTTACCTAACATAACCTAACTTAACCTAATCTATTTTAGCGACCAACTCCGATCGACATGTGCTATACACCATTCGACGCGTCTCGTCGAGCTGAACAATATTGTCCATGGGGACAATCGGGGCAGACCAACGGTTACTGAGATACAGCACTGTAAAACTTAAAATGTCCCACACTAAGTCTATGGCGCGTTCGCTTTAAAATGTCTTTATGTTAAATCATGTGTGTTGGGTTGGGTGGGGTAGGGTAGGGTTGGATTGGGTTGGGTTGGGTTGGTTTGGATTGGTTTGGTTTGGGTTGGGTTGGGTTGGGTTGGGTCGGGTCGGGTTGGGTTGGGCTGGGTTGGGTTGGTTTGGGTTGGGTGAGGTTAGGTTAGGTTAGGTTAGGTTAGGTTAGGTTAGGTTAGGATAGGTTAGGTTAGGTTAGGATAGGTTAGGTTAGGTTACGTTCGGTTAGGTTAGGTTAGGTTATGTTAGGATAGGTTAGGTTAGGTTAGGTTTGGGTAGGTTAGGTTAGGTTAGGTTAGGTTAGGTTAGGTTATGTTAGGTCAGGTGAGGTTAAGCAAGGTTAGGTTAGGTTAGGTAAGGTAAGGTTAGGTTAGGTTAGGTTAGGTGCCGCGCATTGTGACTTGTTATTAGCCTTTGGTGAGGTACGCTGCGCGGCGCTCCGCCGAAGGCCTCAGAGTATTTTCCACGAGAAAAATTTAGAAAAAAAAACTTTATAGTGCTGTAGCTCAGTAACCGTTGGTCTGCCCCGAATGTCCCCCGCAGCAATATTGTTCAGCTCGACGAGACGAGTCAAATGGTGTATAGCACATGTCGATCGGAGTTGGTCGCTAAACTAGATTAGGTTAAGTTAGGTTATGTTAGTTAAGGTTAGGTTAGGTGGCGCGCAGTGTGACTTGTTATTAGCCTTCGGTGAGGTACGCTGCGCAAAATGCTGTCCGGCGCCCCGCCAAAGGCCCCAGAGTGTTTTCCACGAAGAAAAAAGTTTATAAAAAAAAACTTTAGAGTGCTGTATCTCAGTAACCATTGGTCTGCCCCGATTGTCCCCATGGACAATATTGTTCAGCTCGACGAGACGCGTCGAATGGTGTATAGCACATGTCGATCGGAGTTGGTCGCTAAACTAGATTCTTACCGTAAGAAGATCTGTTATCTATTCTATAATTACTAAAAATAATGTAGCACATTATGGCAACATCGGGCATTCTGAACCTTCAAAATTCCTAACCTAATTTTACCGCAGTTTTGTCAGTTCATATACAGAGTGATATCTGTCAGATTGTCATGGCCAACCATCGTTTTTTTAAAGATGGAATAGATATTATATATCACTCATATTTTTCTACAGAAGTATTCTTTTAAAATTAACAATATTTATTTAAATTTTAATAAACAAGTCCGTTTTTTGCGCTAGAGATTAAAGTAATAATTTTTGATAATGAAGCACCAGCCTCTACACCGCAAGGTAAATGAGGTTACAGATTATACATACATACATACATACATACATAAGCCTTAAACTTTTCACTCTTCATATGTTGGTATCTTCCTTTACTCTAAATTTAGATACTCTAGTATTCAAAATCGTTTATTGTTGGTTTTTTACAAAAACAAACCTTTATACAACTTTGAAGATAATTTATTATATCTAGCACCTACCTACTTTATTTAAGGGCTTATTCTATTATGGGCCATAAATCCTACATTAAATCATAAAAGAAATGTCTCTTATACTATTATAATATTGAATAAAATGTAATATATCAATATTATAATAAAATATACTACTAAACAGTAAACATTAATAAAACCCCTTTAAAGCAATGCATTTCAATACCGTCAAGCAGGATTTTTGTCACGGAATGACGTCATGCGCAATGTAGTACGAAATTCGATCGCCGCGTGGGTTTATCTTAGTAGTAGTAGTATCATGGCACAGACGTAAGGGTACGCTCGAAGCGAAAAGAAAACCGCGCTTGGCACTTGTTCTGCATGAGCGTACGGTCGGCGTAAGCTCGACGTACGTGCGGCGTACGCGCTACATGATGCAGCGTGTGTTTTGTCCACTTTAAATACATAGAATCATGGGCAGAGTCGGCTGCCGACTCGGCGTGAACCGCTTCGTGTGTTTTCAGCCTAAGAGAGGTTTCACTGTATATTAATTTATTTTTATGACTACATAAGATACCGTTGTTGGATATCGCTTTTAATGCTAGCGTGTTTTGCTTTAATTCTTTGTGTATTAGAAGTTAGAAGTCCTACTACTTCACAACTTGAATCTTTTTCACCATTACAATATAATATATAACCTAATTTCAATATGACACAACTATCACCTCTGCTTGGTTTCACTTAATACTACAATATTACCTTTAATCCTTACTAATTCTTTTTCCAGTGCGTTAATTCTAGCATGCGATAGTAAAAACTTCTGATTAATAGACACCTCTCTACAATGTACAGTTTGAGATTGTCCATGGGTGTTCATTGTGGAGAGGTTTCACTGTATGCGCTCTCCTTATGGGGGACGTGCAGATGGGCGTAAAGTAGGCGAGTAATAGTACATCAAAAATAAACAAATTATGAATTATAATAACATAAGCCAAATTAACAACTTGCCTACAAGTTTAATTGATGAAAATAACTGAATTCAATATCACTCAAAGATTATGGCCAAAAATAACGTGAACAGAATTGGTGGTATAACATAAATGCGATTATATATAAACCCAATATCAAAACTCCACAACTTAAAACGCAATCACCTGAAACCTCAGTACTACGAACCGTATAACAATTCAATAACAGCAAAATTCAAAACTCAAAAAAAACAAGAATGAATTCACTCGAAGAAGAGAACACGAAAACATACAAGATCAGGAAAAACAAATTTAAATGTTAGATTGAGATAACTGATAGAAAAACCTGGGAAGTGCCAAAATAATCTAATAAAATTACAGAATATATTTAATACAGGCATTTATGGATATCAACACTGTAATTAGAAATATCTAAAGGTGAAATAGATTTTACATATAGAATTGGGTACTTACATAGCTATTTACGACATTAGGCCGGTAGCTAAGCATTTACGGCTAAGTTACTATATCACGGCTGAGCCCACTAGAGCGAGATACATGAACTAGTAAGGTCATAAATAGGGATACTGGCCGTGTGTCGTATAATATTTTTTTGTATACTGAACAAGAACAAAAAATAATTTGATTTTATTAAAGAATTATCCCAAACTATTTTCTTTAAAAATGCTGCGATTCTTGTATATTTGGAAGTACTGGAGTGTTGTATATTTGGCAGTACTGGAGTGTTGTTGGTAATGCTGTCTATGTCAAATTCGAGGTTATGTTCTGCGTAAGTTTGTGTCAGACTGACGCAAAACCTAACCGGCTAACTTCGAATTTGACATCGATTGACAGTGCCAGCAACAATATACTTCAGTACTGCCAAACGTATAACACAACTCACAGGCGTTGCTAAGTGCTACCAGCCTAGGCCATAAAAACTTATCTACCGGACTCGTTGCTAAGCTGGTAGATAGTTGCTATCAGATCAGTATCCAAAAGTAGTTATTTATTATGCAAGATGATCAAGTTAAATTTTATCCATGAGTGAATCGTTTTAACGACGAGACCAAGTCGAGACGTTAATGACGCAAGAGTGGATAATAATAACTTTATCGTCGTGTATAATAGAAAAGTTTATTCAATTTTTATAAGTTCATTAATCAATAAATATCTAGAAATACATAAATTGTTTATTGGCAGCTGTGAAAAATCATAGTGATAATTTGGAAAGTACCGAGAGATCAAATAAATTTATAATTAGAGTCGCCTGTGATTTGTGTTGTACGTTTGGCAGTACTGAAGTATATTGTCAGTCTATGTCAATTTTGAGGTTTGTACATTAGGTTTCGTTTGTTATTTGACACAGACTGACACAAAACTTAACCTGCAAATCTCGAATTTGACATAGCTTGATAATGTTACCAACTATGCAGTAGTCAGTGACGTAAATAGATAAAAACTCTACTTTATGCTTCTGTACTGGGAGTAGCTGAGGATCTTGACGAGAAAAGTTTATAAATTAGATAAAAACTAATACCTCATCTAATCGTGACTAACAAAATAGCTATTTAAGTAACAAGGAATGTAAGGACCAAGTCCCGGGACAAAAAGTGTTTTCGGGACCTACAAGCTAAATTTCAAGTCCCGGGACTAGTCCAGAAGATCCCGAAAATGGTCCCGAAAGAGAAATAGTATTCAAGTGAAATTTCTGTATGCGAGTTTCAACGAAAAACAACTTCATTACTTTCTTCTGGTACTAAAAATGTCGGTCGATCTTCATCTTTTGCTTCTGCTTTGCCTCTGGTTATGATAATTTAATTGGGGCAAACTTTATATTTCGTGGATTGCTTATCTTTCGATATATAAAAGTGTTGCTATGTCAACTACAAATCGTTATTTTTTTATGTAGAATGACGATAGGTTGGGAATCGGAATTGGTTCTAATTCTAACGCTTTAGCAGAAAATAACAAACACCTTTAAAACCTAAATATATAAATTATTCAGCTTCTCCGCACATAATTTTAAAAGTCTAAAAATTTTGCTATTTTGCCGTTACTACGTATGCACACGACTACGTGTAAAATATATCTAGATCCAACAAAAAAAACAAACCAAAAATAAACGAAGTAAGTATGCCTGAAACAACACACATGTTTAATTCTAACCCACTGAAAACAATACCTCTTCGGTCTACGCAAAACGCAAATAATGTAGAATGTGCAAAAGGCATGAGTAATACACTGGACGCCGGTGGATACCCGTCCTAATTCTCTGATAGCGAATGTTGACATGGTCCCGGGACTTCGCCTGTGGTCCCGGGACTTCGCCTGTGGTCCCGGGACTCGTTTTTTTTGTGTAGAATCCCGGGAAGATCCCGGGACTGGAAACCCTACTATTAACATTTGAGGTAAGCAAGTACAAGCCAAGGCAAAGCAGCTTGTTACCTGCCGAAAATGTTAATAGACGATACATTCCGAGTAGGGTTTCCAGTCCCGGGATTCGGTCCCGGGACAGTCCCGGGATTCAACCACAAAAACCGAGTCCCGGGACCACAACCAGCCCAGGCGAAGTCCCGGGACCATATCAACATGCGTGCGTATACTCGATGTCAGAGAATTAGGACGGGTATTCACCGGCGTCCAGCGTATTACTTATTCCTCTGGGCATTCTGCATTATTTGCGTTTTGCGTAGGCAGGAGAGGTATTGTTTTCGGTAGGTTAGAATTAAACCTGTGTGTTGTAGACTTTTAAAATTCTGTGCTAAATAATTTATCTTTTTAGGTTTTAAATGTGTTCGTTATTTGTCTGCTAAAGCATTACAATTAGAATGAATTCCGATTCGCAACCTACCTTCATTTTACATTAAAAAAATAACGATTTGAAGTCAATATGGCAACAATTTTATATATTGAAGATAAACAATTGGCGAAATGTAAAGTGTGTTCCTATAAAATTATAATAATCAGAGGCAGCTTGCCGAAATGATTACACAAGCACTTTGCAATTCAAACAAGAGCAAAAGATGAAGAGCGACAGAAATTTTTAGTACCAGAAGAAAGCAATGAAGTTATATACGAGCCCCACCGCAGATTGTCAGTAGATAAATACTTTATTTAATTTAAAACACTTGTTTTTCTTTGGAAATTGCATTCGGAAAATTTCACCTGAACACTATTTCCCTTTCGGGACCATTTTCGGGATCTTCGGGACTAGTCCCGGGACTTGAAATTTAGCTCGTAAGTCCCGAAAACACTTTTGGTCCCTGGACTTGGAAACCCTAATTCCGAGTTATCTTATTATATTTTCCCCGCTGCTTATCGAAATTTTACTAGATTTTTAAAAAATAGTTTGGTTTGTCACCTGTCACCAGGATTAAATTTCGTGAGTCGTGTTACCTGTGAGTGTCACATGTCACATAAACGCTTGCAATTATAAACAAATGTCTAAGTCTGCATCTTGCGTTGTTAATTTTATTATCCTGAGAACTTAATAATAGACAAGCAAATTGCGCGCTACGCGCACGTGCAATAGGATACGCGAAAGGTCACGCTCCGAGCCGAGCGCTAAGATAAGAAAAACAAAACCTAAACAAATATAAACATCTGCGAAGCCGGAACGTGAGATTTTATGTTGTGCCACAGACAGACACACATTAAGGAAAATTTTATTATAGATAATATTACGTTCCATTGTCAAGAGAAAGCCGCAAACAAATATAATCACCGACTTAGGTACACGTTTTGTTACTAAGGCTGTATCACTGACTTACATGATCAGCAGCGGGAAAAAGGGTATAAAGCAACCATCAACCGTTAGAAAGAACAAAATAATAATAAACAACAACGGTTTTAACTTGTAGCAGTTATCAAACACACAAGAAAAGATCAACACTAGTGGTGGAAAGAGAGCAATCCAAGATCCACCTTCAACTTTGGATTTATGCATAGAGCAGGAAAAAAAGGTTAAAGAGCAATTCTGAGAAAAAATGAAAAGCATAAAAATCTATACTCGACACAGCGAACAAACAAGTAGAGTATGCAACCCAAACGACATACTACTAAGTTAACTGGATCAGTATTTTAATAATAATTAACATAGAATCAGATACCACTAACAATTATTCTGACAAAGAAATCTTGTTTGTTCAGTTTGACATTTTCCAGTGTAGTTGTGCTTGATAGTTTGTGATTTATTACTACATTTGTTTGTTTTATTTCACTGTTATTATTGTTCCTATTACTTCTTTTCTGGTTGTTTTATATGGTATTTTCAACTACATATGCGCACAAAATGCTCCAGCCAATCAACTCTGTAATATAATAATAATAATAATCATAATCATAATAAATGTCTTTATTAAAGTGCTGGGTTGCATAATATATAACTGACAAATAAATTACATTAAGACATGCTGAAATATACATTAAAATATATTGGTCAAGAAATTAAACAAAAGTAATCTAAACACTGCAGCACCTAAATCACAAGGCGAGGTTCAGTTTCAAGAAAACCCTACTCCTGATCTATCAACTAAACCTTGACTAGGAACGATTTACATATTAAAGAAAAATACCTAGTCCTAAAACAGCACCATTTTAAATTAAAACTAAAATTAGAACTACAATTTATTTCAAACTAAAGCTAACATTATGTTATTTGGTTTGCATACTCTACTCTATTGGTTCACTGTAGTGAGTACCAAGGCCCCTCAGTACAAGAACGATATATGTGACAAAAAATATTAATGATAGCGTATGACTTCTAAATTTATCTCCGGATATATGATGTAACGTATTCAAACAAACAAGTATGTATTCAAAAATAAACCCCCAACATTTTTTATTCAAAATTTTAAAAATAAACAACTACATGTTAAAATAACAAAATACAACACAAATAAAATGAGAACAGAAAACAAGATTGGAAAACAGAATTCTAAATTAAAAAAAGTGCATATTACTATGTAGTCAGCAGAACATTTTACAAATCCCTATATACAGTGTGTCCGCAGATTGAGTTTAATTAATATACAGGGTGTTTTTAGAATCAATTTTTTTTAAATTGCCAAGAGTAAACTACCTTTATTAGAAGAAATAAAAAAGTATTAAGAAAAGTTGTTTAAAATTAAGAATAATGGCAGACTTTCAGACAAATCGGCCTACTTTGATTTTTTTAAAATATTTTTTGGTTTTTCATACCAACATACTTTTTATCGTGGCACTCTAACTGGTTCATAAAATAAGATGTTAAAAAAATAATAGAGTGAAACAAAAATTAAAAATCAAAGTAGGCCCATTTGTCTGAAAATTGAGTCTACCATCACTCTTAATTCTAAACAACTTTTTTTAATGCTTTTTTTTTTGTTATCATTTATCTAATAGACTTGTCTGTCTGGGACGCTGTTGCAGCAGCCAAACCGTAAGAGATAGAGAAAAAAGTTATAAAAGTTATATGTTTGGAATGGTCATGTCAGGTCAGGAACCGAATTTCAGTCTCTAACACTAATTATTATCTTAATTATCCTAATCCTACCTTTTTAGGTTAAATTCTAGGCAAATTTTATCAAGGCGAATGCGACTGGTAGTTTGCTACCAACAATGACGTCATATACGTACGTGTGGTGAATACGCGTTCTATTTGCAAAACGGTCTTTTTTGTTTTTTTAAATGAGACATTTGTCTCACTGGGTTGCTAGTCTCCTCTAATAAAGGTAGTTTACTCTTGGCATTTTTTAAAAATAGATTAAAAAAACACCCTGTATATTAATTAATTTGATTGATTTTCTCAAAATCTTGGTTTAAGAGCAAGCAGGAGCAAATCCTAAAATATCAGCTTCTAAGTTGAATATTTTTTATTATTTACACCTTATGTGAACTCAATCCGCGGACACACTGTATAAACATATGGTGTACCTGCGTCTCTGCGTCACCATTTCATCAGCATCGATAGGGCGTATGTCGCCAAAATCGGAACGCCACTGTGTCATTTATAGCGCAACAATAAGCATATGCATTTATCAGTGAACGCGAGTTCAAATCCCAATGACCGCATTACTAAGGGCCGGTTGCAGAAAGCAATGTTAAGTCTGGTGTTAGCTAACGCGACGTCAAAGTGAACAAAAACGAATCAAGTCTCAAATGTAACTAATACATTAGTAAACAAAATTTGATGCGATTTTGTTCACTTTGACGCGACGTTAGCTAACACCAGACTTAACATTGCTTTCTGCAACCGGCGCTAAGTGTGTTGGTATGGTTAGCAGTATTAAGGTATTTTTTATCTATTTTGTAGATAATTTTGAAGACTTCAACCATAATTCGATCTAGCAAAAGTTGTTTTAAAGCCGTTGAAAACATTTTCTTTTGCAACTTTTTTATGTACAATTCAATTTTAAAATTGTAAAAATTATTTTAATTAGAATAAGACCACCTATGTGGTGCGCTCAAAAGCTAGTAAAGACATATCAATATGTTAACATAATACAATATAGACAATTATGCGTAGTAACATATGAACGTAGAATAAGATTCTGTATTCGCAGCCACACTGTTTTGTAGTAATTAATATATTTAAAACGTAAAGCTTTTTCTGTCGAAACGTAGTATGAACCCTGCATAAGACCGATGTCAATAATTCTTTTTTTTTATAAAAGCCACCATGTAGAGTCACAGAAGGGTCTTAAATTGAACAAATTCTAGCGACAAAGTGATTGTAGAGAAAATACCATAGCAGTGGAACAAGTAAGCTCAGAAAATCGGTCTGTGGTGTTCTGCAGATTGTTGGAATGGGCCACTGTACCAGCAATGAGCCCAAAGCAGTGAATGTATATGTATTGTAATACTAGAACGCGTTGGCCAGCCTACGTCTGGCCCTGCCAGCGTAAAGAAACGGTTAACAATAAAAATGCTTGCTTAAGAGCGCGCGCCAGTGCTTACGGTCTGGACGGCCGGCGGCATCAGCTCTTATAATATAAGATGTGCAATCAGTGAACCTGCTATAACAGCTGTTTGAAATTTAAGTTAGTTTGTCGCCACTGCTGTATTACATTGTTTTAAAAATGAATTCATTTTTATAATTAGAATAAGGCCACATATGCAGTGGGCTAACAAGCTAATAATTCTAATGTTTTGATTGATATAGGTGAAAACTATAAAATAAATGCCGTTACAATCTGGTCGACATATAACTTTTGCTTTGCAAATTGCAAAAGGAAATGTAATGTATCGACCAGATTGGGCGCAATTCGCATTATTATAATCAGCATTATTTTGACTAAAATCGTTAATATTACAAATTAATTTAATTGTATAATTAGCTGCTTGTCTTTGTTTTTTATTAGTACGAAAGAATTTTGTTTCAGTGCCATTTTGGAGCCCCTTGCCGCTTGCCTACTCTTCCTATACTTAGCTACGGCCCTGCTGAGTATAGGGCAAAACTGCAAAATCTGGGCCCAATTTCCTCCCTATTATTAATATTAATTATTATTAACCGTGTTTTTTTAGTAATCATAATTAAAATTATAAGGGAAGCAAGGAAAAAGGAGGGGAATTGGGACAAGATTCTGCAGTTTAACCCTCCACCGCAACTAATAGTTGATACCTATCTTACACCCAGAGCAAATAATTTCACTTGAAATACTAACTTTAATCGAACCATGTTTTGCCAACAGAGATACAAGAGGCCAAACCACCCGTAAAAATCAAAGCAAAACATAATATGCACCTTTAATGTGTAACCCTCTTCTTAGTAGAGTACTGGATTTGGAAGAGGCATTAAAATGCATAGAACTATACGCCAACAAAAAAAAAACTGTTCCAAAACTGAAAAAAATATCTGAGGAAATAATAGACCAACTAACATTCCATTTAATAGAATATTTGGAAGTAAAATACTTCCTAAACAATGGGATTAAATTCCAAAATCATCTTTATCTATGAGAAAGTGGTCCCCGCAGATATAACCAACTATAGACCATTAAGCCTTACGTCAAATTTATACAAGCTTTTCATCTGAATAAGCCAAAGCAGAATTAGAAAGCAATTGGAGTACAACTAACATGAAGAACAAGCAGGATTTTGCAAGAATTAAGTACTCTACAACAGATCATTATGTATTCAGTTAAGCAAATTTTTACGATCAATGTGTTCTGCCAGTACTGATGTATGGAGCCGAGACATGGACCATCACAAAACAATCAATGAATAAACTGCGAACTACTCAAAGAGCCATGGAGCGGCAGATGCTCGGCATATCCCTAAAAGACCGAAAGCGAAATACTTGGATCCGCCAAAAAACAAAGATTAAAGACATCGCGGAAGCTGTGGCGGAGCAGAAATGGAACTTTGCGGGACACGTAGCACGCTTTAAAGATGACAGGTGGTCCAGTACTATATTGCGATGGAGACCATATATTGGCAAGAGATCTAGAGGACGTCCCCCATTGCGGTGGACAGATGACTTGAAACGCTCCGGAGGACTGATGTGGATGCGAGAGGCAGAGAATAGAAGAAACTGGTGGCAAATGAGGGAGGCCTATGTTCAAAGATGGACTGAAAACGGCTAATGAGATAAGCAAATTGTGGAAAAATGTCTAATACCAGTGTGCATGGCTCTAATAGACACAAAGGATGAAAAACAAATATATCAGAATAATAACTTCTACAATTCAGCTTATAAGGAGCTGAAAGCAAAAATACAGCTTGAGAAAGAAGAACTAAAAGTTCGATGCACAGAGAAAAGCGGGACAGCCAGACCCCTTTCCCCCTGTATATTCAGTGCAGCATTGGAGAACTGCTTCAGAGAATTGAAATGAAGATTGAATAAGAAGAAAACTGTGATTCAAATGTAGCAAAGAAATACCAGCAAGTAAAATAAAACTACACGAGTCATGTAGTACGGTTAAAAAGTTAGCTTTGGAATCCAAACTTACAAAGAAAGGCCATAGGGAGACCCAACAGTAGATGGAAGGGTGACTTAAAAGAAGAACCGAGATGACTGAACCAGGGTAGCAAGTAGCAACAAATAGAAACTGATGGAGAACTTATGAAGAGACCTTCCAGCAACGAGAAGGATCACCTTTGATTTCATAGTAATATACAATACACTACTTTTAATTGTATGTATGTATTATTGGTTACTTCATTTTACCTTGCGGTGTAGAGGCTGGTGGTTTATAGCATCACCATGTGGGGGTGCAATGCTCAACCTGGCCCAAATTCGGGTCTTGGTGATATGTTGACCTTGTTACTCTATCTTTTAGGTCTGTGGTTCTAAGTAGAGCACAGCTAATTTGGTGCCAAACTGTGAATGGGCTCACCGAATTTGTTACCGACCGCCAAGGCTGTGAAAAAATTCCGATTACTTGCTAAATGCAAGCCTAACGTTCTACCAACTGCGCTACACGGCTTCTCACTAATTTTATTTATTTCATTCTATTATTAATATGCAATAACTATACATTATTGTGAAGAGCTACAAATATATAAATATTTCTGGAAATACGATACAGCATTGCCGGTAATTTTTTAAACAGTGTAGAGGAGGTACAGAACTACAGGGAACAGCTTGCTCCAAATTGAGGCCGTTGCGACTAAGTAAGTCCAAAATAACCACGTGCTCCATGTATCAAAGTTCTGGAATTTCCCTGGTAATATTTACGGCATTGTATCTGAAAGAGCAAACCACTGGAGCTGACTTAGAGGTAGAGTCTCCGGTCCACGATCAGAATATGTGGATTCGATTCTCACGGATTCCAACTGCCACAAAAAACTAGTGTCCACTGCATTTCCCGAATCCGGATTTGGCAACCGTAGGGTATTAATACCTAATAACCTCCTAAAAGAGGAACAACCACCTTTCATGTGGTTTTTAAAAATACTATCGAAAGACAATAAAAAATGTAGTTAATTTAGTCTTCAATTTTTGAGGTCGAAAAATGTCGGTTTATGCTAGTCAACCACATTAATTTTAATTTACATAATTTTATAAACGTTAACATCCAAAAGGTCACGATAAAACTTTGACAGGTTGTGTGCTCTTAAAATCCAATAAAAAAAACTGTTATTATTGACCTCCTCTGTTTGTAGTTACAAATTCCAATACACCTTTTTTACACTAAAATTTATGTTTAATTCTCCCGTTGTGTATGCTGAAAAAATGTAATTGGGGCAACTATCAGAATTTCCACATTGAAACCCATAAAAATTCTGAAAAATACAGTTAAAATCGCAAATTTTAAGTTCTGTTTTTGATAAAGCAGAATTTATAAATCTAAAAATGGGAACATTGCGAGCCCATTTAAAGTTAACTGTGATACGAGATATTAAATGTGTCGACACAAACAAATCGACATTTCAAGGTCGGAAGTCAAAGGTTTCCGTCTGCAGATTTAAATTTTGTGATTTAAAAAACTGGTTAATTTTGAATCCACGATTAGTTTTTACTATTATTGACGGCTATGAAATGTTAGAGTAGAGTATCAGTTATATTTTTAAGTTGTTTGTATTTCAAATTATCAACGCGAGTATTTAGATTATATTGAAAATTGGCATGTTAAAAAATGCATGCTTAATAGCAATATATTATATCGTGATATAAAAATATAAAAAAGCAGCTTACACTATTTTCATTAAAATCAATAACATCACAGTTACCACGTAAATATCTAACTACAAAAATATTACAACCTACAAATTGTACAATCAATTTAAATTTTCAAGAATTTAAAATTAAGTTAGATATTTTATTATTGTCATTGTTATTTTTACTACTTTGGAAAATATTTACTATTATAGAACATTTTGATTTCCTGTCCTTAGTTGTAAGTTTCTTCATCTATTCTCTACAAGGTGATTAAAAAATAGCGCATTTCCTCTGGAGGGGTTGCTAAAAAACACTAGCGGAGTACGGAAAAAATCACAGAAAAAATAAATTTCTCTTCCAAGTTCACATATTTAAAAAAAGACTGAATCTTAAATTTGGCAACATCTCATAAGTATGTTACTAAATAATGTAGATTAGGTGTCGTTCATTATTGTTATTTCGAAACCACAGTGATCCATTAAGCATAGGGTAAATAATTGGGCATTTTGGTTATACGGCTAACGAAATCGGAGCTTTGTAATCAGGTGTTAGATAAGTAATTAGGTAGGTATGTTCTGTTTGTAAAATACGTATTAAAGAAATTAATACATCGAGATCAAGATAAATTCATGATCAAAATGGTTTAAAAAGTTGTTCAAAATGTTGACCATTCACTAGCAAACAAGTTTGTGCTCCCCTTATTATGTCCACTTGAACTCTATGGAGCACACCAACATTAACAGTTTGAGCGGCATCTTGAATACGAAGAATGAGATCTTGCACATTATGGACCGTAGTTCGATAAACGCTTGCTTTAACCCCTAAAAGAAAAAATCTAGCGGCGTCAAATCAGGGGATCTCAGTGTCCACCCAACAGGGCCATTTCGTCCAATCCATTGCTGATTAAATTCTCCATCCAACCACTCTCTAACTGGAGCAGCAAAATGAGCTGGTGGAAAATTATCTAAAAGTTCTTGCAGCTCAGTTTGCAGGAAATAAAAAAAAAATACCACCGTTGAGTCGAGGAGGTAAAATGACTGGTCCCAGTACCCAGGTGGGTACCAAGTATTCCAACCCACACATTCACGCTGGACCTTTGCCGATGATGGTTTACAACTGTTGCATGAGGGTTTTCAAAGGTATAAACATGAGAATCGCGAGAATTAAAGACACCATCGCTACTAAACTTTGCCTCGTCAGTCCATAAAATGCGAGAAATAAAATTTGGGTCATTTTCATTTTGTCCCGACAAGCAATTACAAAAATTCCGCCTTAAATGAAAGTTTTTGGGTAAGAGCGCCTGAATCGGCCTGCACTTTTTTGTAGTGATAGAGGTGTAATCTTTCGTCAGCAATTACTCGATGTACGGAACTTTGTGACAACCCCAGTTCTTGTACTTCTGGTAGGATCTTCTGTTACAGCGTTTAAAACAGCTTCTTCCAAGTTTGAATTTTGCACATTTCGTGGTCGGCCTCGATCTGCATTTGGTAATAAAGCCAATTGTCCAGTGTCTGCTCCTTTGCAGAAGATGATTTATTACGTTTGGGTCAGGATGTCTTCAGTTCGGCAATATTTCTGCATACACACGAACAGCCTCAGCGACATCATTGTGGCACTCCCCCACAAGCACGATCATATCATATTCGTTATTGGAATACATTTTTGAAATATCAAGTAACTGACTTTAAAATGTAACTGACAAATCTAAATACTTAAACAAAATACAGGAGAACTAGCTAGCTCAAGCATCGTTGCCAGTTCCAATTTAAAACTATAGGCATCAAAAAATAAAATTTTGAAAACTAAAATCTTAGGTAAGGTTGATGAAAATGTTAGTTTTTTGAATTGGGATGTTTAATAACAATAATAAACTTCGATTCAAATGTTGAATTTTTAAAAAATGTTGGTAAATAGCTTATTTCAAAGTGCATCTTCAGCTGTTAATATTTCAGAGGAATGATTGTCAAGATTTTTTTTGTGAGATTTCTCGTACTCTACTAGTAGTACCCAACAACCCCTCCAGAGGAAATGCGCCATTTTTAAATCACCCTGTATATAAAATTTAATGTATATTTAAATGTCCTAAATTCCTGGCCACTTCCAGATGACATAGATACTTGAAAATGGCAAAAATGTCACCCCTAACACACGCTAGGGACATAAAAGGATTACAGTTCTTCACGGCCTGCTGAATTTCTTTCAGTTTATAAGTTTTGCATTTGCTAAAATTAAGAGAGCTATGAACAGTGTAAGGGCCGCGTAATTACAAAAATTTTTATTTTTAATTTAGCTATTTTATTTCTACAATAACCCGTATTTTATAGATGTATTTTATGTATTGTAGTAAACAATTATATCTCGCAAACAAAAGCGTTCGTTTGTTTTTAGCAGGTTGTAATTCGATTCCTCTTGCAGCTGTTGAGGGTGCCGAGAGATATAATAAATACTCGGCGCGAGAGCCAAAAAATTCTATATTAGATTTATGACGAAGGGCTTAGACGGATTTGAGAAACAAACCGCCGACTAATTTAGTTTGGGTATTTATTAGCTTACGATTTCAGCCAAAGAAATACGTGTTCGAGTAGGTCGTGGAAAACAGCAATTTAAAACTTGATAGAAAAGAATTAAAACCGTCCTGGATTTTGGAAGGGCAGCTACCAATTAATATAGCGTCGCTATAGGAACGAAATTTAGATTTTGTTGTCATTGGCTGGACACTCCGCGACCCAGGATGAAGGTGCTCCGTAAGTTGCATAAAACTACCGGAATAGAACGGCAGAGGGAAGACAAACGAGGTCTGGTGTAGGTAGGAGAACTGCTACAACAGCTAATAACTTATTTAACTCTTTTTTCACTAGGTACAGCGCAACCTGATATTGCGGGAAAATCCCGTTAGTAAGGTGGCGTTGAGCACCAACTCTTTGTCTTTCTTATTTCACTAGGTACAACGTAACCTAACATTGCGGGAAAATCCCCGTTAGTAAGGTGGCGTTGAGTACCAATTTTTTGCCTTTCGCTTACTCCACTTGACACCGCCAGGCACTCAGGCTGGCAGACAGCCCTTCTTGCGGCTAGGCGAGCTAACAACGAACTTCCGACGTCAGTTTAAGCTCCGAAACAGCGCAATAATTGTAAGAGTAATGTAGTGCTTTTAATTTGACCCTAATAAAGAATAATCGATTTCCACGACGTGAAGGTCTCCGGGCCCTATAAGAACTGAGTAAAGTTAGCCTAAGTAAGACAGTTTAGGTTAATCACCTGTAACTCCGTCAAATCACCCGCCGTAACAAGTATCTAAACATACACAACGTAAGTACATAAACGAGCTAAAAGCAACCAGGGTGTGCACCGCTACAACAGTTCTTTTGGAAGAATGTTCTCAAAAATGTTACCGAGAATATTCTTAGTATATTCTCAAAAATTATTCTTTCGCATTCCTGACTTCAGAATGTTTAAACCTGCCAAGTTTTACATTAATTACACAAACAGGTATATCAAATCATTTCTGAGGTCTACAACGCAAGGCACGAACGTACTGCTGAACCAGGGGCAGCAATATAGAACAGTCGATTCTGTTGTTCATCAGTTTATTCATGAAAAACAAAGCCGACATCACTCTTCTCTTGCTCAACTTCAAAATTCTGAATTCATTACGAATATTTTGATATTCATAGTGTGGATAGAAATTTCGTTTTTTAAAACAAAACAACTTAATAAAAATTTCGTGAATATTACATGCAAATTCTAGTTTAGATTTTACAATACTGTTATAAAGTAGAAGAATAGGTTTAGTATCAGTAAATTCGGATGCAGATCGTATTAAAAATCCAAAATTTCTTAACGATTTTCCAACAATGTCACCGAGATGGGCATGCCAACTAATTCATTAATGTTCATTTTATAGTTAAAGTTGATTTCGCTTGATTTGAGAGTAAAAGACATTGATTTGCATTTATTAATATTAAATTGTATGTATTTCATTGTCATCACTCTATTTCAGAACTGTAGAAAGATCACGTTGCAAAAAACCACATTCGCCGTCGGAGTTAACACAAATCATCAGCAAAGAGAAGAGTTTTTGAATGCTGTACTACCTCTGGTAAATCATGTATAAATACAAGAAATAGTACTGGTTCCAAGTTACTGCCCTGTGGAACACCCGAGGGGGTTAAGTATTTCTACGATACCGTTCCGTTAAATTTCACAAACTGAGACCTATTCTGCAAATAAGATTTAAACAAGTTAATCAAGTGTAAGTTACAACCTGCAGAGTAAAGCTTAATCAGAATTATATCGTGTTTGACTTTATCGAATGCTTTGGCGAAATCTGTATATATTGTATCAACTTGTCCACCAGCATCCATAACCTTCGTGACAGTCACAAAAATAAATTAAGTTGGTTTCCACTGAACGACCACTCAAGAAGCCATGCTGTTAATTCGTACCAACTGTTTCATGTGATTCTTAACTGTGCACACAACAACTGTTCAAATATTTTTGCAAGTACTGAGGCAATCGCAATAGGCCTATAATTTTCTATATCTGACTTACTACCTGCTTTATAGATAGGTGTGACACTAGTTGTTTTCCATTGATCAGGAAAAATACCAGTCTTCAAAATCAAATTGAACAATACATACAGAGGTTTTTTCAACAACTCATGGCAGGCTTTAAATATATAAGGTGGAATTTGATCGGGACCGTTAGACTTTTTAGACTTTCGACGTTTAAGAGCATTATCAATATTCTCAACATCAAAAGCATCGATTTTAGGCAGATTCTTCCAATGATTTAGAGATGGAGCTTCAATTAAACGTTCTCGAATTTGAAATCATGTTAATACATTATTTTTAAAGATAAACATGAGAATTAATTTAAAAGGTGATGCATCAGCAGCTACTTTTGCTAAGCTTCTTTTAAAAATGGGCGATGGAATCATACCGGAAGTACATGGTAAAATTAAGATAACCAATGGCATTTGACGTCCTGTTTAAACATTAAAGGAATTCATTTCAAATGTATATCCAAACATGCATAGTTTTAATCAAAGGGCATACGCTTGGCTTTGTGAATGTGCGATCCAACCAAAAAATCATTCCGCGTCCCACACAAATGACATTCTTTTAAATCAAATGAAAGGTTGAAGAAAGAATATATGAATCCGTCGGTACAGCTTTAAATGATGATGACTGGACCTTCTGGATTACCACCCCATAAATTAAAAATTAAGTTGGCCATCATATGAACACCTTTAGTGGTTGTGACCCCTGTGATAGGGCATTTTTCATTAATTCAAAGGGTTAGACACACCACCTACTCCGGCCGCGGCTTAAAGTAGCTTATAAAACCGCACTTACCGTGGAAGTAACAGGCTCTTAGACTATATTAAGAAGAAGAAAGTTGGAGCACCCATCATGTTGTTTAGAAACTTAAAATGTAGCAGAAATTGACTTACGAGAACCATGGTTTTCTCATGGTCAATTTTATGTAGCTTGCTGTAGTCTAGAATAAGTACCAAAAACAATATTTTAATTTAAACAAAAAATATTGTATATAATATAAAAAAGCCTTGATTTAATCTATTGACAACCTTTCTTTGTAGTAAAAATACCCCAGTGTTTGTTTATAAAGTTGAATTAGCGAACAGACGTCATCAAAAACGTTCAATTCAATGTTAAATTTGTAGCGTAACGTGATAATTGGCCTGAAAACGCCTGTCGTACAAGAGACGGCCATAAACTAAAACGTGACAGTAAGTGCACTTCTAAATCAGAAATTAAAATTCGCGTCGTGACAGATCTATTCTGTGCTAAAGCAAGTAAAAAGTGAAATTCGCGTTGTGACAGGTCTGGTGAAAGAGTAATAGATATGTAATGTCAAATGTGATTTGTGTCGTCAAGTTGAACAATCAAAGCTAACAGCTCTTAACGTTTACGATGCAATTTCCAACACAGTCAGGGTTATGTCGTAAATGCAAAAAAACAGCCAACAAACTCTTTTTCTCAAATAACAATAAACCCGTCCAAAAGCGAAAGCGAAGGCCCGATCAACAATACAGTCATAAACATTCGAAAAGGAAAATCTTTTCGACCGACGATTTCAACCTCTCGTGCTACAATACAGATGGACAATCGTATTGTACTGACTATTCAACACTATAACATATAAGCCAATCACATTGCAGACATTTGCTTTTTTTAACCAATAACAGCAGTATATCACTGAATATTGGGCACCATGCAAAATATTCACAAAACAATGTACGTACTCAAAAAATAAATAGCCTTGTTGCGAAGTATCGCTTAGCAACGATGTTCTGTCCTTAGTGACATCGCTAGGTTAAGTAACACTAAACCCCAACAAACTGTGTGGCTTGTTTTAAAAATTTTAAAATGCTGTGTTTTGGAAGTATTCCGCTGAATTTAATTGAGAATGAATAATTATATTAATTGTTGGATTATTTTTCAATAAAGTTTATCGTTATGTGTTTATATTGTTAAATAGTCGTCCCAAATACCACTCGAAGTGGATATATTTTTTTTAAATATTTTGCCACTTCCTAAGAAATTATTGCAAATTTCACTCAACAAAATCACATTTAAATGTCACTCGCCTTCGGCTCGTGACATTTTTGATGTGATTTTGTATCGTGAAATTTAAACGCAATAATTTACATGGAAACGACAAAATATTTGTCAAAAATATATCCACTGCTTGTGGTATTACCCTTGAATATAATAGGGAATGTCCCTTCAATTCAGGCTCCTGATATATAAAGGTTTAGCTTAGTTTTCGAGATGACTTACTTAGAATCGTTTATTCGATTCGATTCAATCACTCACTCATCGCGTATCATTTGTACTTTTTTACTTTGACTCACTATCAAGTGTTCGAAAAAACCGACTTGTACGCATTTAATAATTAATTCGGTATCGAAAACCAGGCTACTCAAATTCGTGCTTGTATTTTAAATTAATATTAACGAATTTGTATATGTTGTATTTTGTTCGTGTGTTCTAAATAAATAAAAAGGAATGTTATTGTGTTCCGCAAACGGTTGTATTTTACTGAACTTAAAATTCCGCAGTAATAAACAACCCAATGGTTCCAGTGGCGCAAACCACAACGACATAAGCAACCAAAAATTCATAAGTCCAAGTTTGCAAACGGACACTTGGGTATAATATCCCGTGCGAAGAACAGGTACTTCTGCTAGTTTAAAAATCAAAAATCTATATTTATTTTTGTCATCTAGTAGTTTAAAGTTTACTATCACAAGTAAAACAGCAGCAAAGGTTTTGCAACCACTAAGTAATTAATTTACATTTTATATCTGCTAGAAAAAATACAGGGTGTTTCCTGCTAATTATTTTAACAATGTCTATAACAAAAGGTACTCAACGTTATTTCAGTATCTCAATATTACAAGAAGTCTCGGGTATGAAGTATGAAAAGAAAAAAACACTCAATATTAATTTATCTCGACAACATAACTAAAATAACGTTGCACTAAATTTTCTTTAAGTAGCTGGTATTTAGTAAAAACTACATTAGTTTTGGAAACACCCTGTATTTGTTCATTTGTATAACACAAAAATCAGTTATCTAATGATTACAAAACTCTGCTTCTATTATTTTTGTTATACTGAACTTTAAACCACTAAATACTGAATGCATAGAAATTCATTTTTGCAATATTTTTGTCCATGAGTGTAGACTGATTACCAAGCTAATATGAGTACTTGACTCTGATTCCAGCAAAATTTATTTGAATTATCAAGTGTTTTTGTCATGTGCTTGCAACACTTATTATAGGCACGCCAAGATTATGCCATCATTTTTTACAGCATAAAAATTTCCGTGCTTTTCTTGAATTTGAGTGAAATATGTGACATGGTGAAATGTAAACAAATCCACAAGCATTAATATAAATGTTATCCAATAATTTTTATCGTATGCAGTATTTTATCGAAAACAAAATATAATTATCACACAATTAAAATTGTTACTTGCTTTAATGAGAAAAATAAGATACAATACAAGCACTTCACAGCTTAACGAATGCTGCCTGCCCACTATCATATACGATATTTTACATCTATAAAAGAAAAGGCTTACTCTTGGGTTATATTTGGATAACAACCTTCGTTTTAAAACCCATATTACTAAGCTAATCCAAAAAGCATATTCCAATCTAAAACTTTTATACTATAATAAACATCTCTTAAATGTTAATCTAAAAATTATGCTTTGTGATACTTTGGTTCTATCTCACTTCAATTTTTGCAGTCAGATTTACGGTAAATGTCTAGATCGGATTGATAGAAACCGGATACAACGCGTTCAAAATTCATGTTTACGGTTTATCTATGGCATTAAAAGGAAAGACCATATTTCTTACAAACTGGCAGATGCAAATTGGTTGAATATGGCAAATAGACGTAGCTTGCAAGCAGGCTGCTTGTATTACAAAATTATCAACAAGAAGGTCCCTACTTATCTTTTTGAACGTTTAAGCTTTCGTACTGACGTGCACAATTTGAATTTAAGGTACAGGGGTTTATTGACTCCTCCAATGCATAAGACTGTACTCTTTGAGAGATCCTTTTCTTATAATATAGTTTCTGAGTTTAATAGTAGGCTCCACAGCATTGAAGCAACTTCTTTACAAGTCTTTAAAAATAAGTTAAGGCATCTGTTGCAGTCAGAGCAGTAAATACACTGTATTTTGTTATTACCTGTGTCTGGCATGTGCAAAATTGCTACATTGTTTTTTTTCATATTATCCGCTGGAATACTGGTTCGCGAGGAAGAGCAGAAGTCACTTAGTGTCTTTCTGAATGCGCGCCATTTAGTCCTTATAATTTAATCTTGTGGTGTAGATCTAGTACTTTACCATTATGCATATGTTTTTTAATGTAAATGTAATGTGATATGAATGTAATATTATTAGGACTAATAAAGCCCTTTATTATTATTATTATTATTATTAATAAATTGTTTAATTTATAAATGCTATTTTATATTTCCTTTTACGCAAATAAGTTGCCTGGAGATGCAGTGCATAAATAATAATTAAGCCTAAAGTTGCTGATGATACGTCACAACGTCTATTTTAATAATAAATCAACAACCCATAGCTAACATAATTGCTTCCATTGAATATAATAACAAATACATTTTTGGTACATAAAATATGCATATGTAAAACTGATGTTACAATATTGGAAGAATTTAATAAGATTAGCAAATGAAGAAGCACCAAATTTTAGCTAACAAACTAGTATATAATTAATTGTAAACCTTAAAGCACACACGGTGAAAAATATAAAGATCAAAGCAGCGTAGTGATGCTGCGAGGCGAAAACCAGAGGAGAATTAGGTAACTCTGGATCTCATCTTTCGATCTCAAATATCAATTCTCGTTCTTCAATCTTCTCGAAATCTTAAATCTCAAATCCTATTTGCATTATTGTGCTACAAAGTTGACTAAATGCTTAAAACAGCTATTTATGACACAATTTGCAAAATTAAAGTGTTTTAGGCACGCGACGTGTTTTGTCAAATGAAGCCGAAGGTCGAGTTTGACAATGCGTCAAAATGTCGAAAAACTTCTTTGCAACGCGTATCATATAAGATTTTTTTTTATTGACTTTGCATAAAAATGATCAGAAACTTTAAATTTTGATATTTCGTACATGTGACAATCTGTCAGTTGTCTCAAATAAAGGACGATCTTTCAAAGTTTTTCATATGAAAAGAACAATGCAAAAAATAGTACTTTAATAGACCCTATTAACGCACTGTTTTCAGTGTTTCAATAGCCACATTAAGACATCAAAGTACATAATAGTTATTTTTGTGTTCAGTGTGCGAAATTAGTGTTTTTTGCTGTGCATGAGAGTGACACTTTTAGCCGAGACAGTTAGAGCGACCCAAAGAGTAATTCGAATGCACCAAAGAACACTCATTTCGCCCACAAAATACAATGTTTTCCTGAAATCGTCAAGAATCCGGGCCATGTCAAGACTCAGTTTGATCTTGAAAGTGTCACTTTGCAATACTAGTCAGTTTTACTTTACATTACCTAGGTGACCAGTCACCTTCACCATGCGCCTTGATGCAATAGGATAATAGGATTCTATTTTTAGATTTTTAAAGATGTCGGAGAGAAAATTAGATCCTCCAGCTTCCTTCAAGACTCTTTATTATTTGCATAAGGCTCGGTAAAGCCTAGTACATACAATATTAAATAGCTATTGGCAGTATTGTTATTTATTAAGACGCTGTCACTATAAGGAAGCCGATGGGTTTGCTGGCGCGAGGTTTTAAGCGAGCGCCATTGAAACATGCCTAGCGAACGGTACGCTTGGCGCCCTCTCTTGGCAACGGCTGGAGCCATGGAGCGGTGTAGATCCCTGCTGTTGAAGCCTGCGCGCGCTGGGTGTTACAAAGAGAGATTTCAAAAAAAAAGTAATACATTACACAGCATGAAAGTGTCTATGCTTGACTATACTCACTGTTTTATTAGTTTTGGGATCACTTTAAGTTCTGTAGATTTATTATTATTTATGTGAGCACTAACTGTAAATAAAATTTATAATATCTCATTGATACGACATTGTTTGTTTTACTATTTAGTCATATATTTACTTATACTAAGCATTTATTTAATTAAACTATTTTCCAACACTAACGCTGCCACTGCTTTTGACCCGCCACTGGAGGCGGTCATATTCTGTCTTATGTCATAAGTGACATTTCATATGGCCAGACTGTTGTATATAAAGGGACTGTAACGTCGGAATATCGGTGCAGAGGTGTCGAAATTCACCTACAAGCGGCAATCAGCTGACGCGTACGTCACGGCATAGTTCAACGTAATTGGTGAATTCAAGAGACGTAAACTTATTAGTGCGAAAGTACACATCGAACGTTAAGCAGTAACCAGTAAAGAAAAAGAAGTGAACATAGTGTAAAGTGAATAAGGTGAAAGTGAAGGAAAAGAAAATCACAAACTATAAATAGGAAATAAAGAATTATAGACGATTTAAAAAGTACAAACACAGAAGGAAGACATTAAAATAAGTGATAAAAGACGACATAGCCACGCCCGTTGAGGTCAAGAACTAAGAAATAGCTAAAGGAGGATCCACACGCGCGTCAATATAAAGGAACATACGTACGGAGAAAACACGAAATAAATAAAATTAAGATAAACAACCGGAAAATGGAGAAAGAAGAGACGATAAAACTAATGCAAACAATGAAAACTGAAATGTTAACAAACCAAATAGAAATAAGAAGAGAACTACAAGAAAGCCAAAGAATGTTGCAAGAAAATATAATCAAATTAAAAAAAAATGAGAGAAGAAAAAAAGAAAAAGAGAAAAAGAAATAGATAAAAGCAAAAAAGAGTTATATAAGAAATTAAGCAAATTAACAGAAAAGGTGAACAAGTTTAAGAAAACATCAATATCATATACGAAGGAAAAACTTCTAAGCTTACAATTCAAAAGGAATAGCGAGAAAGAGAATTATTAATGAGAATAAGAATCACAGAACTAAAAATTAGGAAGAAACAAAGAAGTAAGAATAACAAAAATAAAATATATTTTGCAACATGGAATCTACAAGGTATTAACGCACCAAGAGCATTAAAGAATCTTATTACAGAAGCTAAAAGATACAAAGTGCAATTAATGACATTACAAGAAACAAATATAAAAGCAGAATCAGAAAACGAATTCCTTAACTACGGAGGAAACGAGAATAAATTAGGAACAGAATTCTTAATCCACAAACAAATACAGGATACAATTATAAGTGTTACAGGAATAAATGAAAGACTAAGTTACATAAGATTAGAAGGGAAACAAAGAATAATAAGCATAATAAATGTACATGCACCAACAGAGGTGAGAGTGTACGACAGTTGCCCAAGATTTTAAAATGTTAATGGGAGACTTTAACGGTAAACTAGGAAAAGAAAAAACTTACAAAGGTATAATAAGGAAATATAGTAAACATGCCAAGACCAATGACAATGGAGGAAGACTTCTGAACCTCGCTGCAGAAAGAGTACTACTAGTCAAAGCCACATACTTACAAAACAGATATATATATATAAGAGGACTTGGATTAGTCCGGACGGACATACGATAAACCAAATTGATCATGTATTGATTGAGGTAAAGCATAAGAACAAAGTAGCAAATGTAAGAAGCCAAAGAGGAGCGGACATAAGCAGCGACCACGTACTGGTAGGAATAACAGTCAAGAAAGAAATAACCCAAGTGAAGAATGTCAGACCAGGAAGAAGAAAGCTAAACATAAAATCCCTAAAAGAAAGACATAAAAAACAAATATATAGAAGTAATAAATAAAGGATTAGAAGAGATAGATACTGAAATGAACATTAATGAAGAATGGAGAGAAGTAATCAAATTAATGAAGGAAAAAACGGAAAAACACTAGACAGTGAAAAAACCGAAAAACGAATGGTTTAACAAAGAATGCACAAGAGCAATAGAAGAAAGGAGTAAAACGAAAGTGGAGTACTTAAAAGACAATAATAAAGAAAATAAAGATAAATATAAAGAAACTAGAAGAGCAACAAAGAGTATAATTAGAACTAAAAAACGACAATATGAAAATTTACAAATCGAAGAGATAGAAGAGAATTTCAAGCAAAATAAATTAAAATCGTTATGTGCGAAAACGAGAGAAATGAAAAAGAAAAAACAACAACAAATAACCATGGAAAAAGAAGGACACAAAATAGCGAATAAGAATGAAAAAACTTCAATTAAGAAACCACATAATCCAAAAATTCAAATCCCGAAAATTTCATAAACCGAAATAAAAACCCATAAATACACATAAAATCCACAAATACGAACAAAAACCAAAAGTACAAAGAAACCCTGAAACAATAATATGCAATTAGCGTACAGACGCGGAGCGCTTTCGAAAACATTTACTTCAGGTTTGAATCGGCTTAGCGACCAGTCTCCAATCCAAAGTAGTGTGATAAGGAGGTGCTGCCTGATCAAAAACAATCATCAAATGGGATGAAAAATGTGTAAAAACAACTTGCCAACATGCGTTCACGACCAAAACTCACCACATAAACGCTATCTCTAAATTTACCAGATTGTGTTTTTCCCAGATTCCATTTAACTAACAAACGATAAAGGATTGGGAAAATAGCAAAGATGTAGCAACCACCAAATCCCAAATCCCTTGTAAACACGAGGCGCGATGTCTCCAAAGATCTCGCTGGTTTGTTTTTACAAGTTCAGCCGAAAGTTCTTCACTTCAAAGAAAAAATAAAACCCATACACTGTGGGACTAAATAATTCTAGAACGAAATTAAGATTCACGGCGACAATAAAACCAATTCGTGAAATAAAGCAGACCATACGCCAAAATCCAATCGAAAACGCCTGAAAAAGCAGAACTGTTAAAACAAATTAAAAAAACACTAACGGAATATTATCATATACCTAACCCCCTAACGTCACAATAGATATTTGATTTGAAATAACTGAATATTAAACTGCCAGTGTTAAATCTTCAAAATAACGCTTTCAGAGGGACCTAGAAAAACCAGGAAACATCACATTATTCGTAAAGAAAAAATGCGAGAATCTCAAACCAAACATATAAAACCACCTATATCCTTTAAATTTACATAGCAATTAAGTAGCTTTTTCGGGAAAACTACAGAGAAGGTAGATAACTAGGGCTAACGTTAAAAAATTAGAAATAGATGAGTACGTCAAAATGAACGTACCAAGATAAAATGCCCATCACCGCCGAGCATAAAATCTACGTCCCTTAAAGACATTCCAGCATCAGCACCGATTTCATTTTAAATGTTTGTGTGGAATTCTCGAAAGAAATGCATATAACAAGCAATTTCTCACAAACTATTTAATTTAATTTGGTGGTGAAGATTTTTTTTTGGGATAAGTAATTGCAGTTATTGATACAAAAACTGTAATTTGATTAAAATTGAATGGAAATGCCAATCGAAGCTTTCGTTCGCTTTCTCACTAATCAATCGCTATCTACTGTAGGAAAAGCAAGTAGACTGAATTTCAAATATGTGAAGGCTTCTGCCAAATTGGCTCGCACTGGAGACGTGCTTGCGAACACCGAGCGACCAATGGCGTTCGACAGTTGACGCTGTAGCGTAGCGGTGATGAATGGCCTGAAAACGTCTTTCGTGCAACAGAAGGCCATAAACTAAAATGCAATTGTACAGTGCGTGGCTAAACGAGCTAGTAAAAGTGAAATTCGCGATGTGACAGGTCTAGTGAAAGAGTTAATTGTACGCCTGCAGTAGGAAAGATCTCTAGTGTCAAATATGATGTGTCGTCGAATTGAACAATCAAAACTAAATTGTCTAAACGTCACGATGCAATTTCTAGCACAGCCGGGGCTATGTCGTAAACGCAGGGATATCGGCCAACAGACCATTTTGCCCTAACAACAGATCAGGCGAAAAGGAAAAGTCAAGCCGGGTGGACAATACATTCGTAAACGCTCGAAAAGGAAAAGTCCTCTCCAAAGGAAGTTATTTCAACCTCTTGTTCTACAATACAGCAAAGGGACAATCCTATTGTACTCAAAAGAATAGGAAATATCCCTTCCATTTAGGTGCACCCTGTATAAACGCAAGTAGCTTAGTGTTCGGGATCACTTTTACTTTTTTACGTAACATCAGGTTACTTCATCACTTCGCGTAATATCACTTGACTTAATATCACGTTTTCTGCATATTCCGACTTGTGCCGTTTTGGAGCAAAGTCGAGGACAGATGTCAGTTTCCAAGGTCTGTTATTAATAAACAATTCAGTGTCAAAAACCAGGCTACTGACAATTCGTATTTGTATTTTAAATTAAAATTAACGAATTTGTATATGTTGTATTTTGTTCGTGTGTTGTAAAGTAATAAAAGGAATGTTATGGTTTTCCACAAACGGTTGTATTTTACTGAACTTAATTCCACGGTAATAAACAACATAATAGTTCCAGTGCAGTGGTGCAAACCATTAAAACTCCATCATTGACCGCATTGACCGTCGTTAATGGTATGTTTGCAAACCAGTAGTGCAAAAAATAAAGTTTTAGTATCAATATCTCAAAAGCTATAAAAACAAATAAAAATCTAAAACCAGATTATAATTTTTCTTGATATGATGTAATAATGCCATACTAATTTGTACTTCTTTTAACGATAAAGGAAGTATTGGATTCACCCCAAAAATTCGAAATTAAGTTTTTAACAGATCTTCACGTTTTCGAGTCCCCTGAACCCAAAAAGGATGTTTTTGTTCATTGGTATGTGTGTCTGTGAACAGAATATCTCAAAAACAAAAAGAGGTATGGCGTTGAAACATATATAAGTTTTGTGTACTATGTAGATGTGACAGCAAGCTTTTGATGAAAATCGCATAACCGGAAATATGGGGTTTGCCCTTTTTTCAAAAACGGTTCTGATTTTTTTTTTTCAAAATTTACATTTTTATTACATTTTCAATGTGTATTAATTTGAGATAGGTGATTTTCCAGTTGAATGCCTCTAAAATGAGGTTCTTTTGTTTTTTCCTATTTTTTTATTAAGTCCTATTTTAAATAGAACAACCGGTATATTATTACATTTTTGAATTCAGCTTAAAATTTTAGAGAAAATTTGTCTCTTGCACTAACGCTCTATTTTGTACGGTTTCTGTAGAATTTGTAATTTTTGAAAAATTTTGACAAATGCTTAAAAATTTAAAATAAAATGTTTGGCTAATTATAAGATCACCGTAAAAGGAAGTTGTGTGCGTGTATCATACCAGATTTTTCTCTAAGTAACATAGTATAATTGATTTATAACGAAAATCGAAATTTTTGTTTTTGGATATAACTCGAAAACTAGGGCGGCTAGATCTGATTAATTTTTGAATATCATTCAGTTACAATGCGCAACTTTGTTCTAATTTAACTATGTATTCCTTGTCGTTTTCTAAATAATAATAGTGAGACGCGAAATTGAATAACCTTGTATAGATAGACCAAATAGTTCAAGATACCACAACAAAAATGAAAACTGAAATATTATGAGAAATCTCATAACTAGAATGTTCGAATTGTTATTCAATGGTGCTGGAACATAAACTGGGTTTTGCTGTATATTATTTTTCTTATTTGAGAGATATTTTATGAGATCATAGACGTAAAATAAGCCCCTGTTTTAGCCTTTGTACAAAAACCCCCGTTGTTAGCTACGTCACTATCAAATTCATTTATATGTGTACTTCCCGCTGCAATTTCTATACAGGAAATGGCTACTCCTGTTAACTGTGGATGAAATTTCGACGCGCAATCTTCTCAGTTGTTTGTGCGATCTGTATCAGCATAATTACTAACAACTTACACCACAGACAAACCAATTTGGCGTTTCCAGCATTATGGCATAAAATCGATAGCGTAATGAGCTACTAAATCTTTTTAATTAGCATTTTTACGCGATGAACTTTTAATTTTGTGTGCTCTGTTCTGGGATAAAAAAATTAACGATGTGATTAGTTCGCCAATACTAGAATTATCGAATACTTTATCAACTGTAAGTTCATTGGCACTAATTAATATTGTTATCAATATTAATGTTTATCCAGCTTCTCCGCTTTTTTATTTGCTTGTATTTAATGTGTTGACTCAGATGTGCTGAAAGGCTTTTTGTGTCTGTGGAGATTGTGAGCGCTCTGAGATTATTCTGTTGTTCGTCGATTATGGAAAAAGAAGAGATAATGAAGATTTATTTTCAAAAATCGATTGCTGGATTTGAAAACCGACATTGCGAGTACTAAAACATGGACTCTTGTTTTTTTGCATTTCCCCAATTCGAATTTCCAAATTTAAAAAAAATAGAAGTTATTGTGAATTCATGTAATTTCTCGAATAAATTTTATAAGCATGCTAGCATATGACTAATTTATTTACTATTGATGTTGATACGATTCAAGGATTCTATGCGACAGTTTATAGTAATTGAAAGATATGCAAATCCAATAATACTTGCGCGTAATTTACAACGAAATGGTTTCTGATCAAATCATTCTTGTAAGAAACTGATCGTCTCCAATGGGCTTAAAAAGCAAAAATAAAAAATTTGCGAAATCTAACTGCCGTTTTAGCTTTATTTTACAGATGGTGTTTTTGGGCGGAAATATTTAGTTTACGTGCAGGTTCTAATAGAACAAACGACTAAAAACGCGAGAAATAACTCAAAATTTTCGTTAAGCAGTTGGCGCCAAAATCACGCGTTATCGTACGACGTCAATTGGATTTCAAAAAACAGTCAACATACAATACTAAGCAAATTTCTACTAAAGCGATAGATAGCAACCGTCATTTATATTGCAGAGCTTGGTAGTGTACGGAAAATGGGCTGAAGATATAATTAAAGATTGGGTTTTGTAGGTATTAACTACGAGTATCTTGTCAAAATCTTACACATTGGGAAATGTACGTTAATAACCGTAGGAAAACAGCCAGTAACGGTACTCCAGTAGTATTAACTTATCTCAAGCGACACCTATTTGAGTGGCTTTCATTAAGAAACGTCACTCCTGGGTTTGCAAGTAGCACGTGACGTTAAGTCAAACAACAGATGTAGCCTTACAACAAATCCATGTACAAAGATTGACATTTCAAAACTAGACGACTCTGATTTCTCCTGGGATGGCGACGCCGCTGGACACAGTCTCGGGCCAGGAACTTTTATGTTGGCACCACTGTTCGCTTTTGGCTTGAACAAATCTTCGCTAATTACTGCTGCTTGAGCACTTAAATACAGCCTAGCTTGGCTTGTATTTACTAATTCACTTCACGACTGCTGTATTTGAAATCTCCGGTACGCAAAACAATACACCTACTTGTTTTACGACTCTCTATTATTTTGAAATAACACACAAAATAACAAGGTTAATTCAACTTGATACCAAATTGACCAGTTTTCATGGTAACGAACAACTGCAAATTATTACAATGGATTTTATAGAATAATTAATAAATAAACGAACATCGCGACTCGTTATGACGTCACAAACCCAACTTAAAAATATTTAAAACTTTGTGCACATAATGGGATAAATACTAAACACAATTCATTTTCTTATATGGGTATTTCGCCACTCTGCAAATTAAAATATTAAATAACGAAAATATTAACAACGAACGTTTCGAGGGACAATCTGCCCTCGTTATCAACGAATAACAATTAAAACTAACAAGAACTTATCTTTTTTTCACTGGAAGAAAAAACGACCAACCTCCAATGAATTTTCTGACATTGACGTTTGTTGATATCTGTACCTACTTGATCTCATCTTTAAGAATCGATAGCCAACTATTGTCTAAAAATATTGAGAAAGACGACACGCATTTTTCTTCGTTAAGTAAAATGTATGCCGTTTCCTTAATTTTTCGCCTAGTTGACATCGATTCTTTAGACAAGATCTTTGTGTTGTCCCATTGTATTTTATGGTTTTCATCACAAGCATGTTCTGTCAGCTTAGACTTATTGAATTGATACGTTTTCAACATATTTTTATGTTCTTTAACTCTTACTGCTAAAGGCCTGGATGTTTCACCGATATAATATTTCCCGCATTCACAGGGAATACTATATATACAATTCCTTGAATGCTGTTCTTCGTTGAACGGTTTAGTTTTTGTAAGAACTGACCGTAAAGTATTCATCGTTTTGAATACCGTCCTAACATTGAATCTATTTCCAATTCGTCTAATTTTGTCAGATATGCCTGGAATATATGGTATAGTAAGAGTATTATATTTTTGAGTGTCATTCCTTTGTATGTGTGTGGCATTGCTTCGTGTATTGAAAATGTTCCGAACAAGAGTCTCTGGATAGCCATTATCTTGTAAAACATTAATAATAAATTCTTTCTCTTTTTTGAAAATTGTATCATTAGAGCAAACAACTTTGGCTCTGTCGTAAAAACTTTTTACAACGCCTGTCTTTATGTTTTTGTGATGGTTAGAATTAAAATGTAAGTACCTATTAGTATTGGTTTTCTTACGGTATACTGATGTTTCAAAAGTATTTATTGTGCGTGTGATTAGTGTATCAAGAAAGGGTAACTGATTGTTTTGCTCTGTTTCTAATGTGAATTTACTCAAAGCACCTTATGTAAGTGCTCGTTCTAGTAATATCATGAAAAGAGCTAGTGAAGCTCTAGTTAGAGACAGAATACAATTTCACAGACATAACAAAGTGATACTATTTTCTGACATAAACAAACTGGAACAGGTTATGCAAAGGGATGTACGGGAAGACGATTTCAATCGTATGTACAACTCTATTAGTAATACCTACAACAAAACACACACAGAGCAAAAACGTACACATTTAAAAAAGTACCAACACCTCATACAAGAAAAACACACAATTGAACTAAATACACTAAAGAACAGTGACACTTTTTTAAATAAAACTGTAGTTAATCTGTCTTCTAAAGAACTAAACGCCACTGACAAATTAGTTCTTGGCAAAGGGCTCAACTACGCAGTGGCGCCAAAACGAATTAATAAACTTGATTTAGTTACAGCTATAGAAGAGACTTGTCAAAAACTTCCAGAAGACATTAGACAGGAATACAGAATTAGAAACAAAATCATACTAGAACGACCTTACACAATCAGACAAAATATATCCAAACAAGAAAAACATTCACTACACACACTAAAAACCGATAACACAATTAAAATTCTACCTGCAGACAAAGGCAACGCCACAGTAGTACTTGACACAACCACATACAACGAAAAACTTTTAACACTAATTAGTGAGGGACAATACACTAAACTAAATAAAGATCCAACACATACAATAGAAACAAAAATATACAGAACACTTTACAAACACAGAGAACAATTTACAGATTTTGTAAGACGTACGCTAACACCACACTACAGTAAACCACCACATTTTTATGGATTACCAAAGATACACAAACCAAATGTACCACTTAGGCCAATAGTTAGTTCTATAGGTTCTCCTTGTCACAGTTTAGCTAAATATTTACTTAAGATACTGACTCCTATATCAGGAAATACAGACACGTATATAAAGAACACGCCCCATTTCCTTGAAAAACTTAAAGAAGCAAACATAAACACACAACACTTAATGGTTAGTTTCAATGTAGTTAGTCTCTTCACTAATGTTCCAGTAGACAAAACACTCAACATCATTAAACATAAGCTACAAAACGATAACACATTACATACACGAACAACATTAAACGTTGGTACCATTATGGAACTTTTAACACTATGCATTAAAACGACATACTTTCAACTAAACAATGAATTTTACCAACAAGATTTCGGGATGGCAATGGGTTCACCTTTATCTCCCATTGTTAGTAACATTTTTATGGAAGACTTTGAACAACAACATGTCTACACGTACACCAACAAACCAGTAGTTTGGTGGAGATATGTCGATGATGTTTTTGCAATTTGGCCTCATGATATGGATGAGGTGGACAAATTTCTTGAACATATTAACAGTAAAGAAACCTCCATCAAATTCACATTAGAAACAGAGCAAAACAATCAGTTACCCTTTCTTGATACACTAATCACACGCACAATAAATACTTTTGAAACATCAGTCACGATGAATACTTTACGGTCAGTTCTTACAAAAACTAAACCGTTCAACGAAGAACAGCATTCAAGGAATTGTATATATAGTATTCCCTGTGAATGCGGGAAATATTATATCGGTGAAACATCCAGGCCTTTAGCAGTAAGAGTTAAAGAACATAAAAATATGTTGAAAACGTATCAATTCAATAAGTCTAAGCTGACAGAACATGCTTGGGATGAAAACCATAAAATACAATGGGACAACACAAAGATCTTGTCTAAAGAATCGATGTCAACTAGGCGAAAAATTAAGGAAACGGCATACATTTTACTTAACGAAGAAAAATGCGTGTCGTCTTTCTCAATATTTTTAGACAATAGTTGGCTATCGATTCTTAAAGATGAGATCAAGTAGGTACAGATATCAACAAACGTCAATGTCAGAAAATTCATTGGAGGTTGGTCGTTTTTTCTTCCAGTGAAAAAAAGATAAGTTCTTGTTAGTTTTAATTGTTATTCGTTGATAACGAGGGCAGATTGTCCCTCGAAACGTTCGTTGTTAATATTTTCGTTATTTAATATTTTAATTTGCAGAGTTGCGAAATACCCATATAAGAAAATGAATTATGAATTCACGCCACAAAGAAGTTTCAGAGATTATACTAAACACGCCTAAAACTGTTATTTCAAAATCTGGACAATTTATCTCCTATGCTGGTTTCAGGGTTTCAGCCAGTTGGCTACTATTTACACCGTTTATTCCGACGAAGTAGAAACTTCAGCCAATCTGGGGTAGGGGGAGGGGGTTACATTCCATCCATTGTGGCCCCTGTGGAAGGTGCCCATAAGAAGGCAACTTAATATGTTGGGACAAATTTACAATGCCAACTTCCAAAATGGCAGTTGCTGTAGCATTTCGACTTAGAAGTCATCGATGCATTCACCCATCACCCCATTCTGCTGTGCCCTGAAGTCGTGGCTGTTATTCTATAAATGAATTAACTGCACTTTACATGTCGTGCTCGTTTTAAAATTAAATGTAGCATGTGTTAACTGCTATCCATATGGTGTAAGAAACACTTCATTATTGTTATACACAATTTCTCAAAGAATATCATCCCCGCCCTTGAACGTAACACTGCACATCTCGATGCATTACGAAATGTTCGGCAACATTAATTCGTTCCCTAAGACTTTGAGTATAATTTATTGCATTCGAATACACAAAGCTTTTGAGGTGTCCTAAAGGCAAAAATTGAGTGGATTTATATGAAGAGTAATACAAAGGGTCTGTTTTTTGTATGATTAACTTGATAAGAGGCTTCCACGAATGGGGCCCCCAATTAATCCACTGCGAATTCCGGTTCAATGGGATTGCCGGGAACTGCCACTTAATAACCCTTGACTTGGGTTCAGTTAGTTGTTGGAGTGAAACAAGACTTAACAAACACGAGTATATTGATTAACAACGATTACAAACGTCACTGATGGACCGATGGTATTTTACAAAAGCTTCAACTGTTGTGACACGCTTGGATTGGCCACGCGAAAATAGCGAATTGCGCGTAACCGTAACACAAAACAACCTGGAAACGTCTTTACCAGGGAGTTAGACCGAAACGCAAACTAGCACAAAGCATAGCTGAACTTGCTTCCTCGGGGTTCTGACTCTAACTAACTCTGAATTTACAACGAGCCGAACTCGCCAATTCAAGGAGGGGCAAGCTCAAACACTATTGGCTGAGGCGATCCTGCGTAGCCAATCGGAGCGTCGCACGTTATTTAGGAAAAATGCTTATTCTAAGAAACCTTAATGCTAAGCTCTCTCAATGAGGCAATTGAACGAAATCCATAAACCCATGATTCCCAAATATGCTAAGTCGGCTTAAGTTCTAGTAGAAAATGTATCCATCCGCTTAAAAGCCATTAAGGGAAGCTTAAAATTCCTTTCCAATATTAACAGAGGCAAACAAATACGGCAAGATGCAAATTTAGCTTTACCACGACCTTTGAATGAGATAGAACAGTTATGACTTGAATTAGATGATTAATTATAATCAAAAAGGTTTTGATGCACGCATCTGTGTGAATCAAACATGCCGCCCCCGAAGTGCCGACTATGGCACGACGTGATTAAATCCCAAAATTAAACTGAAATCTGACACTACCTAATAATCAAATGCATAACAAGAACTAAGGACAGATGATAATCCAAGAGCCTTACAGATAACTTACAACTAGCATGAGTACAAGCAAAGAAACAACTAAACCTAGCAAAATGTTCAATTAGCGAAAACTACCAACTAAGAGCAAAGTCAATGTTTATTGCCCTTGATCGCAATGATCGTCTTTGGGTAGGATGTACACTTTACGCACCGAGCGTTTCAGGAGATTCCCTCGGGAATCGCGCACCTGCACCACACGCACAACACCATCCGCTCCTGGATATGTGGCCGAGATGATTGCCAGGGGCCAACGGTAGCTTGGAGATGCCTCGTCGTGGACGAGTACCACGTCGCCCACCTGGGGGGCTAGAGACGTGCTGGAGGACTTCCACTTAGGCCGGCGCTGCAGGAGGTGGAGGTAGTCCCGGGACCAACGATCCCAAAACTGCTGGGACAGCCGCTGGACCAGCCCATAGCGGCTGAGACGATTTTCCGGTATGCCCTGGAGTTGGGCTTCCGGAAACGAAGTCAGCTTCCGACCGATCAAGAAGTGGGCAGGAGTAAGGACTTCGGGGAATGAGGCGTCGGTAGGGAGAACACAGAGTGGACGGGAATTTAGTATCGCCTCCACTTGAGTCAGCATGGTGTAATACTCAACGAAAGTTAACTTTGCATTGCAAGATATTCGCCTTAAATAATATTTCAATGACTTTACCCCCGCTTCCCAAATGCCGCCAAAGTGCGGAGAGCGTGCCGGAATAAAATTCCACTTAATGTTATGTTTCGACATTTCTTCCCTTATGCATTGCTCACTAGAGCCTGACAGGATATTTTTTAATTCCGATAGCTGATTTCTGGCACCGGTGAAACAGGTAGCATTGTCAGAAAATATGCTGGAGGGTAAACCGCGTCTGGAGATGAATCTCCTCAACGATGCGATGAAAGCCTCCGTCGTGAGGTCTTCCACGAGTTCAAGATGAATAGCCTTCGTGGCTAAACACACAAATAGGGCTACGTAAGCCTTTACTTCTTTCGCGCCTCGCCCGGATTTGTTTTTTATAAACACGGGACCCGCGTAATCTATCCCGCAATTGCTGAAAGGGGGAGAGGGTGTGACACGAGCTTCGGGTAGTGATCCCATCAAGTGTTCATTCATCTTAGGCTTGGCCCGGAAGCATATCACGCAATTGTGTATTACTTTACGTATTAGGTCTTTGGCCCTCACGATCCAAAACTTATCCCGCAATGAGGCTAGTAACACCGAGTGTCCACAATGCAAGAGCCGCAAATGCTCTTGCTTCACGATTAGCAACGACAAAGGGTGACTAGCTGGTAACAAAAGGGGATGTTTCTGATCAAAGCTTAGATTGGAGTTTTCTAGACGGCCGCCCACGCGCAGTAGGCCCTGATCGTCCAGAAATGGGTTTAGAGAAAGCAGCGCACTATTTTTCGGCAATGGCGCCTTTTTAGACAAAACTGCTATTTCTCCGGAAAAGACTTCCGCCTGGGCAATTTTGATCAGGCGGCGAGTCGCGTCCTCCAATTCGTCAATGGCTGGAGGTCCTGACCAGCGCGTTTCGGTGTTTCTGTTTCTCGCGAGACGCAGGCAGTACGCGACTACGCGCTGTAATTTTGTAAAACTGGAATAGCGCCTGAAAAGTTCAAATTCTGGGACGCGATGGTGAAGAGTGGCCACTACTGGGCGCGACTCTTGGGCTGCTAGCTCACCCGAATCAATTTTAACGGGCTGGGGTTTTAAGTCCGCCTGTGACAAAAATTCTGGCCCGTGCCACCACAAGCGTGAGTTGAGTAACTCCTGGGGTAACATTCCCCTGCTAATTATATCGGACGAGTTGCAATTTGTACGCACGTGAAACCATGCTTCCCTATTACTTAGTTCGTGAATCTCGGACACCCGGTTCGCGACGAACGTCTTCCAATTACTCGCCTCCTTATTTATCCAGTGCAGAGTTATGGTGGAGTCCGACCAATAGTACACGCGGTCAAATTTAAATGCGGAGGAATCGAGTATAGTTTTAATCAAACGAGCCAACAGTAAGGCTGCGCAAAGCTCCAGACGAGGCAAGGATATTGTTTTTAATGGAGCGACCCTTGACTTAGCACAAAGCAAATTGGTGTTGACATTACCGCGCGCGTCAACGCAACGTATATACACGGCGCACCCATAGGCTACAGAACTCGCGTCCGCAAATCCGTGGAGATCTATCGAATTTATGTCATCGCAAATTACCCGTCTCGGAATTGCCAATGAGCCCAAAGCGTGTAATGAAGAATGTAGTTCGTCGTATCTGGAGCGCATCTCCATGGGCACAGTTTCGTCCCATGGCAACTTCAACTGCCAAAGCCGTTGCACGAGAAGTTTCAAAGTTAGAACGCTTGGACCAAGTAGTCCCAAGGCATCAAATACTTGAGCCATACTAGAGAGTATAGCCCGCTTGGTAACTGATTTGCAATAGCTAGGGTTCACTCTGTAACTTAGCACGTCCCGCCGAGTATCCCAAAAAATGCCGAGAGTTTTCTCCGTGGCGTCTTCCGTCAAAGAAATGGGCTCTACGCTGCCGCGATCCACACCAATGGCGCTAGCTACTTCACTGTCGTTGGATGCCCACTTTCGCAATTCAAACCCGTACCCCGACAAAGCGCTACTAATTTCGAATTGCGTTTTTATGGCTTCCGCCCTATTTTCAAAACCAGTCAGTAGGTCATCTACATAAAAATCCCGGCTAATTCTTAATGAGGCCTCTGGAAGCGATGCTTCGATTTCCTGGGCGATTTGTATCAAGCACCTAGTTGCTAGGTACGAGGCTGATTTAGTACCGTAGGTGACCGTTAATAATTTGAAGCATTTTACCGCTGAGGTTTTGTCGTCACGCCATAAAATTAATTGGTATTGCGTCTGCGAGGGGTCCACGAGGATTTGCCTATACATTTTGGCGCAATCTGCTTTCAGCACGTACTTGAATTGCCTAAAGCGACAAAGAATTGCAAACAACGACTGCTGGACTACTGGGCCCTTATGTTGAAGGTCATTAAGCGATACTCCGAAGGAGGACGCACAACTGCCGTCAAAAACAACGCGATGCTTGGTCGTTGAACTGTCCTCCTTTATGACTGGCAAATGTGGCAAATAAAACCGAGGATGAGGAAGGCTCGCTTCGTCGTCCACCTTGCTCAAGTAACCAAGCGACTCGTATTCTTTGAGAAATGCGGAATACGCGGTTTTCAACTCGGGATTTTTTGACAATTTGTTTTCTAATGAATAGAAACGCTTTAACGCTATACCGCGCGAGTCTCCCAGCGATGGAGCATCTTTCCTGAAAGGTATGCTCACGATGAACCTACGCGGCTCCGACGACGCCCGTTTCGTAGTCGATTGAAAATGGTCTTCGCAAAATTTGTCATCAGCAGAGAGTCGGCCTGATGAACCGTAAGCCCCCTCGATTTCCCAAAATCTCTGAATGCCGTGCTCGATGCCGGCTACACTTAAATGAACTCTATTTGAAAGAATGAGCGCTCGATTTTCGACATTCATGTTTCCGCCTAAAACCCAACCAAAAAGAGTTTTTGTTAAGAATGGCTTCTCTGGGCCCAATTTCACCTGTCCCTGACAGAGCACTTGCCAAAAGACATTCGCGCCTAATAAAAGATCAATCTTTCCCGGTGTATTACAATCTGAATCGGCTAGCACAATGTTTGGTGGGATCTTCAAATCCCTCAACGAGAAAGAAAAGGCCGGCAGAGGGTCCGTAATTTTGTCTAGCACAATACAGCTCAAAATGTCCTCGTATTTCCCGTTGTTGGAGCGGATTCGAACGTTTGCTCTGAATTCAGCGTTCAGAGCCCTGGCACCAACACCCGACAGTGAGGTGATATTACCTCGTTTCTCAATTTTCAAATTTTGACACAAGTCGGCGCTAACTAAGTTAAGTTGGGATCCGGGGTCCAAAAGAGCTTTTTCCCGGGAAAATGACCCGGAGGATCCTTCTACGAATACGCTAACCGTGGACAATAAAACTTGCGCTGGCGCCGCGATTGCAGGACGGCTACAAGCTGCTGAAACGGATGCGACGGGTGCCTCGCTCGGGGCGACGGCCCCAACCTCCCGCGTATCGCTGCTGGTTTCTGGCGGTCCAGGACGCGGCGACGGAATATTTTCGTGCGCGTCACGCTTTGGACGCAAACACAGTAAAGTATGGTGCTTTTTTCTGCATACGCGGCATCTCGACGATGTGCATTTTACCACGAAATGTCCGGGCTTGAGACAATTGTTGCATAATTTCAAACGACGCGCCTCTTCGATACGAGCGTTTACCGACAATTTTGAAAATGATTCGCAAGCGCTAATCGAATGATTACTATTTTTGCAAAAATCACAAGAGTGATTACCTTGCTCTCTGGCTACATGAGCGCGTGCATGACTTTTTTGCTCGGATCCCTGATTTCCCAAACTCGAACCTATTTTCGCAGCTTCCAGCGAACCTAATAGGTGACTTTTGCTTTCTAAAAAATCTAACAACTCTCGCAAAGTAGGAAATTGTCCGGTATGTTTGTATAATTCCCAGTCAGTCTGCATTGCTGAGCTGAGCTTCGAAACTATGATATGTATTAGTATGGTGTCGACTGTGGGTTCCCCGTACGCCTTAAAAATTTCCAAAATTCTAACTACACTATCGAGCAGCCTTTGAACAGACGAATGTGAATCCTTTTTTACGCTCTCTAAACTGAATAACGCATTTATGTTTGATTTTACTATCAGTTTCTTATTTTCAAAGCGCTTGACTAGGATGTCCCAAGCAATGGTATAGTTATCGTTGGTAACTTTTAACGACGAGATTGAACTAGCAGCTTCTCCCTTAAGGGAAGAAATCAAATAGTAAAATTTCTGAACGTTGGTCAAATTAGCGTTGTTATGAATAAGCGACGTAAAGGAGTCATGAAATTGAACCCAATTCTCGAATTTCCCCGAAAATGAAGGCAAATCTAAGGGTGGTAATCTTAATCCAGCGAGCTCTCCTGAAGGGCCACTTTGCAAAGAATTTTGACCTAGATTCGGTTTTATACCCGGACTGATCTTATTTTTTGATAAGAATTCCTCGACTGTGCTACTAATCTCGCTAAAATGAGTCATAAAAGAGTCGAATTCATTGAAAAGTTCATCAAAGTGTTCAGCGTCGGCCTCCATTAGGCCCTCCATTGACTTCTCATACTCATCCAACAAATTTTGGAAACAACTAAACTCTTTTGACAAGCTGCCGACCTCGTGAGCCTTCACGGGGCTGGACGAAGAAATTCTATGAAATAAAGTTTCGAAACGATCTACTTTGGCTTTTATGAATTTGCAACGAGTGGTTAAAGCGCGAGTTTCCGACATGACCGCTGATGTCGAACGAGTTTCCACCATGACTGACACAAGCAAAAAACAACACTAAACGAAGGTGTAATGGAAAAGGACTTACTTTTGATTTGAGAAGGTAGTAACTTCTTGACGAACAGAAAACCAACCCGCTGCCGATCGCTGCCGCTTGACGTGGGACCTGGACTCGGTGTAAGCTCTCGATGGTTGAATTTCCTGGTGTTGGCGAAGCTTCTTGACGCTCTCCGACGAAATGATGTTGGAGCGATTGCATCCACCAGCTACTGGAAACTTGTACACTCGCGTTTTTTAGCTTCTTCCACATCCGGCTCGAAGGACCAATGTTTTTTGTATGATTAACTTGATAAGAGGCTTCCACGAATGGGGCCCCCAATTAATCCACTGCGAATTCCGGTTCAATGGGATTGCCGGGAACTGCCACTTAATAACCCTTGACTTGGGTTCAGTTAGTTGTTGGAGTGAAACAAGACTTAACAAACACGAGTATATTGATTAACAACGATTACAAACGTCACTGATGGACCGATGGTATTTTACAAAAGCTTCAACTTTTGTGACACGCTTGGATTGGCCACGCGAAAATAGCGAATTGCGCGTAACCGTAACACAAAACAACCTGGAAACGTCTTTACCAGGGAGTTAGACCGAAACGCAAACTAGCACAAAGCATAGCTGAACTTGCTTCCTCGAGGTTCTGACTCTAACTAACTCTGAATTTACAACGAGCCGAACTCGCCAATTCAAGGAGGAGCAAGCTCAAACACTATTGGCTGAGGCGATCCTGCGTAGCCAATCGGAGCGTCGCACGTTATTTAGGAAAAATGCTTATTCTAAGAAACCTTAATGCTAAGCTCTCTCAATGAGGCAATTGAACGAAATCCATAAACCCATGATTCCCAAATATGCTAAGTCGGCTTAAGTTCTAGTAGAAAATGTATCCATCCGCTTAAAAGCCATTAAGGGAAGCTTAAAATTCCTTTCCAATATTAACAGAGGCAAACAAATACGGCAAGATGCAAATTTAGCTTTACCACGACCTTTGAATGAGATAGAACAGTTATGACTTGAATTACATGATTAATTATAATCAAAAAGGTTTTGATGCACGCATGCATCTGTGTGAATCAAACAGGGTCCTTGTCGCATTACCGATCGGCATATATGTATTAAAAGGCTGCATGAAAAATAGGTCAGCAAAAATCACACCGGGAGAAATATCTGGAAACTGTCAACTGTCACGAATGGTTTCAATAATTTCTATAATCAATTCACAATAAACCGCTGGATTCTGATGGAAAACTAGATCGATAATGCAAAGAGACTGAAGAGAATCTGGTGACAGCTTTTCAGCAAAATCAGTACGAGCTAGGAAAGGATACAAGTTAATGAAATTTTCATCTTAGGTTGAGAGAAAAGGAAATAAATATTCCACATATTCCATTTCTGTTTTCATCATCGTGTTTTTCGTGAACATTTTACCCCATAATATTCAAACATTTTCCTCTAGCTGTAATAACGGCGATTTCCCTTTAGTACTATCATCAAAAACAGGACACCTACTTGCAGTAATTATTTCGAAAAACGCTTGAAGGGGTTACTATTATTTGCATGTACAAAAACTGAACTTTTGTCTCTGAACTACAATAATACAAAATAAATGCAATCCTGTCTCAAGAGAAATTTCAAGTTAACAATAGTTTGAAATATAAAATTTCAGATTTATTTTTTATTAATTTTTTGTGGCCATTCTTTTCCGCGCACGCACAGATGTTATAACTAAACTATGATGAAAATTACATCCATTAATTAAATACGTAGCTCAGCATATTGGTTATACAGAAACATATTCAATTCTATTAATTGATATGAAATACAATAAATAATTAAATAAAAAAGGTTATATTGAAACAAACCCTTTAGCGTCTGTTGGAAACTAAACATTATTATAATTCAACGAAGAGCTGTGGCCTTGTAGTTTCGGTATTATTTATTGGTTTGCTATTTTACAGCGTCTTTAATCAAATTATGGTGTAGGCACACGTCATATTTCATTAGTGTGTCAGTCGTATCATTTATGTACAAATCACTCACAGCGAATGACTAATTTGCATTGGAATAATCAAAATTGAATTCTGAGCGATAATCGAATATCTGCAAAGAATGCTATTAGTCTAAAGAAAATTCGTAACGACATGAGAAATACCTTGACCGAGTCATCTCCACATGATTTGTACAAAAGACGACCCCATGAATTTAAATGTGGCAGACAGTCAAGTCAAATTCGCTACTTAGCCAGGGATTCACCATTATGAAGATGGGAAACGAGCTGCTCGTATGTTATACAGAATATTCTTGTGAATGAAAAAATTACACCTGACATCACACGGGCTAGACTGATGACGTGTTGAACCTTACCTCATCGGTATACAGCTGATTTTAAAGACCGTTTATTACGAGGGACGGAGCCCGAATTCATTATTCTGATTCAAAATTTAAAAAAACAAGGTATGGGTAGATCAATTCAGGTTCTCCCCAACCACAAAATCCAAGCAATGTTCTTTTTGTTGATTACCTACAACGTGGAGCCACTATAACAGATATACGTATTATGCCAATTTAATAGTAAATCTCTGCGATCCAAACAAGCAAAACCGAAGAAAAAAATGGAACTTGGTTGTAATAGCTGCCATTCATAAAAGGGAGTTCGAAATTTTAGATCCCCTTCCTGTATTCTCCAGATTTCTTATTTAATTCCGAAATTGAAGAATACGTGCATGGAACTGGGCTTTCAAGCGATGAAGAGACGACTAACACCACAAATCAATGGTTTGCCGAGATTTTTTTACAGAATAGTAAAGCTATAACACTTCTGGAACAAATGCATTTCCCGGAGATGATGAAGAAAAATATAAATATGCAAACATTGTTGTTTATTGAATATGGATTTGCTCTTACAACTTCTCTTCATTGTAGATACTATAGCCGCTTACGTTTCTGCAAACACCTAGTATAAGGATGCAGGCTCTTACCCAAGAGTTTGTATAGCAGGGTGGACAAAGAGATGAGTAGGAGATCGAATGATTGAAATAGCTGCTACATGTCTGCTGAATTATAGAGAACATTAAATAGAGAGAAACAAGAGTGTAAAGCATTATCGAAATATAAAATGGAAAGGTACCAAGACGAAGATCTAAAGTAGATGTTGATAATGATCAGAAAAACTAGAATTGCCACAAAGTGTCCTTATTTATAACTAGACTAAAAGAGCTACCTGCTACATGGTCACCTAAATAGACCAGATGTACACAGATATTCGTCTTTGTCTTTCTAGGAGATGGTTTGTGGCTCGGTTAATTTTTGTTACATTAAAACTGCGATGTCCAGTATTTTAAAATGTGTTATAAAATGGTTTCATTGCGGAAATTACGAGAAAATAGACAACTTTTTTTTTGTTCACTATCTTGTGTGCTTTGAAAAACATTATCTGACTTTATTACGGACGAAAAGCTACGCTACGATTTCTTCTTACTTTTGACGTCCATAGCGCGCTATTCTGACTGACGCCGTCCATGCGTCTCTGATTGTTTACATTTTGAGGTAGTTGAACTAATATTTGCTCGCGACGCTCAATTCTTTTCATGCAATTTATCGATCTGTCTTCGGGGCCGATAACTGATTTCTTTTTGTTTCTTACGCTTGCAGGTATACCGGCATGTTTTTGAAATAGGAGCTCCTTTTAGCCAGCGACTCTCTCTCTCTCTCGGCTGCCGTCGTGCAAACCGAACGCATGTGGTATCCCGTTGTGACATTTGCCCTTAGTTTAGGTTTTTAGTGTTATGTGGGTTTAGTATGCTCTGTGTCCACTAGCGAAGTTTGCGGATACATAAATTGGGCAATTCAATGCATATTATGGAAGTCGTGTCTCCATTCTTGTTACGGATTTATTTTTCTGCGTAGCGTATCGAGTTGTGATTACCGGATTCTGCTTCAGTCAAAATCGAGCTGCTAGATTGCTGAATTAACGAAACCATTGCTAGTGCTCCGTCGTAAATTTGAAAGCTTTTGTAAGTGAATGTGTGCCGCGTATGCCGTTAGTTTTCTGGTGCAGTCCTGCGCTACTCTACCACTGGGAGAATTTACGCACATTGGCTAAGCTAAACGCGAACCTATGTCTACTGTTCAATCCGAATTTTGAACTCACCTGCTCGAAACGTTGCTCCAGTCTTGTCTTTGCTAATTTTGTACTAAATTTCTGCTCATTGTGGTGGTATTTTAATAACCCCTTGTGTTTGGTTTTATGGCGGCACCGTGTGCTTGTAATTGTTCACTCATCAAACCGTCAGCCAATTACTAAAAGACTTGTTAGCAACCCAAATGTTTAATTGCATTTTTGAACTGTGCGAATTCTTGTAAAACGGCGATTTTTCGCAATCAAACAGTCTGAGGACACTAATGCTTTAAATCTGCTGTAATTAGCTTATAGCATTAGAACTGGATGTACATTTAACTTTCACCTGCTTCTAAGATAATTTTATTCACAGTATCTTTGTTTTATGTATGGCCAATGTAAGTAATTTCTGTAACAAGCCTTTCTGAGTCTGTTTCAGGCGAATACGGTCTCAACCCCATAAGTGCATCGAACGTTGACACCCTTGCACAAACTGGACGAAGCTTTTGGCCCGAGCCGAAGCAGATTCTGACAATTTTTTTTGACAGAATCGTCACTATGGATGAAAGTTGCGTCCATCACTATGACCTATCACCAAACAAGCCAGCATCGCGTGGCTGCATCCGCCTCGTATATCAACATTTCGGCGTGTATTACTGAAACCTTCGAACCAAATTGCGGGACAAAATCAAGATCAAACGCCGTGGACGACTGCGAAAAAGGACTGCTTTATAGCACGACTATGCGTCATCGCACAAATGCGTCGTTGAAGCGATATCAAAAGCGGCAGAACTGGTCTTCGAAATCCTTCCAACCGCAACCTATTCTCCAGATCTCGCACAAGGATCAAAGTACGGAGAAAGTATAGGGAGAAATTATGAAGCTGAAAGGTCGATGGGCCAAGTGCATCGATTTGGCAGGAGACTACAACAAGGAGACCTCATATGTGTTTAGAATTTTAGAATTAAATCATTAGTAGTTTTCAGCTATTTTTTATGTCTTACGTGAAACTTCGTACGTGTCGAGATTTGATATATCAACAGCCTTGGTCACTTTTAAAAAATTGCTATTTGGCAGCAATGAAAAACGAAATGGTGAAGTATAAAAGAAAAGAAAATTGGCATGCCCCAACGTTTTTCGGAGATAATAAAGATAATGGACATATTTCAAATTCAAGCTTCTGTCAATCAACCTACGTGACTTTATCACTACCGCCCCGCGCCCATTCGAATTCAAAACGAAAATGTCGGGTCAATGTAAGATATTTTACATAAATATATCCAGTTTAAGATGGCATTGTTATCGTTGTGTTTTTCAATTGTTATCTCTTGCAAAATTGCAAAGAATAATCTTTTAAACTAAAGGCAATCAAATTTTTTATAACAAAAAAAGTAGACCAAATCCGCCATTTATTATCTGCAGCTATATTTGGCACTCCAAGATAAAGACTATTATATACTGATATTTGAGATGTTGCAAAATATGCATTCATAAACAAGGAAGATTGTACGAGACTAACAATCCATAGGGAACTGTATAAAATAATTTCATCAAAACAAAAATCTGGATTTTCCTTATTATGTGGCATGTTGTGAATCCGAAATCAGTTTTCTTTTTGCAATTTTTAGTTTTTTTGTAAGATGGCAGTGAAGTTCGAAGTTGCACATTACATTTTAAAAGTGTACATTTTGTTTAAGTTCCCCGAACAGAACAGCTGGCATGAAATTTGAGATTGGCAAAATAAATTTTTGGTTGGGTATCTCTCTTTTAAACTAAGAAATTCTGAAACACTATAAGCTTACTGACACTTAACGATTCACGAACAAATCACGTAACCAACTCTGACGTAGTTATAGTACATATTTACTTAAAATAGGCATTTTAAAATGTAGATAATCACAAAAACTGACCTGCACATAATCTTTATCTTATGTATACCATGCCGAAGTTAACATTTGCTTAAAAAGAAAATCTCTGATTTATATGTAGTAATAATGCAGCACTTCGATTGTGTCTAAGGTAGAGTTGTTCAGTGAAAATTATTTAACAAATTTAAAATGTTGTTAGTCTAGCATTTACAATTTTTTTAATAGAAACGGAACTCAAACAAAATCTATTTGTTTGTTTTCTTATCACAAATGATAACGTGTTTATATGACAGATTCAATTACATTAGGCCAGACGGTATATTAAAATTCTGGTTTCGTAGCTTTTATTCCAAGCGTATGGTAAGAACAATGTGTATTATATGTGTTAAAATTCGAAACAGTTACAAATTTATACGGCATCACAGATGACCAATTATTTTTTTAATTAGGAAGAGAAAATCTACCCTGGTTGAATTTCGGAGAAAAACTACATGTTGAAAAAGTACTTGATCGTATGTGGATGACATGTTAATCATTGCAGAACCGGAAGGAGACTTGCTACGAGGGTTGGCAAAAACATGTTTTTTAATTAAACAAAAAACACGGTTTTTTTTTGTTAAAACGTTTTTTTAAATCCTGGTAATTGTAATAACCTACTTGTATTTAGTAGGTAGCTCACGTAATTAAGAAAAATCCATATCAAACTGAATCACTATTATGAATAAATGCAGTAAACATATTAGTTTCAATTCATCTATCAGTTACTGTTTGCATTTGTGGCTCGCTGCACGATGTTTTTTATCACATTTTTAAGTAAAGAAATATTTTAAAATTTGTTAAGAAATACTAAAAAGTTTTAATAAAAATTGATCTCAGTAATGACTGGAAGGTCGCTAGAACTTTGGAATTGTTTTATAAAACCAAGATCAGACAACAATAAATGCGTTAGAGCAAAATGTAAAAAATTTAGCAAAAAAAATGGCGAGTTTAGTAGCACGCTTGAAAACGCAAAGATAAATTAAACGCCATGTCATCTAAAGGTGTTTATAGAGTTCCTTGCTTCTGTAATGCTGTATACACTGGTGAAACAGGACGTTCAGTAAAAGCTCGGATCCGTGAACACCAGCTTTGCTTCAGGTTGGGTCTCGTTTCATCATCAGCCATCGTCGAACACCAACACGACACTAGCCATAAGATACATTTTGATAAAATTGCTATTATCTACAAATCCCCATTCTTCTTTAGCAGAAAGATTCGCAAAGCCGTTGAAACCTACAAACACTATTCCCTTTCATCCACGTGCAAAGTGCTAATTTCTAAACCCCGCCTACTGCCCTCTTCACTCAACCGCGACGACACTTGTCTATAAATGTGGCTTCCTCCTTTCGATCGTTAAAAGAGTTTCGCCTCTGGCGTGGTTCACACATTGAGTTACCGTGCTCTTTTGCTTATCTCCCGATGAAGCCTCTTATGAATGTGGGCGGAACGTTGAGTGTTTCAATCTCAATAACGACGCGATCCAATCCCGAAAGTCGTTCGTTACATAAGATAAAACTTGTTACATGGTGGATTAAGAGCAATCTTAATGAAGTAACTTTCAGTATATTGATACAGTCACAGTTGCTTCGTAAGCTGTAATCAGACGAATATTTTCTTCTTTTAGGATAGTTCACTCGAAACTAAGAAATCGAGTGAGGAGCAAAAAAGCGTCGAAACTAGTTAGCATTTTTAAAACTCTTAATAAAACATCCCTTCACTGGAGGACGCACAAATCCAGTGTTTCTTTTTAGTTTTCTAGTGCTTTTTCTTATATGCATAATTCTACTACTGTGTAACTACGTTACAATACATAATATGCTATCTACAGTATCAATTTATTTTTATTTTTCATTAAATTTAGGACAAACAATTCAATTTTTTTAAGATAGCTGTTTAAAACAATTTGTTTTAAACATGCCAACCCTGCTTGCTGCACAGTATATTAAAAAAACGTCGCAAACAACTGCATACTGCAAACAGTAAATATGAATACAGAAAACCATAAAAAGAAATTAACAAGTAGTACAAAATAAGACCTGTAAAACTAGAAAGGGCAAAGAAAGATATGATATGTTAAGGAGAACCTAAATTAAATATCAATAGGGACAAATATACAACAAAATTGTTAAAAGCTGGTTGGGTAGTGTACAGAGGATGAACGGAACCACTGGTTAAGGAAGTGAACGAGGCTACAGAGTTGGGAAGAAGAGGAAGGTTAAGGATATGACAGGAAGGTGTTATATGTTATAAAAACTTAACTTTCCATAAATATATACCAAAATATTAAGTATCTCAGTTCTATTTTGGTCTCTTATTTCAAAAGTTTCACGAATATCAATTAACAGTGCAAAAAGAACATTAATACATATTATTTTATTTTAGATTTGATGAATTAAAGGAATGACAACATGGGTCGACAAAATGTGGTTAAAATTATTTATTGATTTGACAACCCTGTAGGCTGTCTAATAACCTCTCATCAGTAAGTCGGTAATTTCCTATTTCCCCGCCTGTCGAAATTTATGTGTTTACCTCAGGTTGCTTAATTACGAAAATAATTTATGGTTCCAAAGCAATAGTGTAGCTAGGCGATTCCGTCATTCCAGGTAAATTTCCAAACGTTAAAGAGATGAACAAAAGAACGAAATAGGGTAAAGTTGTCGACTATAAGAGGCCGTATGCTGTCTACAATTGCAAAACCGTATCACGTAAAGATTTTTACGAAAACATTGAACACAACAATGCTATTTTAAATACTATTCGTTCCAGTAGTAAATATGATAGCAATAGCAGTGAGTTCAAACCCAAATCTCTGAATACAAAATAGTGTAAATATTTTTTACAATCACTGAGAGTTTGATATTTACTATGGATAATAAATATGTTTAGTAAACATGTTTTATTTTTGTTTTACATATAAATTATAAATTCTAGATACATTTAATTAATGTTTGCACTGAAATTAATAATTAACGATGTATATAAAAGTCAGGAATAAAAAATTTATCACAATATAATACAAAATATTTTCCAATATAATTTAATGATTCTGAAATTGTTTTTTTGTTTCCACATCTGGTAAACTTATTCCAAAAAAAGAGAATAATTAAGGAAAGTAGACAAGCTGGCAACGATGTTGTTGGGGTTTTTCTACTTTTTTTATAATTTTCATTCGGCTCCCGTATCGTCAATATTATCTATCGAATCATACTTTTCGACATTTGGATTGATCTGGAGCAAATTACGAAATTATCTTGGGAGTATAAAAGGCCATGAAATTTGTACAATTTTATCGTTACTTACGTTCAGATGATGTTACTGAAATATGAACTCAGAAGGTGTTAAAATTAAAATTAATTTTTTATTGCATACTCATATTTTATAGTAGATTTTTTTATAGTCACTTATTTGAATTGTTTAATAAAGTTCTCGTTTGTACCTAGTTGGTCGCTTAACACAGTTTACTTTCATTTCAACTAATTATCTACATAGATATATTCAATTCCCCATATTTATCTACTCGATTTCTACCAATTTTGTACGATGGGTTTTCTGAGCGTTTTTTTAAATGGGTCAATTTAGGCGAACCCTGATAGCAACGTATGAAATTTTGCTGTTTCGCCACAAATAAGAAACATACAGTAACGTGAACACTACCGAAAAAAGTAACCAAATTAGTTATAAATGTTTACTACAATTTTATGGATACTCTTTTAATCAACTACTGCCAGAAATATGACGTAGCAATTCGTCTTTCCCACTTTGATTGTTTTGGTTGAGAGTTGTACATAGAGTACATTATTGAAATAAATTATTGTAGTTATAGGTGTAAATGTAATGGGTGTTTCAATAAGAGCGCAAGATTTCAGTGTTCAATAAAACATGGTTTTCTGTAGCCAAGTATTGAAATATTTATTGATTTAGAAAATATTCATTTGGGAATTATGTATGAAACAAAATATCTTGTAAATGGCCGCCACGGCTTTGCTGGCATATGCGTACCCTTTTGAGGAAATTTTCAATAACGTTATTGAATACATGTGGTGGTATTTCATTGATACAGCGTCTAATTTCGGCTTTCAATGCTTCGATGGTTGCAGGTTTATTGGCATAAACCTGTGACTTCAGATAACCCCACAGCCAGAAGTCTAAAGGCGTTAAATCGTAAGAGCGTGGAGGCCAATTCTGGTCACCAAATCGGGAAATGACACGACCAGGAGCAAACTCGTGCAAGATCGTCAATGTTTCACGGGCGGTATGACATGTGGCACCGTCCTGCTGAAACCACATGTCGTCAAGATCAATAGCTTCCAAATGAGGCATAAGAAACTTTCGATCTGTCACGTCATAATCATGTGACATTATGACGGTCAAACATGGCGCGCAATTCAAATCTTGCGCTCTTATTGAAACACCCTTTATAACCAATTCTGCAACTATTACATGAAATCAGGCTCGGTGCAGTTGCACACATATGGTCAGGTTGAACAAGAATATCAAGCATGCCTACACTAATTAATACAAACTACTTTTGGTTTTTCTTGAATAATGTTTGCTACAAGCCAAAAATTAAAATTTCTAAAGAAAATTTAAAATACTGCTTTAGCAATTTTAAACTTTAAACAAACGGGGAATAACTACATCAGAAATGGGATTCCTACGATCAACCTCTGGATACAGCATCAGAGATAGGAAAAGAAATGAAGAAATAAGAGAAGAACGGACTATATTCAACATTACTGATAAAATTAAAAGACTACAGTCAGCAATGGATAGAATATCTGAAACGAATGAAAAATAAAAGACTACCCGAAATCTGCTATCGATAGAGCAAGAGGAACGTGAAATTTAGGCAGGCCAAAGAAGAGATGGAATGAACAAATATATCATATCCAAAGCATGATGGAGGAGAAAAAAAAACTTTAAACTTTATTATACCAATACGGGTTGCGTACTATACTTTTTCTGAGACCACATTCATTCCGTTAAATAAAAAAAAATTATTAATTATTGTCAAAAATAAAACAAGGCGACTGCAGCCTTAGCCGTTCCTCTCTGCTTCGGTTCGTAAAAACACAAACTGTAAAAATATACATTTTACATGCGACTGTGTGTAAGAACAGGCTTACACAGTTCGTGAGTTGTACAATTTTGACCATTTACAGTAGTGCTAATAGAAAAATGTAATTCGCAACATCCTGTAGTGCGGAAGCCAACCCGTCGGTGTAACAAACCCGCCTTCAATCGCCTGCCACTAGAGCGCATAAGGATCAATCGCACGCAAGCGTAATATCAATGCTCGCTGTTATAACCCGGACAGCTTCGTAGTAATGGATAATGCATAAGACCCTCTGTCTCGGACAAATGATACTATTGAAAATTAATAATAAGCACACTCGATTCCAGCAAATTGCGTTATCCGATTGTAGAGAACGTATTGTTGCGACATTGGGACACGCAAGTAATTGACGCCGATCCTCGCACACATTTAAAAGAATTGATTTATGCATTACGTTACGTTTAATTGTTGTGTTATTATTAACTGTTTTACTTTGTTGTAGTTACCAAGGGCATTATAATAGCTATTTATGCAACCAGTGCTAAAAGTTGAGGTTTATGCACGAGACATGAAAATTATGAAACGAACCGAAGGCTGAGTTTAATAACATGTCTCGTGCATAAACCACTTTTAGCACGAGTTGCATACAATATTTTTTCTACGACTTTAAAATTACTGTTATTAATCCATAAATGTCGATTTAACACAGGTAAATGTTTGTGGAGCCAGTACTGTCAAAGTCAGTTATCAAAGGTAATTATTAATACTACACATCTGACTGTATTCATTACATAACGCTTTAATGATTTAAAAAACACTTTACCTCTAACGCAAGAAGTAACTAGAATAACTTTACAATCTCACTTCCAGTACGAAGTTGTAGTTTTATAACCTCACATCACTTTATAACACATGTGCTAAAAGTAAACAGCTGATTTATTTAAACACGCTAAATTATAAAACTTTTAGTGGTGATCGTAGAAAAACATGTTTATGTCTTGCTACATTTCGGTTGCGCCTCTATTATTTCGCAGTTCTGTGGTGCAGGTTTTGTATTTTCGCGTGCTCACAGCTTTCTTCGATTCTGGCCAGACAGCGACTCTCGAATTGTTTATTCTCAGCGCGTCTGTTTCATTTCTGACGCCGTGGTGACTTTGGTTTAGCGTCTTTAAAAATTGTCCGGCGGTTTTTGCGGGCATGCAAGTTATGATTTTTGACCTTCGCCGAATCACAAGACGATACTGCCCTGTCAAATTTGTATTGAGAGATATTTTTTCGCGCCGAGTTGACGGATCAAAGGCGCTTCACCAATCGTTATCTACACGTGGCACTAGTTCATCTGGGCAGCTAGTCCGGAGCCCCTGAAAATCGTACACTCCTCGCAATTGAACACGTCCGCCTTGATCTGGTTTAAATTTAACACTTACGATTCCGATCTTGAGATGTTTGGTCGGCATACCGTTCCCGCTTAGCTGGGCCATCCCATAATTCGACGAGCGTGCAGAGTGGGCTCAACCAGAGGAAACTAAGAACATATTTTGTTTCCCTTTTTTAAGTGAAGTTATACGATGCTGCGAACAGTGAATCGGTGCTGAAGGCTTCACCCGATTGTTACCGAAGTTAGCCGGAATTTCGGACTCCGGCCGCCTATGTTCATTTCGCTTCACGAGCTGCGTACCTGAATGATGATTTTCCAACCACCGATCCGAGATTGATCGGCACCGCATTTGTTATTAAACTGTTGAAGTTTATATTTGTACCTCTGTATAACATGTTTTGTAAGCTGTTATTCTCACACGCAGAGTTTGTTGAGGTGTAACTTAAATTTTCCAATAATTACAGGAAATTTGTACTAAATGCTACTGAATTAGTGACAATTATACAGTGATATACCTGTGTCTGATTTGAGCTTTCTTTCAGAATAGTTGTGCTACTTTGAGTTTACGAATTCTCAGTTGAATGCCTGCATACACTTGTCGTAATTTAGAAAAGATTCGTTGGAGTTCTAATTGACTTTATAAATTACCCTTAATATCTTAAACAACTGCACAACGCCCTCTCCCTGACTGGTCCGGTCGGCAATTGTATCCCAGTAGTCATAAATTGAGTTTTGTTTTGAGAGAATTAATCGATGAATCATATGAAAGCTAACAGTCTAAGCGCAAGAAGCTTATAAGCCCGAGGGTTTGTGAGTCGGGCAATAAACAGTAAATAACGCCCGTGGTGCATAGAAAAATGTTTGTCTTACTAGTGTTTTTTAATAACCTAAATAACGGATGAAAGCGAATGGTCAGCTATAGCTGTTGTCAGGTCATTTTGGTATTTTAAGTAGCCACCTAGGCTTTAGGGCAGCGTGCCCGTATGCTAAACCCTTTTAGTTACTTATTTGGCTCCATCGCCTAATTCTACAATAATGATTTTGCACATATTTGACCCCAAACGCAGTATTTCTCGTCAGTTGGAGCACCCCTTTGCTGCTACTTTGGCAGCCGGGTGTTATCACTCGCAAGAATTCCGAAACTTCTAGAAGTCATTCCGTTGAGGCGCTTCGCCATTGGCCGTCTTTGATACCGGAATTAATTTGTTTTGCGGAGCGCATCGCCATTGGCTGTCGAGAGTCACGTGGCAACGCCGTTTGGCTCACGCCACTTCAAGCTTCCTAACGCTTTTTGCTTTGAGGAGTTCCGCTCTGGCCGTTGATCGAAGGAGGTCGCGTGTGGTTGTGTGAGTGGCACGTCTTTACGTCGAGGCGTAGGAGTGTGAAGGGCTTCTTGGGGCCAGTTCTGCGTTGGTGAGAAAGGGGGCTTTCCCCTTGCAACTCGCTGTTTCGAGGATCTTTCTAGGCAGGACGAAATAGGCCCTTTTGTCGCTGTAGCGTGCTGTTAGGAGAGCGTCCTAACGTCGCCATCTTTGCGGAATCCAGCCCGTTTACCCCTAATGCCGTGTTTTGGCGATTGAGTTGCCACAGACTGCCGCCTTCTACCAAATGACTGCACGCCACTCTCATGGACCGTCTGCGGACTAAGGTATTTGTAATTGCAACCATTTAAACATAGTAACTGTCACTTGTGCGAGCGTTGGTGCTTTATGCTCAACTTTATGTGGGCGGATGCATGCCCCTTGCTTGCTTGTCGCGGCTTTTAATGCCGGTTTGAGGCCACCATGCTGCAAGACGCTACTTTGGTAGCCTGCTAGTAAGTTCATGTGCGCGAGTTTCGCGTTTCATCGCCTAAATAACTAAAGAACTCTGCGATCATGATTTGGTGTTACGTTTGTGCTAATTTTTTTAATTCAGTAACGTTAGGTGCGCGAACTTCGCTATATTGTACCGATTAATACTTAAATAGAATTAACGCCTCGCCGTGCTGGGCCTGGCGCACCCTAAGCTGTTCGAGTTTTTCCTTGTTTATGTTTGCGAGGGCTTTGTGCTTTGCTTCCTAGGTGTTAACCGCAGGTCGGCGACTGTTATCGCGCACTAACGCGCCCTTTTGCCGGAGCGCGTATTTCTCAACTGTACTCTAATATGTTCATTAGCATAGCGCGTCCATCAGCTGATGCTTAACGTAAGTAGTAACATAAGCTTGGCGGCACGATTTGTTGCCCAGATGTAATTAGCGATCAATAGACGCATATTTAGTTAAGGGACGTATTATTCCTATTCGACCTGTGCATGCTTTGTTTCAGATAGCGCCTTTTTACAATGTAAAGATTGGTGTACGGCGAGACGTGAGAGATCAGAGCGTGCAGGTAGGTCCAGTGATTGCGCAGTCTCGGCCAAAGAGTCCCAATATTACCATTCCAGTACGAAATTGTTATTTGAGCTTGCAGCTCATGAGAATTCTTATCGACGGAGTTTCTTGAATACTTCGCTCCCGTTTAACCGCCCAGGCCCGGTTATTCGAGTTAAGACAGGCTTGGTGGCGCCCTCATAATTTTGACGTACCCTATATTTATGCCTCAACACGCTTGCCCAGAACGTATCGTGTGACTCACGCCCGACTCCCTGAGCGTTCCAGCCGTTGCCCTTTAGCCTGTTTCTAGCAAATCTCAGGGCAAGTGTGCCAGTTTTCCAGGACTGATTCCGTGGTGCGATGCTCACCTTGGGTGGGTGTCGTAAAGTTGTTTTAATACCGTAACACTGTGTACGCATCGATGCGCTGAGGTACGTGTCTGGTAACTAACAAGGAGCGGGCCTTACGAATTATAATGCCCGCATGAGCGGTTGTTATGAACTTGTTTATATATTTTCTATCACAGGTATAAACAACATATAATGTACTAGTAAGACCTAAGAGTTATTTATGTACCAATGTCATTATGAAGATGTTTACGCCCTCTCGAGGGCAACAAGTTTACAAGTCTGAGGGTCTGGCCCGAGGGTTTATAAGTCGCCCAAGGGTTATGAACATCAAGTAATGCCCGTGGTGCATACAACGTTTTATTTATTTACCACTTTGAATAATACCCACATAACTTGAAAAGCTTGCAGGCAGTCCATAACGGCGTTATAGATTGCTTTATATACCTCGTATCACAGATATAAATAACAATATATATCAGTGGAAGATAAATACATTTTTTTCTATAGTAAATGTTAAAGTGTACTTTAGTCGACTCAAAACAAAAGGTCAAGTTTTACTTTAACAGCAAGGGTAGATAAAGTAGCACTTTAATATCAAGGGTAAATAATAGTATATTATATCATGAGGGACTAAAGTGCACCATTTAATCCCGCGAGTGGACTGTGTTGCCTCGAGGGCGAAAGCCGAGGGCAACAACCACTCGAGGGATTTAGGCACTTTAGTCCCGAGGTATATACGCTATTTTTTGCACTTTTAGGAACATTATCATCAAACATTTCCAAAATTTGGAAGTTGTCAATTTGGAAACTGACAATTACAATTTATTAAAAACTGAATAAATTGCAGCAGGTCCTGGATAGCCTGAATCAGTTGGCAGTACTGAAGTGTATTGTCAGTATATGTCAAATTCGAGATCTAGCTACTGAGATTTTGAAATGTGATTGACTTTCTTTTTTTTTCTTTTTGAATTGTTAAAAGTGCTTGCTATAGAACAAAATTTTGTATTATACACGACGAACAAGTTATTGCTATCCACTCTTGAATCATTAATGTCGCGACTTCGTCTCGACGTTAAACGATTCACTCGTGGATAAAATTTAACTTTATCGTCTTGTATAATAAATTACTATTACCACTATCGTATTTTAATGTTTGTTCAAGGAATATTTAACCAGAGCCAGTGTTGCGAATATTAGTAAATAAAGGTGTACATTTTGTATTATTTATTAAATTATTGATATTGATAATTTTTTGCGATCATAAATTTTTTTGAGTTTTAGATTTTCTTCTTTTAAAATGTATTTAATAATATTGGATGTCAATATTTACTTATTATTTCTGGGTCTCACTTTTAGTTTCTGTTTCTCTGTTACTAGGTTTGTTTCGTACTTATTTAATGTTTCTGGTGGTAAAAGTAAATGTTGTTAGTGTTGAAATAGTATATTACATGCCGATCTGGAAAGTGTTTCATTCCTGTCAAGAGATTAAGTAGTTAACCGAGACGCGTAGCATCGAGGTCAACTTTATCTCGAGACAGGAATGAAACTTTTCACCGTGGTATGTATACTGTTTTCTTCGCAACCACTTTATTGTAAACAATAATTGGGAAAATTATTATATTATGATACGACAGGTTGTGGATGAACGATATTCCCAGTGTCCCTACCTACACAGCGGTCGGGAATGGATTCATTTCCAACCGCTGCGACGGCCATCACTTTTCCGACCGGTTGGAAAGTTACAAGTTGGGAATAGCTCATTTTCCAACTTTTGAAAAGTCAGTAAAGATCTTATTACATATATGGTTGCGAATAAAGAAATAAGCACCTTCAGTTACGATCAGGTTGATATTGTACCTATTATGTCAAAAAATTGGAATCCGTCAAAAGTTTATATCGCGATGCAAACGTTTAATTACTTCAAAATGTTAGGGATGAAATATTTGATGGTTTTGGGATGCTTTATTTTTAAGTTTTAATTACGACGTGTCATTTCTGGAAGGTTTCGAGCCCTGGAATGTAATATAACCTTGACAAATGTATTAGGCGTTGGGCCGCGGTCCTTTGTTTTGGGAGACCTGGATGACACGTGCAACCAATGCACCGTATCGAGAGGTGCTGGTCGTTATGTGAAAATCGAAGGTATGGATCTCGCGAAATCACGAGGTTTCGCACAGTGATCCGCGGAAGCATGATAAGTTCCGCAATAATAATTGTCAGGACATTTTCAAATTCCACGAATGTGTGACTTTTGATATGGTTTATCAAAAATAACACAGTTCTGTCAACTTTTTCAGGAAAAAAATAAAGTCGCGCCCCAGAGTAAATCCACCGAAGCCCTCCGCTGACATCTCTGGCGATGGCTGGTCTAAAGTATGGAACGTTTTATTAGTTTATATGCATATTCGGTTCGTTACGAGTGTATTATTATTTGTTGTTGTGCTTCGTGATTGTGCCGAATAAGATAAACACACATTTGATATTTTAACTATTTTCATTAACTCAATTAAAACTTATTTAGAAAAATGTACCTATTAGTAAATATCGCTAAAAAAATTATACGTTTTTGAGGAAATATAGTTAAGACTTCCTGGTATTTTGATTAGCTTTTTTCGAAATTACTATTAATTTCCCTATTATAAACGGTTAAAACGTATGTTTTTATTTTATTGTACCTATCATTGTTGTAAAATAAATGGAAGATCCAATATTTATAATCGTTTCAAAAATATATTTTAAGCAGTGTGTAAAATAGGTATGTATACTGCTCAAAATGAATTAGGGATCATAGTTTATAAATCACCGCTATCCTTTAGTTTTTATATGGGCAAATGTTTTATTCTCAGACGAGTCACGGTATCGTTTGAGTAACTGTGATGGTCGTGTAAGAGTCTACAGAAGGCAAGGTGAGAGATTCGTAGACAATATGGTGCAAGAAAGCCTGCATTTTTGAGGAGGCTCTATTATGGTATGGGGTGGAATATCTTTGAACGGCCGCACTGAGATTGTCATTGTAGAAGGGGGCTCTCTAAGAGCTCAACGCTATATCGATGACATTCTGCCACCTCACGTTCGACCGTATGCTCAAAATCATGGTCAAGGGTTCATTTATCAACAGGATAACGCCCGCCCTCATTCTGCAAGAATTGTTCAAGAGTACCTGAATGCCCATAATATTCACACTATGGACTGGCCGGCTTACAGTCCTGACCTGAACCCCATAGAGCATGCTTGGACGAACTAGAAAGACGGATTCGAGCAGGAGAACCTCCTCAAAACTTAAATGATCTCAGAAATCGTCTTGTGCAGGAATGGGAGCAAATACCACAAGAACGATTTCAAAATCTCATCAACAGTATGGGTAACAGGTGTCGAAGTGTCTTACTTGCGAGGGGAGGTCATACCCGTTACTAGCTTTAATGCAGAAAGAATTCTGGGCAGTTTTCTTTATTTGTTGCGGTCTTTAATTTTGTACGTTTTCTGTTAATGTTAACTTAAGAACCTTGTTACTTGTTAGTTACTGTGTTAGTCCATAGATAATCACTAAAAGTTTCATTCAAATCTGCGCATCCTGTATAAAGTAATAGAAAATATAAAACTGATCCCTAATTCATTTTGAGCAGTATATAAGCTTTTGTACAAGCAATTTTAAAGCGACCTTCCTTCAATCAAACGTGTACATTGCCTGCAAAAACTGGTGATTTAAGTTTATTGTCTCGCAGCTTCTAAACAATTGCGGAACGATATAATAGGCAGGGTTAGAATCAATACGCTCTAAAAAACATTAAAAAGGGTAGGCAAAAGACAAAACAAAAATACTTAACTAGGCTATATTATTTACTATTTTATAAACTAAAATTTGAATGACAATGCGCTATTATAGAAATTTTGAGGGGGGGGGGGTATTTTCATATTATTCAGGGTCATTTATGAAGTTTTTAAATTTGCATTTTCTTTACATTGTCAGAGACTATTCTAAAAGAGAAATTACCGTTCCGAATTTTACGTCTGTGTCTATTTAAGGGGCCAGTGCGACGTCACATAGGTTAATATGTAGGTAAGAAAAATTCGTGTTTAGCAGTTTGTGCCCTTAAACGAACGTGGCAATTTATTTCTATATTGTGTGTAAATTGAGTATACTTAAAAATGTACGATAACGATTTTATAAAGCTCGATTCGCACAATCTTCCGGAAGTAGATATGATAATGGTCATGGAATATTTTTATTTCAATCATAAATTTTAAGTGCAGAAATGAGAAGAACTCAAATGCAAAGATAAGAACATATTTTTGTTGGTTCTAAATAGTTTATTTTAAGAAATAGGTTGCCTATTATTAGAGTTAGGATTTTGACCTTTTTGCGTATCGTGTTCCTGTATATAAAATCTTAGGGTTTTTGTATGTAAATTAGGTTCCTACACAGGGGCTACAATTTCATAAATTTTATAGTGCCTGTATAAGCCTATTTTAATGGGTAGCGCGTAATTTTGATATACCAGCCTATAAATGCCTTTTTAAGATTTTATTTTAAAATGTAGCACCGCATATTCGAAACTGCAATTTCTCTCACGTCGATATTTAGAATTAGTTATCTGACAGGATGTTCTTTGAAATTTGCAAACCCAAAATCTGCACGTTACCGGACATTTGCCTCTTGTTGAAGTGGGAAAAATTTTAAATAATTTTTGAAATACTTAAGCCAGGTACCAGGAGATGCACGTCAAACACTAGCATGAAAATTTGAAAGATCATTGCTGCCAAATCCCAGATTGCACCAGATGCTGTGTGCTATCAATTTTAAATGGAGAAGTTCGATCAATCTCTGATTTGGAACCCTATAATATATCGTCGATTAAATATGCACATCGTTTTGTAGCAGAAAAATATCTAAAAATATTTGTTTGCATTTGTTCTCTAAAATGACTGTTTTGCGAACTCCAAACAAGTCGCAAAATAGATCTTTAGGGACCTAGTACTCTAAAGTTGCTATGACAACACTTTAGACGATTCTTTTCATTAACAATACAATACAAAACAATACCACTCGTATTTAGACATATGCAAATAAAATTCACAATTTTTCGCAAATTGAAAGCTATTACCAGTAAATGAAAAACAATTTTCTCTCTTCTTATTTGCAGCAGCAATATGTGAGCTGGAAGCATAAGATGTAACTGACGTAGACGTTGACACCTCAACCTCACAAGATGCAACTAACCTGAACTAACATCTTTTTCTCCCAGAATTAATTTTGATCTTTTTTCTTCTTTTCAAACGAGTCCTCAATATAGCTTTCAGCTACAGAAGACGAGCGCCAACCTACCAGCCGTTTCAAAGTGACTAATTCCGCCCCAGCATCAGCAACAAGAGTAGCGGATAGTCTCTAAAGCAATACCCAGTATAGAGCTCTGGGTTGAGCAGCTTCAAGTAGTTAGCTACAATTCCAGGCATTTTTCCAAAGGAACTTATTCCAACCCTTTGTAGGTACCGTGCATTTCTGATTTCGATACGCCACGAAGAAGTACTCATGTGACACATTTAGTGGACGCATATTTTTTATATAATGCCAGTGAATTAACAGCCTCACCTTCCGTTGTCACCGAAAATATTCGTTCAGAATGTGCTTTCGTATCCGAAAGGGTAATAAATAACGAGGTACTGTAAGGGTGCACACCCTATTTGGCTTTAATTTGTGTATGTATCTACGCTGTGTACGTTTCCTGGTTGTGACGGCGTGCTTCGGCGGAGTTACAGATGATTAATCTAAATGGTGGTACTTAGACTAACTTTACTCAGGTCGTATAGAGGCTGGAGATCTTCGGTTCTCACAACGAAAGAAAACAACGTCATGAAGATCTACTATTCTTTATTAGGACCAAGTGTAAATGTATTACATACTTTTACAATTACTGCGGTGTTCCGAAGTACGAAAATGACGTCGGACTGTTGTCGGTAGCTCGCCTAGCGGCAAAAAAGGCTGGCTGCCAGTCAGGGTCTGATTACTGCGGTGTAGGGCAGTGTTAAATGAAGTAAGAGAGAGGCAAAAAATTGGCACTCACGCAGTCGTACTAACAGGTTTTCCCTGCAATGTCGGACTGCGCTGAACCTAGTGAAGTAAGAAAGAGGCAAAGAATTGGTACGCATGCAATCGTACTAACAGGTTTTCCCTGCACTGTCGGGCTGCTTAGTAGGTACCTAGGAAAGTAAGAGAAGCAAAGAATTGGTACTCACACAATCATACTAACGGGCTTTCCCTGCGATGTCGCTCTGCGCTATACCTATTGAGGTAAGAGTTAAATAAGTTATAAGCTGTTGCAGTAGTTCTCCGTATTACGCGTATTACTATCACATGCACCAGACTTCGCTTTTCTTCTCCCCTGCAGTCCTATTCAGATGCGTTTTATACAACTTACGAAAAATCCCACCAATCCGGGTCGCGGAGTGTCCAGCCAATGACAAAAAATCTAAATTTCGTTGCCAAAGCGGCGCTGCGTTAATTGGTAGTTGCCCTTCCAAAACCCACGACTGTTTAATCCTTTTTAATCAAGTTTTAAATTGGGGTTTCCCACAGCGTATTCTAACTGACCCCAACACGTGTTCATTTGGTTGAAATCACAACCTACTAAATTCGAAACTAAATTAGTTGGCGGTTAGGGCTATATGTTCCCAAATCTGCCTAAGCCCCCTGTCATAAATCTAACATAGTTTTCGCCTCTCGTTACATTATGCGTCGGGATATTTATTACATCCCGCCGCATTCCTAACAGCTGCAAAAAGTGTCGGCTTACAAGCTCTTCCAATCGAGATCGTTTAAGATCTATAATTGTTTACTACTACAATCCATACAAATACATCTACTCATAAAATATGAGTTTTTACTATCTTTCCTGAAATTAAATAGCCTGAATAAAAATGTTTGTAAATACGCGACCCTCGCCGTATTTTATGCAAAAGAAATAGAATAGAACAAACAAATGTAAACTAGTTTGCATCTCTTAAACGTTAAACAAAAATGAAAAGCTCTAGAAATAGTAGTTACCAACATCTAAGAATACTAAGCAATTACTACGGAATAATAGATCAAGATTCGAACGTGAGCGAAACGGTTTCGACAAATATTCTTCAACAAATCTCGGGTAGCACGCAAGTGGTGGTTCAGATATCAACAACGCTCGTTTAACGATTATTAATTTGTTCCTAAAAAAGTGATATACAGAAAACGATTGTATTTAAAGCGAATTATGATGTAAATTTTATTTTATTTATTATAATTTGTTATTGCCAGAGTTGATTTCCTCATATCAAGACCTATATGAGTCAACGTCCAAATTCACTTAATCTTTCTTTTACAAATAATAATAATTATATACTATTTAAATTGCCCTTTTTTATTTCTCACTAGTTCCATTAATGTAATTAGCGACATGAAAACTCTTATTCGGTCCAATATAGTAGATTTCGTGAGTGACAGTTGTGAACTCTTATAGTTTAACTAACCTCATTTACTATCCGAACAAACAGCACAAAATAGCTCAACTTCTCAGGTAAATATTTCTTGTTTACTTTTATACAGTGTGTCCTATAAGTTCTCTATATATGGAACACTTTTTGAATTATCTATTTATAAAAAAAAGTATCCTTCATAGAAAGTTCTGCATTACCCAAAAACCTAAATGCGCTCATAAAATTCCAAAACTATCTGATATTATACAGGATGGATAAAAAAAATTATAATTCGGGTAAAGAGTAAAGCAGATTATTATTTTTGTGCTCACAACAATCATTTTAGCATCCCAAATTCTAAATTGTGCGAAACGCAACTATCTTTTCACGACAACCAGACTTGTCAACCATACATTTTTGATTTGACATCAAGTAAAACTTGCAAATAAATACGGCGACATCAGTTCGGCAATCAAAACTATTTTGGACATACAACTTAACCAAGCGACAAGCAGAAAGGAAATTATGGGAACGAATTTGATACACCTAAGCCCTGATTGCTGTTCAAATCAATCACGATGAATTATTATTCAGTATAAAACCATCTATGACTAAGCAAGTCAACCTAAAATTACCAAGCAGTAGCAAATTACCAATTCACGAATCTCAAATAATTTTTAAAATCTACCTTACGCCCATTAACACTCCAAAATTGGTCAAAAGTCAGCTAAGGTTAACCGATCGAAGTGGCAAATTATTAAATGACGATATTTCGTATATGAGGAGTTTACATTTTAACTTTAGTTGGCTCATTTATCATTGTATGCTAAACCATTGCCAGTTTTATATTGTATTGTATTGTATTTTAGTGTATTATTTGTAACCTCTTTTACCTAGAGGTGTAGAAGCTGGTGCTTTGTACGCTAGCATCTGGCGGTGCAGTGCTCAACTTGCCTCGTTTTCGGGCTACAAAGTTGGAGCGCGCCTTTTTGAGCTTGCGTAGCAACCATTGTGTTAGGTGTGTCATGGTGATGTGTTGACCATGTTACTCTATCTCTTAGGTATGTGGTTCTGAGTAGATCACAGTTAATTTGGTGCCCAACTGTGAATAGTCTTACCGTACTCGACACCGATCTCCAAATCTGCGAAAAAATTCCGCCCGCCAACGTGGGATTCGAACCGAGGACTTGCTAAATGCAAGGCCTAACGCTCTACCAACTGCGCTACAAGGTTTCTCGTCTTATGGGTAGTATAATATATGTATATTGTAAACGCAACCCTTCCAAAGAAAAACTGATAACTTTATTAAAATCACGAGTCGAGAATTCCACTTTGCAAAACAATGAACCTAGATCAGCCTTAAATACAGCTTCATCATACTTAAATCTCTTAATTCTTATTATATTACGTGGGTATACCTGCTATCATTGCATAGATAAGAATTATGTTTTTGCTAGCAGTGGATAGATTACAGCTAGCTATCTTGTGCTGATGCAGTTTCTGCCGTGCAGCATCTGTACATATCTTATAATTTTATGAATAAGCTTACAATTAAGTAATAAGTACGTAGTTAGATCTGGTTCGAGTAACTTGTATTTGAATTGCTAATCCCATCGATGTAAAGTTTTTGATTACACTAATAAAGTTCTTTTTAAAAACAATCGTCGATGTAAAATAAACATGAATCACGAGTATCGTAGTATAACTTCAACTAATTTGCATGATTTAATCTTGTATTGAAGAACACCACATTTTCCCGTTTATCATTTTAACAAATTTATTTGGGGAACGTTTATAAAACGCGTTTACCTCTTTTTAAATATGGGAAGTACACTGCCTTTTAGTACAAATAAACAAATTTGCTAGGCGATGGGCCCAGTTACAGTCATTGCATAAACAACCTCCGTTGTTGAACAACATTTGAAATAGTTAATATTTTTTCACATAACTACAAATTTAAAATTTCTATTTACACAGCTTAAACTTTACTAATTATAGTCTATTTAGGTTTCTTTTTCAATCCCAGATCTGCATCTTCCTTCTTGTTCTTAAATAGGTTCTCTCTTCAATTTTCACATATACACAACCTTTTTCTTCTTACCTACAATGCATCTTTAAGTTAATATAATTTCGCAAGTGTCTGGTTAAATATCTCGTTTCTGGATGCTACCATGCATCTCTTTACCCCTTTACCTTTCGGTATCGAGGACCATTTATATAGCGCGGGAAGTGCAACGGAGGTAACGAGCCGCACGAGATTTACATTACGCTCCCCCGCATCCAAACATACCACACTATCAACAGCCCTAAGCCTACCTTACAGCTAACTAATGAATTTAAATACATTCTCGCTCCGAAAAAACTTCCGGTCCGAATTTGAACCCATGTCCATCTGGTTGCTAAGTAGGTTGCTAAGCAGGCTGCTAATTCTGCTAACCGCCCAGGTGGCCTTCAGTTCTTTTCATTTTGTAGAATTCTACTGAGCAACTTGTCATAACCGCACTTTCATAGTTATCGAGAGCATTGTAAATCATCTTGTTTTTACAGGTAGCGATATTACGAAACCGAACAGAAAATAAAGTAGCCGTTACTGTCTGATGAAATTAATTGAAATTCTGTATAAATTGAGTTCCCACTGTTGGTTATCTGTATTAAATTATTAAACAAAATAATATGATGTTTCCGCATGTGTAATATTTTCTGAATAATAATTATAAAACGGGAAGCTGTCCGCAATTTCTAATAGCTCTTATTTTTTGTGGTGAAGATATCAAATATAGATGGTTCAATTATAGATATTTACCAGGACTTGGAAAAATAGAAACCATTCATATTCTCGACAATTGCTTCTACAGCTGTTCCAGCTCCTATCAAATTTGTATGTAACCACTATGCTTTGCTCGTTATCTGACCGCAGATTGTCCACTGCAAATTAACCGACGTCAATATGCAGGGAATATTTTCAATAATAATAGAAAACATTACGTATTAACATGATAAAACGCTGGTGGGTCGCGTTAAGTAACCGGAAAATTAAATAATAAGTAATAACTTTTAAACTGCGTTTTTTTCGGATAACACAACCTATCAATATTATGATAATTTTTCATTATGGCATTATGACAACAATTTCAACAAGACGGTGTGGTTTGCCACAGGTGCGATTGCAATTAAATCGTTTCGTTAACAGGTATTTCATTACGGTGTTGCTGCTTTCTGCTTTGAGTACGAACAAATTTTACAGCTCACTGATTTTACATAAACCAATTATAGAGCAATTTTTCAAAATGAAGCGCGATATGAATTAATTTAAATAAATCGATAAATACAAAAAAGCAGCACACAAGAGTCAAAGTACGTCAATTGCAGAATCAGTGCTTTATAAACCCATAGCATAAAAATTGATCCCCGATTTCTAAAAAAAGTTCCCTTATCGCCTTCTTGAGCGTCTATTTTTCTTCACGTCCTAAGCATCAATGAAACAACATTGATTAAGACAAGGACACGCTAGGAGCTGATACGAATATTACACATAATTATGAATTCAGTGGGGGCCAGTTAGTAACAGTGCGAGCAGGACCGAACTCGGTTTTAATCTCATTTATCAGCCTGGTTAATTTCCATGCGAGTTAAAAACGTCGAGTAATATGTGATCCAGTAATATACACACAACATACTTATCTGTAAAAACAGTCTCTAATTAAACACTTCATTTATCAAAGGTTAAACGCATCAGGACTGAGGATATTACAGAGCCAAAACAGAATTGTTTCAAAATTGTTTATAAATGTTGTAAAGTTGCAACCGCATCTTGCTACCTTGAATTTTAAAATATTTTTAACAAGAATCTGTATTGTATCAAGTGTTACTACTGTCAATAATTTAGTAAATATCCCAAACTTTGTTCAATTGTTTGTACTGAAAATATTTGAACAAGCATACAATCAGTTTTATCAGTAATGGTTTTAAATAAACCACAACTTCCATATACCTTATTGTCAACTGATTTTAGTTTTCGTGTAAATTATCTTGCTGTATTTGAGACGTTTTAAGACCTCACTTCGATGCATTGGGCTTTCCTCCATATCACTTATCATCATATCAAAAATGCGGCAAGAAAATGAGATTGCGAACCACGAGAAGAGCTTACAGGTCGTTACAACACCAGAAGAAGTTAAAGACGTTACAGTAGCGCTTACCTAGTGCAAGTCGCCAAAACCAGAAGGTATCTTCTGGTTACTGCGATATGAACTCCGAATTGGATAATCAGTTGCTGTAATCGTACCCCAAATGATCTGTGCTTTGTATAATATATTCATACTTTATTATTTATATCGACAATAACAAACGCCCTTATCCATTACTTGGTCGTTAAAAACCTTCCCTAATTGGTGTTTAACCTTAGTTTAGCAGTTTATCAAATATAATTTTTACTATTCTGTGATTTTGAATCTGTTTACAGCGTTATCAACATATTCTAATACTATGTTTTCAATAATACTTGTTTCCATAGTTCGAGAGTTTCCATTTTAAATAACATTATTCCCAAACCAGGCGCGTCCAGAAAGTAAATTCCGGTATGGGCGCAAAAGTATTCAGAATTAAAAGAGTACGAGTAATGGTAGAATGCGGTGTGATAGATGTAGTTAAAAAGGGTCTCCACAAAAATTCGTGAGAACTGTTTCGCCGCTATGAAAATTATTTTTTAAGTTTTGAGAAATTTCAAGTTTCATAGTGAATTGGGAGCACAGTATACATCACTGGTGCAAGATAGCAAAACAATAAATAGAAGTGTAGCGGAGCCCATAAACCTGCGAGGCGCTAATAAAAGTGAAATTTCGGGGTGCAGCAATTGTGCGCGTGCATTTTAGAAGTCGCTTTAACGTCAAGTTTGATTTTTTCTTGCGTCGCGCTAAACATGCTTTCTAAAAACGACAGTTCTCTTAACAGCAAGCATTCCGTATCAACACAATGAAACTTCCATCTACCCTATTTGCCTCATGGAAAAGAGCCAATTGCATAGCGCAATAAACGGACGAGTGTTCGACTCGACTAACAATAGGCCAAAGGAAAGTTAGAGTCAACCCTGCTGGACAATAGAACCATAAACTCGAGCAGGGAATTCCTCTTTTCTTAGGCGAAAGTGAAGATTTCAACCCTCAGTCTGTACCTGGCTGGACAAAACCTATTGTATTCAAATAATAGAAAATCCTTTCGCATTGAATAATCGACCTATATAAACAAAAACACTCTGGGATTCCAGATCACTGCTTCTCCATCCGTTTTGTGTCATTCTGGCCTAGGCGAGGGCGCGGGACAGTTTCCTTAGCTTCTAATAACTAAATTAGATTCCGGAATTCGATTCTACGTAATTCGCTTTTCGGATTTGTATTTTAAACATATTGACGTAATTTTATGTATATTAGTAATTTATGTTTATAATTTGTGTTCTAATAAAAATAAAAAGAAGGTTCGTGTTTTCTAAACTTGTACTTAGTACTACTTAAGCTGGTTTTCAGTTTCTTACCTTATTTGGTGGTAATTTCTTACCGGAACTTACTTTCTAAACGGGTCTATTTCAATTGGACAACTAATAAACAATCATTACTGACCGATGAAAACCTTTGCTAATTACAATGTAACATCAATTACAATTCACTTTTCAATTTCTAACTGCAGAAAGAATGCTTTCACCCCTGGGACGGATATTTTTTAAGTTCTTTAAATATAAGCTATTATTCACGCGTAATACATTTATTTTGTACATTAATTATTTTACATTATACATATAAAAAACTCAATTCGAAACTACCACAAATTGACAAATTATTTGCCCTTGCATAGATGCAATGCTCTAAATTATCTGGGATTTATTTTATAGCGAGTAGCGAGTAGCCATATCAGCTTATAAATACATTAATATTAACTTTTGAGTTCACCACATAAGTAGCCCTACTCTAATTAAAATAGTTTTTGATTGAATTGTAAATAAAAAATTAACACACCAAAATACTTCAACGTTTTTAATATAGAAAGCGGCGCAAGTGTTCAAAATTATGTACAAAATTATTAAAAATATCGTAATGTTGCTAATAATACTAAAACAGCAAAAGGAACACTTAGCAAAGCGAATTACATTAATTCGCAACGAAAAAAAACATTGCAGTCAGTGGAATTCGATTCTGCGGAATCCGATTGCTAGCCAGACGCTTTACTCGCTTACCTATGAATGCGCACTTATCGTGCATACTTATCGTTGCGTTATATAAGACGCGTAACATGACGACCGATCACGGAAGTGCGCTCGATTGTTGCAGATGGAAAGATGACAAAGAGACGCACGCACAACATACGTTTATATATAGGAATATCGATGTATCGATATATTCAATATATTTGCATATTGATCTATGATCACTTGTGGTAGTCGTTAACCCCTAAATAAAGGAACTCTTTCTCACTTTCGACAGGCAAGACTAGCCACCTACCAGGCCTAAGGACAAAGAGGACTCATAGAACCATTTTGTGGTTAAAACCGGCCACTGGTCTATAATAAGAGGAGGGAATACCCATGATAATTATACCAATGTATTGATAATCATGTTCCATACTTCAATATATTGATGATATCGACATAATTTCGATATTATATACCATTTTTTTAATGTCGTGTAACCATATTAAGATTTATATTATTAATGTTGACAACACCCGTATGGGTTGCATACACATTGAATGGTTTAGCGTATGACTTCTCCACAGAAGATTTCCTTGTTGCAGATGGAAAGATGACAAAGAGACGCACGCACAACATACGTTTATATATAGGAATATCGATGTATCGATATATTCAATATATTTGCATATTGATCTATGATCACTTGTGGTAGTCGTTAACCCCTAAATAAAGGAACTCTTTCTCACTTTCGACAGGCAAGACTAGCCACCTACCAGGCCTAAGGACAAAGAGGACTCATAGAACCATTTTGTGGTTAAAACAGGCCACTGGTCTATAATAAGAGGAGGGAATACCCATGATAATTATACCAATGTATTGATAATCATGTTCCATACTTCAATATATTGATGATATCGACATAATTTCGATATTATATACCATTTTTTTAATGTCGTGTAACCATATTAAGATTTATATTATTAATGTTGACAACACCCGTATGGGTTGCATACACATTGAATGGTTTAACGTATGACTTCTCCACAGAAGATTTCCTGCTATATATTACGGTAATGTAATGCAAAGCAAATGTACCGAGAATTCTAACAATACAGGAAAAAATAAATCTGCTAGTCATAGAGAGTTGTATAGGTTAGATTTCAACACGAGCCACATGAAATGTCATAAGTTTTCTTATATTTCTTCCTAACGACTAGGACATTATGCTGTTTGTCTAGCCTTGCTATTCCCCCAACGGCAAAAACCAGATCTTCCACGTGTTTTTTTCCTAGTGAAATGAAATTCTTACATTTGTTGGCTATCTGTTGTTCGTATTCTTCCCATCTTTGTTTTTTTTTGTAGAACTCGCCACATCCTATATGTTGTACCATCTTTTTATATCAGGACTTGTCTGTCCATTAGTTATATTTTTTTTCCCAGGATTGTCATTTCTATTGTTTTCAGTATGCGTTCAGTGATTTGTGTCTCAGTTTTGATTTCGTTAGCGTATGTCATTGTGGGTCTTATTATCAGTGGTGGCTCACTATAAGGAGCCAAGGAGGCACTGCTCTACCATAACAAAGCAATCATTCAGGATTTCTTTATTCTGAAAAAACGTTTTTTTTGTACTTATTATTTGTCATCATTCTACTCTGCTTGCTTTCACGGATGCATTGGCGCCAGATTGAAGTGGCTCCTCAGCTTTTCGACAGTTTACAGACGGGTGGAGAGCGGCAAGAAGTAAGGCAAATATAAGGATATTAAGATTCAATGGGAACCACTACAGCGAAGGCCCAAGCTTCAAGTAGTCTCCGCTTGACCAGACCCCTGCGATAACGCCCGAGTATCAAGTTTCTGATTTCACTTACGCTCACTTCGTCGAGTTCAGATGAAGAAACGCCGCGCCGCACCGCATTTTGGCATCCTGCAATTTGGGGTTCCTTTGGTGGTTTAGTTTGAAGTTTTGGAGAATAAATGTCTGTCACTTTATTTATTTATTTGGAACAAAACAAATTTAACAGCCTAATTACATTGTGCCTATATAACTTACTTACAGTTAGATTACATTCATTGCACAATAATAACTAATTACTGATTACAAAGACAAGGTAACAATTAAAAGAAGAGAAACTATAAAAAACTAAAAAAAAAGGGGAAAAAAGGAAATACCGTTAAATATAGACGCAGAATCTTCTCAACTTAGTTTCGAATTTATTTTCCGAAAGAAAAATATTTCGAGCTTATGATAACACCTACTATCAAAATAGTTGAATAACAAGCATAGCCTATTTATAGGTGAATATTCGTGTACGATAACGATATATAGGAAGAATATATTTTTGCGAGATCTAATTGTTAGGACATAAAAAGGAATCAATGTTACGAGAGGTGTTATGGTTACCCCAAGATTTTTGTACTTCTTTATTTGCTCGGTTATTTGTCCATCTATATCGAGTGTTCATCCTGCTATAACTCGGTTATTTGTCCATCTATATCGAGTGTTCATCTTGCTATAACTATCATTAATTCTATATAATAGTCTTTATTTCATTTTGGAACCATAATCTGCTTTATTGGCCTTCGATAGCGGACGTAATATGGCTTTTCTGGCCCCAGGGCCTATGAAGCTGTTACGCAGTACAACAAGCACCAACAATATAGTATAGAAACCATTAGCAGGCCAAAAATTCACAGCGCCAGCACAACGATGACGCAGTAGTCTGTAGACCAAACAATGAATTCTTGAATTTTGTCCATTTTGAGAACCAAAATAAAATAAAACGTTGTACATACCTTGTGCTATAATCGATTAATTATGCCCTTAATACATAAATAACTATTTTCTACTCATGCCATTGAAATCAGTCATTTTGACATTGATTCCGGTGGTTGAAATCGCATTTCAACCACTATAGAGATTGAAATGTTCGGACTACCGGGATTTCAAACTGTTTGACATTCAATTGGTGACAAGATAAATGTCACTTTATGTTTAATTTTTTCTAAAGTGCATTAATTTGGTAAAATGGGTGATTTTTCGTAGAAAAAATAGTACATATTTGCAACTCGTGGCTGATAAAATTTCAACGGAGTTACTTTTTTCAACTCGCTTCGCTCGTTGAAAAAACCACTCTCAACGTTGAAATTTTATTTCAACCACTTGTCCCATAATATACTATTACAGACCACTTTATTCACTTGTCAACAATAAGACTGTTCTATCATAAAAGCGTCTTAGTAGTTCTATCTGACATTATATTGTGTAATTGTTCCATGCCGTAGTCTAATGACCTACTGAGATGATGGTATTACTAGTATATCTCAACATTTTCCTGTTATTTTGTTCAAGGCCTAAATGACTGTGTTTGTATTCTTTTTACAAAGAACATATCGCCTTTATTATAATGTTATCTTTGCCAAAAATTTTAATGTTGTTATTCAATGGCTAAATAATTGGTGTTATATCTCTCTTATACAGAAAAATATTGTTTTTCTAAAGCTATCTCTTCCCAGAATGATATGCAACCGATTTGCAAAGCAATTTTTATGAGTAATAATAGAAAGCGTCACAAATTTTGTGGCTTCTGCTTTTTAGCGTAAATATAGATGTGCGAGCCGCGGTACAAGATTTCAAATAGTTTAATTTTCATTGTAGTGGCTATTTTTTGTAGTTGAAAGTTAGAAAAAGTTTTAACTTCTTAAATGCCCTAACAAGACAACACAAGTATTGCTAAGAATAAATAAAAACCTGCATAACAAAAAGGTGTTCACTATGCAATTCTGAAGCTGTCTACAGCGTTATCAATATATTCTACGTATTCTTTACTGCTAACAATCATTGCCAGATGACTGATGTTCCCGACAAAATTGGTGACAGTAGTTTCCAATTGCAGATAAGATATTTTTCCCCCTTTTGTTACTATATGAGAAAAAATAGAACAATTTGCTACAAGGTGTTAAAAATATTATGTAGCAAGTACTTTTTACATAACCAAAAAAGTCCATAAGGGGCGGTTGTAGAAATTCAAACGTATGAATAATATTGGTGGCACTGTAAGTCTATGTCAAATTCGAGGTTAGCAGGTTAGGTTTTGCGTCAGTCTGTGTCAAAACTGACGCAAAACCGAACCTGCTAACCGAGCTGTATGAGTCTAAGGTAAATTGTTTTGGGGATTTTATGAAAAAATGCTGAACTTCAGGCGGCTGCTGTAGTAACAAAAAATAATTGAATGAAAGAAAAGTGTAAAATGGCCAGTATGTGTATAAATGCTATGCAGGGTGCTCAACATTTACAAATTTAATAATTTCAGATCTTTTTTCAAATGAAACGCCCAGTATATTTGTGTATTTTTGAAAAGCCCTTTTAATGAGCTTTCTTTTGATATGCTACTTCATACCTGTAAATTCAACTGTTTTTAAAATATGAGTACTTGAACATAAAAAAACAATTTACGCCACTTAAGATGCTTCATTTCAAGGGAGAACAAACGCTATTAAAATAATATTTTAAGCGCCTGAGGTATCCAAAATAAAAAACACAAAACTAGATTTAGAAAGTATAAATCCAGGAACTGTCGATAGAATAAATAATAAACACGAAGAAACGAGAAATGCAAGAATAAATTAATTCCAAGGTGAAATAAAATCAGATTTAAAAAAAACCACAGCGTATACACCAAAATCTTATCGTAATTATGTTAAATGCTCAAATATTTCTCTTTCCATGCTCTGAGTATTAAAGCAATACAGAGAACTAATAATCTAAAAATGTAATTATTTCGATTTGATTAAATTGTACACCCTGTATATCTCTATATTTTTTAAAAGTACTTTTAATGAGCCTTCTTTTGAAATTGCATTTCCTAGCCCTAAATTCAATCGCTTTTCAGTTTCAGTCGTGATTGGATTTTGGTCTTCCAAACTTGGTTTTATGTTTTGTTTGGGGAGTTTAAATGTTTAAATTATAATATTAATCGAGTTTGTTTATTATCCTTTGAAATAAAGCATCTCAATGGGCTTAAATTGTTTTTTATGTTAAAACACGCATATCTGAAAAACAGTTCAATTTAGGGGTGTGAAGTAACATATCAAAAGAAAGCTCATTAAAAGGGCTTTTCAAAAATACAAACATACAGAGCGTTCCGTTTGAAAAAAATCGAAATTATTACATTTACAAATGTTGATCACCCTGTATACCATTAACACCCAGATCCACCATTTTGCACTCGAGTAGTTCACGAACGACATCATTTTTGATAACATTTTCCTTCATTCAATTGTTTTCTGCTACTTACAGCAGCCGCCTGAAGTTCAGCAGTTTTTTTTAGTTAGTATTTGTTCCACCCTGTATAATCAGAACTATTTTAGTAATGTGCACTACATTTGTACCTACAAGTTTTATATACACGATATTTATATAACTTTCAGTTTTAGAAATACCTTACACCCCCCTCGCCCCGATCGTTGCCGGGCCCAGTATGTTAGCAGATTTGTCATTTGCTACTTCACAAAGTTTTGACAAATCAAGATTTTTAATTACTAAATGAACGAGATCTTCTCATTTTTCTTGAAGTAGAGTTTGTCTTTATAGACGTGGTACATCTAGCAGTAAAAATTAATTGCTTCCTACACTTTTTGAACGATTTAGTTCTAGAAAGGAAGATTGCTTCATGTGCTTTTTATAGGATTTCATCTGTATATTCTGTGGATGACGATATTCGTACAAACTCAATATTTTAGAAAGGTTTTCTCCTGTGTCGTATATCCTCCAGTTCGAAGAGTCGTTTTTCAGTATTGTCAAAAATCTATTTCCATCTTTGATGATTTTGGGCTATATCTATGGCTTGCAAGCCAGTTAGCTGCTTTACCTTATTCCATCCATCTCATATTTTTAAATTCTCATATTAGTGGATATTCGTTTTTGTATCCAGAGTTGCTGTATGACTATAATGGATGCGTGTCTGCGTCTAGCTGTTTAGTCCCCATGCTTTTCTTAGCATGCGACGCCATTAAAATATCTCAAAAGCATCGATATATGACGATCGTCTGCTTTTAGCGTCCATATAAATTTAAGAGCACAATAATATTCGTAGATTAGAAGTGTCCTGAACGACCTCTTTCTATCTCCATTGTACCTATCTTCTGCATGCCCTTGAAATACCACATTACGCATTGAAAGGTTGCATTTATCGCCAACGATTAGTTCCATTTCTAATTCAAATTTCAAGATGCGGCCCCAATTTGCATATAATGCAATTGTTCATCACTAACACAGTACCTAAACTATTGTAGAATTTTTCTGCAGCTCAGTGAATCAGAAGATAAATTTAATTACTAAAAAGTCAGAAACGGTTACAATAACATCGACATATTTAATTTAAGCGAATAATATAACCAGTTCCGTTCAATTTTCAGGTCTAATTTACTGGCTTTATCATAAAAAATATTGAATCTACGATTTTTTTAGGTTATATTTATCTTTGGGAAAATAAACTATGTGGTTGGATAGGTTAAAATAAAAAAACGAATTAAAATGTTAAGCCTAGCATTTCCAGACGAACTCTTCGGTCCTTCGGACATTCCTATTCTACTTTTTCGTGTATCCGAATCAAGAAGATAAAATTAAAAATTCCGGAAAAGCTAACAGACATTGGATAAACAATTAAGGAATTCACATACGACTCTGTTTTACGGGGTTCGTAAATATTCTATTTAGTGTGACAAGTGTCTTATCTGTATAGTTTACTGTTTTTCTCAGGATTTATCTTAGTAAGCATTTGCTGATCCTGATTCCGCTTCGTCCAATTGTCCAGAATGCGATAGCTAGCACATCTACAGATGTAGAAGCCATCACAATTGCCAATTATCTTCGTAAAATGGAGAACCTACTTGAAAGTAAAATTTTGAAATACTTTATACTTTCTTTAATTGTTATTTTATTAAAATGTCAATTACAGTAAGAACTGATTACCATAACACTGCGTCTTTATCTTACCCTTTCATGCCATCACAGTGTAGGAATGTACTTGAGATCATCTTTGAATACCTATCTTATAGTCGTCGCAGCTCTCGACCATGTTATTTATTTCTTCAGTATTTCCCCTGTTTCTTTTCTTCAATTTACTTCCATTATTCCAATTATTCATTCATTGCACTTCTTCCCTACCCGATTTTTTCTCGTTCTTCGCACGATTTTTTAAAATGCTACTGTGACCTTAAATCTACGCTGGTCTGCTATCGCCCACATTTTTTTCTGTACTTACCCAACAGCCGTTAGGCCTATTATAAGCGTCGCTGTACATTTTATGGGGACTCCACTAACGACTGTCATGATGTTATTACGACATCCGGGACCAACTATTTCCCTGACAGCCGTATCACGAGGCGCCGAGAGAAGCAGCCATGTTAGTTTTTCTACGTGTTTTTGGATTCTCCTTTCTTCTCGATAACTTTTCCAAAGTGATCTTTGTAGACCTCAGTTCTAACGTCTGGAAAAGTGCAATATCGTCCACATAGTACTAATAGTCTTAACTGGTTGTACTAAAAAAATGTCTTATTTGTGTTTTCCAACTCTTAATGAATTAATTCATAAACATTATAAGACGATGTACGCGTAAACTTTCTCCTTGTCTTATGCCCTTTTACATAACAAACCGCTTTGCTTTTACTTTTTTATATAATTTAAGATTTATTTTCATTTCTTCTAACGCTTCCTACATTTCTTCTTTTGGTTTAAAAATTGCTGTTAAGTTGCGAAAGATCACATATAAACTGTTCTTTTTGTACATGTACATTTGTAATATTGAATTTGTTTTCCATGCGATTCAACCGCAACAATTAGGGATTTACAGACTACGTGTATTACTAACGTCAGGACGGATGAGGTGAGCCAAATTAAGAACATAAGTGGTTAGAGATTATCACAATTAGTTCTAGAAAGGCCCTAGTTAAAAGCCCAGACTGGAGTCTGTTGTATGACGACATATGCATATTTAAAATAAAATAAATAGAGTTACATAGAGAGATAATCCAATGAACATCTTATACACATTTTTGCAGTTAATTCTAATGTAATGTTTATATTTTTGCACAGAATAAATTTTTCTGATGGCAAAACTGAATTTCCGGTAAATGGGAAATGCTCTAAAATATTTTGTTTGTAATCTTAATTGTAAGATCTCCATCATCATTAGCCATCACGACTATATCATCTGTGCATCTCAAATGATTTCAGTATGTACAATTGGAAATATTCTCAAGCACGAGATTGAACAATTTCGTCTGACTCGGCCATCTATTTTTACAGTGGCTGTGGCGTTGTTATATACAGGATGGTCATCAAGTCCGTTGCGAAAATTAAGAATGTCGTTTCGCTGGTGGTCATCTTCAGCAGTTACTTTTAATTTCTGAATTTAACTGTTTTTCAATGTATGATTGTTTGTTGCAATAACAATCCGTAGTCTTTTCGGGATTAATTTGATGTTTCTCATTTCACCTGACAACCATGGCACTGAAAACTTGAACAGGTTTTATTTTGGAAACTCAGTTGTTTAGGCATGATTTTCAGGACCCACGCACTGACTACCCTGTATATATATATATATATATATATATATATATATATATATATATAAGTTAGTAATCAGTTGTAAGTTTTCCATAGTTTGAAGGTAATAGAAAATATTAACAATAAATATCGACCCAACAACAATCGAAGTTGACGCAATGAAAAATCTAACTTCTTACGCATAGCTTCGTCATTACACCTAGTTCTTTTTTCTTTCATTATAAGCATCTTAAGACCTGTGTTTCTTCACGCTTATATCATCGTGCTTCCTCTGACGTTGATGCCCAACTTTCCATCCATCTTTTCGGAGGACGGATCACATTTTCCTGCTGGTTTTAGATCTCCTGCAATTAGCAGTTCTCGTAAGTTTTAAAGTTTTAGCTGATTCCGCGCGGGTCTCAACTCCGAAAGTCATAATCGATCTTACTATTGCTTTTCTATTTTATTTTGCACAGCCAACAGCCGTTAGGCCAATTATATGCGTCACTGTAGATTTTATGGGGACTTCCAATCCACTAACGACTGTCATGATGTTATTATGACAACCGGGACCAACTATTTCCATGACAGCCGTATCACGTATTGCTTTGTAGAAAATTCGCTTGCTTTCGCAACTAATACCTGTCGTACCACAAATATTGCATCTGTTGTGGCCGGTAGCGACGGATTGTGATTACGCTCGAGATCGACAATTCTCTTGTCTTAATTTCGAGACGAGATCGAAAAATACTCGATTCTCCTTTCGATCTCGCCTCGAGAATCCTCGAACTCTCGAAAAATTCTTATTTACATAGACGTCATCTAATTGTTCTATTGTATCATTGATTATAAATTATATTAATATTAAAGTTAAATGTGTTCTGTCGTCACGACTTACTACCTACAGAAATTACTGGTACAATGAAGCTGGACGAAAAGATGAAAGCAATCGAACTAAGATAAATTGTTAGGTAACCATAGTTCTAACAAAGAAACAGATGAAGTCGAATATCACAGAAATGAATAAGAATTAGCTAAAGAAACGTAAGAGGAAATTGGAGTAAGAGAGAAAACAAGAAAGAATAATCATATAAAAAAGTGTCTAAAGTCTCACAAGTGCGATTCGCATCGATCGTCACACATTTCTGTCCGCGATAACTGCGATGCGCATCAATCGCTACACATTTCTGTCCTTTTAATATGTTCACCTTGTATCTGGTGCGTCCAAAAAATATTTTTGTCAAGAGTAAAAACCTGAGCTATGTGCAAAATATTACGTTTATCTAACTAGTAGTTCCTGAAATAAAGCAAAAATAGACAATATTATATTTTTTAAGGTGCTCACACTGTCTATGTTAATTTGATCGAAAATATATTCGGTTCCGAGCAAATAGACATCGAATCCGCATGCAAATAGTTTTTGAGCTATACCGGCAACAAACAGATAAGACAGACCGACACACAGCTTTGTAGTCGTTTCATGTTCCATAGATTCAATATTAAACTTTTCAATGTTTGTATGTATGTGATTTTGTCGTCACTATATGGTGTTGTAATCTCAATTTGCATAGCAGTAAATCGCGCTTTCAATATTGACCGAATTTAGAGTTTTAACATCAATGATGTATCGTATCCCACGATCGGCCGTGTGGTCACCGCATCCTTTGTAACGCAGCGATAAGCAAGTATGATAATTGTACGTTTTTGGGCGAGAGGTTAAAGCGTCTGACTAACAACTGCAATGATTTTTTCTTTGCAAATTAATGTATTTTGCATTACTAGTTGTGTCCTTTTACTATTTCGGTATTATTAGAAACATTAAGATATTTTTACTTTTTTTTGTAAATAATTTGGAACACTCCTGCGGCGCGGCGCGCTATCTTTATTAAAGACATTGAAAACATTTTCTTCTGTATTTTTTTATTTCCAATTCAATTTTAAAAATGCAAAAATGATTTTAATTGAAGAAAGGCCACCTATGTGGTGAACTCTAAAGGTGGTTCTTACATATAAAATAAACGTATGTTGTGGAGGGTTTCAGCCAAACAAAATTTTTTGTCGCTATGGGTAACTATTGTCGTGTCTTGAATATCGAGACAAGAATTTTGAATTCTCTTGCCTTGTGCATTTTCTTAATGCCAATTTCTTGTTTTGATTCGCGAATCTTAAAATTTCTCGATGAGCAAAAATTGTCCTGTTTTATACGTCCTTGTAATGCAGCATGCTGTGTGGATGCTTAATTAATTCAATAATAATATCCAGATATCTAATGGGTATCATGTGATAACAGTTGTATGTAGATAACTGGTGGGAGTAGTAATGGGCAACCAGTGTGGTTGTTTACACGAAGTGAAAAAGTATCTTGAAAATAATAATCGACGTTAAAATAATCACGTTAAAGAGCTAGATTTCCTTTAATTCTGAAAGTAATAATTGTATATTTGATACGTAATAGCAAGACAGCCATCTTTACGATCAAATTTGACTAAAGGTCACAACTATTATTCAGATTACAACTTCAAGATTGTTTGAAGCCATTTGAAGTGGCAATTTTTGCTTCAACCAGTAAAAGGTGCAAGTGTTTGTGTTTGTGGCATGCTGTGCTACGATATATCCAGATCTTAAGAGGTCATAGAACTGCAACGAGCTATTTTAGTCGTGAACAACCCAAAGGAGATGTTTACAGACTGCCATTCAATTAGGAGCTGATAGAAAATACACTCAGGTACAGGCGATACTTCAAGAAGGTTAGTGCGCGTATTTCTTATATTTCATTAAGAAATAAATAAGAAGTTTGGTACGGCAAAATTAGTGGAAATATTTGTAACTTATATTTAGAGAGTAATTTAGAATATTTATTTTTCTAAATTTACATTGATTCGGGTACTCGACGTTTCGGAAATTATAATTAGAAATTAACATATTTTGGTTTAGGATATCTTAATTACTTTTTTCTACGGTCACACCTCTAAAACCCACTATTAAAAGCTCACTGTCAATGCGAAAAGTTAGCGATTCACACATTTTTTCCCTAGTAACCATTTTAACATCGCAACCACGTAAACAATGTCTTAATGAAATAATCGCGTCACTTCATTTTACTTTACGCATCGCCATGGCTAACCTGATTGTTATTGTAATTCGTCATTTTTCTGGAACTGGCTAAAATTATTGACAATTGCAACACGCGCCGTCCATCATCACGCAACAGTTTTATTGAGTTTGAGAGTTTTTGTGAAGTTGAAGATGGAATCTGAAGATAATAGCACCCCGCCTGAAGTATTTGAAGTGGCCCAGACAGCAACCAATGAGTTGTTGCCGGCAAATCGCGCGGCCTTTATGAACGGCGGTACAACGACTTCATCAAACGGTGTGAATCGAAATTTCAATTATTTAACAATTTTGTCATTTATTTAGGACCGTAGAAAAAATGTTGTATGTATTTCGAGTGTAAAGAGCCATTTTGGTATTCGGTTGCTTTTTCGCGCCTCGCTGCCGCTCGGCACGAAACACGCATCCTCATACCAAAATGGCTCTCTTTACACACTAAATACATAAATATCTATTAACATCAAAGTTGGAAAAAGTTATAACATGTGATTAAATAATTTGACATTTTTATTTTGATTTATTGTAATGTCAGACCAATCCTTCAAATACTAACTAACTAACTGAATAAGAAGATTTAATTGAATGTACATGTGTGTGTAATTGACCAAATAAGTCAATTTGATAATAATTTATAATAATTCAGTCTTCAAAAATAAGAAGATTAATAAGTTTAACATTAACCCATTCAGCTGAGGACCAAAGAGAGTCTCATTGCTTAATAACTGTCTAGCCGAGGTAATTTTTAAATAAGAATCAAATGACATAATTTCAAATGTCATATTTTCATTAGTGAGAAATGTCAAATGAAAATAATTCAATAAGTAGAACGGTAAGTGTTTGAGAAAATATTCTTGATACTACTTCTTCTTAATAAGCAAGAGGATAGATATCCATTTAATATTTGTTATATAAAAATTTTAGTTTGCAAAGTGGAACTGCGAACAAAGATATATAACCATTTTGGCACCTCAAGTGGGGCTGAGAAAATTATATAACATCATATCATGCAGGCACCTCGCAGATCGGCGACCTAGAAAAGATGCACAATACCACACTTCGGAGAAATCTAAGTTACGAGATTATCTTCAAGAATATCAGATTCATGCTTATTATCAATTGAAACTGTATACTATGGTTTGTGCTATGTAATAAATTCTACATGAATAAGCATTCTATTCCAACATTTTTAACAAGATGGCATAATGCCCTTCTTGCAAAATATCCATTATTTAGTCATCCATTTGTTGAACTTTCGAGTAGAAACCCTGCATTTCTGAAATATCTAGAAAATAAATTAAAGCGTTTTCCTGAATTTATTAAGCATGACGCCTGATATTCCAAGAATCCAAGCTACCCCGCCCCGGCCGAAAGACTGTTTTCTAAAGCAACACTGACTAAACAAAAAGAAAGAAGCAGGCTGACCTTTCAGTCAGCTCGAGCTTTAATTTGATTAAATTCATGGTTGAATAACAAATTTTTGGATAATAATATAAATATTTTCCGCATTAATATCAAAACTTACGTAAGCGGATGGCACAGCGAACAAATGCTCGACTCTCAGGCGGCCGGCCCAGGTTCTACTCCCGGTGACTCGAGAATCTTAAAAATCGTACGCTCCACGGCTACCACGCTAACACCTGTGGTAGTCGTTGGAACTCTTTCTCAATTTCGACGGGCAAGCCTAGCCACCTACCCGACTTACGAATAAAGAGGGCTCATAGAACCACACGTGTGCGTGTTACTAAACAGGCCTTCTCTAATGTAAGAGAAAAAAGAACTATCAAAACTTGTCCATTTTTTCAATAAAGAATTCTGAATTCTGGATAATTTTCTTGATGGTGAAATTTATCGACAAGCAAATTTTGATCTGTCTTGATTTTAAATTATACTCTCGCCTCGATTTTCTCTTGATTCGAGGAAATATCAGGACAAGGAATCTTGAGAAAGTGTCATGAAACCCTCTGTTTGCGTTTCTGACTGTGACATCTTTTCATTGGCATCGATCCGGCACACCCGTCAGCAATCGGCAATAGTCCTTATGCTGTCACTGTCTCATTTATAACGCAACGATAAGCAAGTACATATGCATTTATCTAGCAGCGCCGGTCTAAAGCATATAGCATCTGCCTACAAAAGAGATCCTCTGTGAGCACGGATTCGAATCCCACCGGCTGCATTGTTTTCATTTGCAAATTAATGCATTATTAAGTGTTTTCTTTTACTATTTCAGTATTAGTAGCAACATTAAGATATTCTTTACCTAGTTTTTACATAATTTTTAACGCTTTTCAACTGTTATTGGATCTAGAAAAAATTGTTTTTCTTTATCAAAGACGTTAAAAACATTTTCGCCTGTAACTTTTTTATGTAAAATTCAATTTTAAAAATGCAAAAATTATTTTAATTAGAATAAGACCGCCTATGTGAACGGCTCAAGAGCTGGTTTATATATAATACTTATAACAGCTAGACTTGGTAGCGTTTCTAATTTTGTATAATTCTTAACTCGGAAAATGTCGTGCTTGCTGAATCAGTGGTTAAGCATTCTGACTACTGATTTAAGGGTCTCGAGTTTGATCCCAGTCCCGGTGAGGTTTTTAAAAGCAAAAACTTCAGATAAAACCCCCACAGAATGCTACCTTTCGCAAGAGATGTAAAACCATGGGTTCTATGTTACTGCAATGAAAAAGATCCCTCGCTAGAGTTGAAACTCGCCTTTCGGCCGGTAGGTAATGTAGTAGGGTAGTTTCTTCTGGATTGTTTTCCTCCATTATTTTACGTTATTATTTTATGAATTTCAAAAATGTCTACCTAACTAATTTGCACAATGGCGATCTACATCTACAAAATGGTGAAACTCTAGAGCGGGCTATATATAGGGTGTTTGCTCAAATTTTGACAGCTTCTAGCGACTTTGTTATTCCAGATAGAAAAAAAAATTGTAGGGTATCATCCAAACCGTCCGAATTTGCTACTCAAAGAAACAATTGAGCATCACGGGTGAACTTTTTGACTTATTGTATACTTTTTTTTTAATGGAACACCCTATATATAATGTGTTTATCGGATAGCGCTTAAAATTCTTTTTTCAAAAATATATAAGTTGCCTATAATTACTTCATCCATTGTTAAAATATCCGCTATTAAAAAATCAAAATATTACTAATTTGCTATAGGAAATAAATCACAGTAACCATTGAAAAACAAAGTTATCAAATGACATTACTGGCGGCATGCGGCGTGGAACATTTAGATGTCAATTCGTTTTAAAATTGTTTTTGGTATTAAAATTTGATTTATTTCGTATAGTAAATTAGTAATATTTTGATTCTTTAATAGCGGATATTTCAACAATGGATGAAGTAATTATAGGCACCTTATATATCTTTGAAAAGAGAATTTTAAGCGCTATCCGATAAACACATAATATATAGGGTGTTCCATTAAAAAAAGTATACAATAAGTCAAAAAGTTCACCCGTGATGCTCAATTGTTTGTTTAAGTAGCAAATTCGGACGATTTGGATGATACCCTACAATTTTTATATGAACATTTTTTTTCTATCTGGAATAACAAAGTCGCTAGAAGCTGTCAAAATTTGAGCAAACACCCTGTACACAAAATCAGACAGTAAACGAAACACCGACATAAGGAATAAACTAGTTTCTTCTCTTTTCGTAATAAAAAATCTAAGTTACGTTAATTGCAATCTCAACCAGCCACAAAATTCGTCAAATAAATTCAAAAATATTTTCCGCACGATCCACGCATCTCAGGGGCAAGTCCGGCCCTGCGCGTCAATAACCATATTATCACACAGAGGCCATCAATAACAATTTTTAATAAGAAAAGGTCTGACTTATTGTTGACAAAGTTAAGCCGGGAGTGAACGGAATAAACCGCCAGCAGCACATCCTCGAAAGCGTCCGCCGCGAACGTGCTCCTCTGTGTCCTGGTGCAGGAAGGATAATTCGCTTACAAATATTTACATGCGATTGCAGCCGCCCCGAACGGGTGTACGTGCAATTTGAGGCGATTAGTGGAAAAGTGACCGTCCTTTTACTATTTTTAACACTCGATAAGCTCGCCGAGCTTGCGGAAGTGACCGTTTAATCAGAGCAGTGGTGGGACATTTTTCGCAAGGACTTCGGCACTGAAATGGCCGCGTAGCATAATCACACGCAAACCGAAAGTATTAGCACCGACTGCGAATCGCGAGGTGAGAGGGAATCCTAATTCGCGTACAAGTATTAGACACTCGTGGAGGTAACCAGTGGTTGTGATCGTTCGTTCGAAAGAACGCTAAAACTGTTATATGTTTTCCAAAACTGCCACTTTCTGCAGCTGTGATCAAAACAAGCACTTGTGCAAGCTGAAGACCACAATGTTGGAAAAATTCAACGTAGAACTCAGAAAGTCCAAGAAGGACATCAACTGCAACAACAAAGAAAAGGGAAAACAATCGGTGAGTAGGTAGTTTGCCTATCAGAACAAACAGAGTTTGTTTAACATGAATCACATTGTCATTTTGCTCGAAGCAGGACTAAATGGAAAATTCAGTTCTTGTAAATGGTAGCTTTACAACAGTTTTGGAAAACTAATTTGGTTTTGGTCACACCAAATTGGTTTGTCAAAACTGATGTCGGTATGTTTGTTCAATGTGGTCCAAACAGGAATTCCTGGTGTTCCATCTGATGTTTTGTCACACGTTTTAAATAGAACTAAAAACACCCAAAACAGTAGATTGTGTAAAAAATATAATTTTTTTATATCACCAATGATGATGATACATGGTAGAACTACAGAAACACTTAAAACAATATTTTTTAATCTGGCAAAAAACAACAGGAAACTTCAGTCCCCAACGCCCTACTATAAAAAAACGTTTTTTAGATCCATACTCTAGAACTGTTGTATTCCATCAAAGCATTAATTTTCTATTAGCTCCTCATATGGTTCCAGTGCAAATAGAGGCCTTGTTATGTGTTTGCTACTATTGATTTTGAAGATGCAATGAATATTCAATAGCTTTTATTTTCTTACTTGCGTCATATTGTATCTACCAAATTTACAATCTATTGCAACAGACAATCCAATGAATAATTCAGCTTCTTTTTTTACGATAGTTCTATCATAAGAACATTAAAAACTTTAAGGCATCATATTAAATTGTCGTATGTTTGTCATTATCACAACTATGGATATAGTATAATTTTGATGTACATTCTCATAGATATTAGTCATAGCATCCGAGAAGAAAATAATCTGCAACTGTTGGTTAAAAAAGCATATTTGATAGAATTTACAATCTTTTATACCATATCCATAGAGCTATCGGCTACTGCATAAGGAATCCATGCAGTTGTTTTCTTCGAAGTGGATCTGTCATGCAAGATATTTTTTTGTACAAATGATGAAAGGGTCTCCTGGCCAACCAACCCCCGAACAGTCAAGACCTCAATGTCTTAATTGTGGTTATTCTGGTGAATCTAAAACGCCTGTTCCTTAACATTTTCACTCTAAAAATTGTTCATTCATTTTCTATGCACTTCAGTGATTACAAGGTATCCCTCAAACGATTAATTCACTATATCTGCACATGCTGTTTTTATAAAAACATATATTACGAATCCAAGTAAGCCAATCCGTCCTAAACTATTAGAAAACTATCGATAATAATTACTCTTGTGATATACTAGTATTCTATATACATACTATCAATAGTACTGTTAGACAAGTAAAGAAAGAAAAAGAGAATTTAAAAATTAAAAAAAAATTAAAAATGTACACTGTAAACGGTAATCTGCCATGTTGAATATCATATACAGCAGGCAGGCAACTAGAACCATTGCAAAAGCAAGGAGAATATGCATGTGGCCATCGTGGTGTTTAACAAATGAACAATCAATGTAATAATTATAAATACAAGGTACATATTCGATTTTTTAAGTTTTTAAACACAAAAACGGCCACATGTAAAGTCCCCCTTGCTGTTGCTATGGTCCTAGTTGCCTGCCGCAATCTGTATACAGTATAAATCTATTGTAATTTAGTGGTGTTGATATATTGTGTATTTTATGTGAACAATTTTCCCATAAAAAATTATTTTTATACCCCAAAAAAAAGAAGAGACGAAGTGACCCTTTTTTCAGCATGTGGACGTTGATAAGACCATTCTTCTGTCCAAGTTAAATTTACCGCATATAACTAAATTAAATAATATCAGTATATAAACCAATTGCCCATTTTTCGTGGCATAAGTAACACACCGGTGTTTAGCTTTCAATGCCAATCGATATCTAATCTAATTTTTCCGTTCTAACCTCACTTTTAAATATCCTGACAAACTGGACGCTCCATCACTTGCAAACAGGGTTAATGGGTTACAACCGGGTTATCATAAGTGATCTAGCACAATGTTTATTAACTTTGTATGTCATCGCAATCATTCCTTGGCATCCAATACTAGGCATATAATTAGAATATCAGCTGTAGCGGCAATCTAAGTATTTAACAAAAATTAAATGTGTTATACGAGCATTCCATGTCCTTTAGTAAATGCTAACTATTAATCATGTTCAAACTAAAAGATCCAAATATTATATAAAGAAAGTAGTAATCCTATATGTAAAATGTTGCAATACATATATGGTAAACATAATCTAATCAATAATAATAAATAAATCAATACGGTCAAAATGTGTTACTGCCCTAAGACAATAATATCAATAATCAAACTTCATAGCCAAAATTTGATACACCATTTGTGACTATTCCAGTTTCCCATATGCTCAAATACATCTTGACTTTATACCACCTGTAATTAATTTATCACATTCAAAATCGTTGAGTAAAGTGGTATTTTGCACCATAGCAACGGCGATTCGATTTACGTTTAATAATACTGGAGTATATTGTTGATGGCACTGTCAGTTTAAGTCATATTCGAATTTAGCAGGTTAGGTTTTGTGTCAAGACTGACGTAAAACCTAACCTGTAAATCTCGAATTTGACATTGACTTACAGTGCCACCAACAACACATTTCAGTACTGCCAAACGTTGGAGCTGTTTATTGTGTTTCAGTACATAAAAGTAAGTTCTGCTCCGCTCGACATTTAATGTCACTTTTATATAAAAATTCAATAAAATAGTATACAAAACACGTTAGAAAAGTGGTTTCACTGAACTCGTATGGCTGTTGAGTAAAACGTCACTTTTCTAAACTTGTCGCCTAATATAGTACTAAAACCTCTACAGGCGCTAGTGATTAAGCATTAGATATTTGCTGGTGGTGTGAAACGCTAAAATTACTTTGGTAAACAAGAACAAACTAATTGCTTGGAACATAGACAAGTTTTCAAGAAGCCAAAGAGTTTTCTAGACATGTGTTCTAATTGATTTAGCGATGTCACGATACTTCGATAATATAATCTAAATAGGAGTTCGCATATACCACTTGATAAGAAGAAAGAACCTAGCATATCAATTAAAAAGCTTTGAAGTGCCTTAATGCTACCAACTTGAACGGTTACACTCCATCTCCAATCACAAACGTCAAATGTCATTCTTTATGAGAAGATAATTTGGATAATGGTGACCTTTTCTCTCGAGAAGTTCCATCTCTTTTAAATAAATCACGTTTGTTCCATTAACTCCAAAAATTTCCGCCCATGTGACTTATTCAGTTTAATCGATAATGAAGATAACGCACTATGTCATTGGAAAAGTGCAGGCGCCCCCAATACCCGAGATATTCCAGACCAAGGCATGTGACTGGATTTTTGTGATACCCTTCCCACCTCACGATAAAGAGAATCGGCTAAAAAGAAAATAAAGGAGTATCTCACATTCTTCGATAAGGCCAGAATGTTTTTGTTCTGGAAATAAACTCATATGACTTTGCGCTCCCCCTTCGGCCCATAGGTGGCGTGACCTATGACCCGACATCACGTTTAAAGCAATGTAGCATGAAGTTTGTTATTACAGTAGATTAATTATGAAGGATAATTAGTCGCCAGTGTGTAAACAAAGTTTTTTTCAAAGTATCGATAAGTCATGCATTGGCAGAATAATAGGTGTGGACGACCTGCTCTGAAAAATATGTTTATTTCGGCAAAAACATATGACAGTGACCAATTGAGATAAATATTTTAGTCTTCAATCATTTTATAAACAATCAGATACAACGTGAAAATGTTATAAGTTCAACACATAACCCTATTTAAGGCAATAAATCGGTCAAGCTTCGACGATTTACACAGATAATATGAAAATAATAAAATTACTTAATAAACATTAAAAGTATTATTGGTGTGTTGCTATCTGAGTGAATACAAAGTGTAAACAACGCATTGTTATTAAAACATGAAAAATGGTCAACACGATATTTATTTGCATATAAAAAGTATAACTATTCTGCTATGCGAAAAGGTCATTAATGATAAAAAATATTTTGATTTAAAATTGTCCTGTCAAAACAAGATTACTCCATTTTTTTAAATTTATTGCTAAATTGATAGTTCGCCTACATGTATACACAAATCAGGAGTGAAAACAATAGGTACTTACGATTAGTCTAAATGCTCGACCACAACAATTTTATATGCAAATCCTTCCGAAATTGCGTAAATGTTAGCCATATCCTATAAAAGTGTTAAATTTATTACTTCACTTAATACGAAATATTCCTAGCTATATCGAACAAAATAGAACATTCATTATTTCCAACGCTTCATTAATATACAAATCGGAATAAACAAAATTGTTGAAAAATATTGTCCATTTGTGAGGCATTTTGATAAAATTAAACAAAAACAAAACGTCAATAACAGAATGTTAGGTTTCATTCATGGCCTATTTACGTAACAAAATATCCATGTTCATCTAGAAATTACACGATAAACATTTCAATAACTGGATCAATATATTATCCAAAAATACTATTGAAAAGGAATAAATGTCAAACACAGTATAAAACAGTAGAAAGAGGTGACCTACGGCTCAATTTTATTTTGTTTCCTCGATGGGCAATTGTTTTTAGGTAGAAATATCTAACAATGTAAAATTCAACCAGATCATCGCCTCATTGGCAACTCTACATTTAAGAGTTCTTTCAGGCCGAACATACCAAATCCACATACAATGGAAAAATATTGAGTTTTCCAAATCGAACGTAGGTAATCATAGAGACCCTCATGGGGGTCGCTTAGCGACCCAATTGTTAGTCTTTACCTACATTCGGTTTGAAAAAAACAAAGCATACAGTTTCTACTGATTAATCAGTAAAGGTAACTTTAGTACTTTCTCACCATGTTTTTATATGTATTATACCTCTATATTATACTCTTCTTCTTCTTCTTCAGGTGCTATTGATTATCGATGTTTGCTACCATTTCACGATATTTTTCTCGATCTTCTTGAACTCCCATACCGGTCCAATTTCTAAACCATGACATTGTTCTTCGTCCGACTCTTCTGCCCATCGTTATTAGTTGCAACATTCGGTATTTTCCTCCACGCATTATATGTCCGAAATATTCGGCTTTGAATATAACTGTCTTTCTTTCCCCATTCTTCTCAGGACTTCGTCGTTTGTAGTTCTTGAGGTCCAGGATATACGGCACATTTGATGATACATCCACGTTTCGAATGCCTCCAACTTGTTAATCATTTTTATTTTTAAGGTCCAAGTTTCTACTCCGTACAATAATACGGGTAGTACATAGCATTGGACCATTCTCCATCGGATGTTAACGTCAAGTTGTCTACAACATAATAAATTTCTTATTTTAATGAAGGTGCTACAGGCTATTTCAATCCTTAACAGTAGGGTGTTCGCTGCTCATGCTGTCAGCTTCTTTAGAAGTTTTCTAAAGACTTTTCTTTAGAAAAGAAAGCTGACAGCATGAGCAGCGAAACGTCGAGTTCAAATCGACGACCATGGCATAATCCGGAAGAACCTACCGTTATGGACAACGGCCATGAAAGCCTACATTCGACTATTTCAATCCTGATCTTAATTTCTTAATCAGGATTCCATTTACTAGGCTTCCGAGGTATTTATACATACTGACTTGCTCAATTCGTTTGCCTTCCAGGAATAATCGTTCGTTATTTATAGGAGTTTTGTTAACAATCATCTCGATTTGTCATTGCTGATTTTCAAACTGATATTCTTCATTTATTTTTTCTAATAAATCATGTAATCTTCAACGTTGTCACCGAGTATTGCCATGTCATCAGCGTATCGGATACAATTGATGTATTCACCGTTAATTTTTATCCCTTTTTGTTGATTAGATAAAGCTTTTCTAACTACTATTGCTGAAGAAACATTAAACAGAACCCGGTCTGACCCCTCGATTTCCATGTATTTTTTCTGTTTGTAAATTTTTACTCTAGCCGTCTGATTCCAGTAGTTGTTTAATGATGCGTAAATCTTTGTATCCTAT
>OW679203.1:69960875-70014289 GCA_940337035.1 Agriotes lineatus
AGTCTTTATTTCATTTTGGAACCATAATCTGCTTTATTGGCCTTCGATAGCGGACGTAATATGGCTTTTCTGGCCCAGGGCCTATGGAGCTGTTACGCAGTATAACAAGCACCAACAATATAGTATAGAAACCATTAGCAGGCCAAAAATTCACAGCGCCAGCACAACGATGACGCAGTAGTCTGTAGACCAAACAATGAATTCTTGAATTTTGTCCATTTTGAGAACCAAAATAAAATAAAACGTTGTACATACCAGGTGCCTAATCACGATTATAGCTCTGGGAAAATGTAAAGCTCTCCGCTTCGCGTCGCAATTTAAACATTGCCTTGTGCTATAATCGATTAATTATGCCCTTAATACATAAATAACTATTTTCTACTCATGACATTGAAATAAGTCATTTTGACATTGATTCCGGTGGTTGAAATCGCATTTCAACCACTAGAGATTGAAATGTTCGGACTATCGGAATTTCAAACTGTTTGACATTCAATTGGTGACAAGAGAAATGTCACTTTATGTTTAATTTTTTCTAAAGTGCATTAATTTGATAAAATGGGTGATTTTTCGTAGAAAAAAATAGTATTTGCAACTCGTGGCTGATAAAATATCAACGGAGTTACTTTTTTCCAACTCTCTTCGCTCGTTGAAAAAACCACTCTCAACGTTGAAATTTTATTTCAACCACTTGTCCATAATATACTATTACAGTATTACAGACCACCTTATTCAATTATCAACAATAAGACTATTCTATCATCAAAGCGCCTTAGTAGTTCTATCTGACATTATATTGTGTAATTGTTCCATGCCGTAGTCTAATGACCTACTCAGATGATGGTATTACTAGTATATCTCAACATTTTCCTGTTATTTTGTTCAAGGCCTAAATGACTGTTTGTATTCTTCTTACAAAGAACATATCGCCTTTATTATAATGTTATCTTTGCCAAAAATTTTAATGTTGTTATTCAATGGCTAAATAATTGGTGTTATATCTCTCTTATACAGAAAAATATTGTTTTTCTAAAGCTATCTCTTCCCAGAATGATATGCAACCGATTTGCAAAGCAATTTTTATGAGTAATAATAGAAAGCGTCACAAATTTTGTGGCTTCTGCTTTTTAGCGTAAATATAGATGTGCGAGCCGCGGTGCAAGATTTCAAATAGTTTATTTTTCATTGTAGAGTGGCTATTTTTTGTAGATGAAAGTTAGAAAAAGTTTTAACTTCTTAAATGCCCTAACAAGACAACACAAGTATTGCTAAGAATAAATAAAAACCTGCATATCAAAAAGGTGTTTACTATGCAATTCTGAAGCTGTCTACAGCGTTATCAATATATTCTACGTATTCTTTACTGCTAACAATCATTGCCACATGACTGATGTTCCCGACAAAATTGGTGACAGTAGTTTCCAATTGTAGATAAGATATTTTTCCCCTTTTGGTACTATATGAAAAAAATTAGAACAATTTGCTACAAGGTGTTAAAAATATTATGTAGCAAGTACTTTTTACTTAACCAAATTCAATATTGACTGTAGCAAAAGCCTGCTATTACGTCAAGATACTTTGTACATACCGGGTCCGGTAACGATGCGAGGGTGGAAGATATTTCTATAACTATGAGAATTATATAAATATACCATGTGTCTTAAAAAAAGTCCATAAGGTGCGGCTGTAGAAATTCAAACGTATGGATAATATGTTGGTGGCACTGTAAGTCTATGTCAAATTCCACTGTAAGTCTATGTCAAATTCGAGGTTAGAAGGTTAGGTTTTGCGGCAGTCTGTGTCGAAACTGACGCAAACCGAACCTGCTAACCGAGTTGTATGAGTCTAAGGTAAATTGTTATGGATTTTATGATTTTATGAAAAAATGCTGAACTTCAGGCGGCTGCTGTGATAACAGGAAATAATTGAATGAAAGAAAAGTGTAAAATAGCCAATATGTGTATTAATGCTATACAGGGTGCTCAACATGTACAAATTTAATAATTTCCGATCTTTTTTCAAATTAAACGCTCAATATATTTTTGTATTTTAGAAAAGCCCCTTTAATGAGCTTTCGTTTGATATGCTACTTCATACCTGTAAATTCAACTGTTTTTGAATTATGAGTACTTGAACATAAAAAAACAATTTAAGATGCTTCATTTCAAGGGACAACAAACGCTGTTAAAATAATAATTTAGGCGCTTGAGGTCTCCAAAATAAAAAACACAATACCAGATTTAAAAAATATAAATCCAGGCACTGTTGATAGAATAAATAATAAACGCGAAGAAACGAGAAATGCAGGAATAAATTAATTCCAAGGTGAAATAAAATCAGATTAAAGCAATACAGAGAACTTATAATTTGCAAATGTAATTATTTAGTTTTAATTAAATTGTACACCCTGTATATCTCTGTAGTTTTTAAAAGTACTTTTAATGAGCCTTCTTTTGACATTGCATTTCCTAGCCCTAAATTCAATCGCTTTTCAGTTTCGGTAGTGATTGGATTTTGGTTTTCTAAACTTGGTTTTATGTTTTGTTTGGGGAGTTTAAATGTTTAAATTATAATATTAATCGAGTTTGTTTATTATCCTTTGAAATAAAGCATCTCAATGGGCTTAAATTGTTTTTTATGTTAAAACACGCATATCTGAAAAACAGTTCAATTTAGGGGTGTGAAGTAACATATCAAAAGAAAGCTCATTAAAAGGGCTTTTCAAAAATATAAATATACAGAGCGTTCCGTTTGAAAAAAAAAAATAGAAATTATTACATTTACAAATGTTGATCACCCTGTAGAGCATTAATACCCAGATCCAGATCAGATTTTGTAGTTAGTATTTGTCCCACCCTGTATAATCAGAACATTTGTACCTACAAGTTTTATATACACGATATTTATATAACTTCCATAGCTTTAGATATACCTTACACCCCCCCCCCCTCGTCGTTGCTGGACCCAGTATGTTAGCAGATTCGTCATTTGCTGTTTCACACAAATCAAGATTTTTAATTACTAAATGAACGAGATCTTCCTCATTTTTCTTGAAGTAGAGTTTGTCTTTATAGACGTGGAACATCTAACAGTAAAAGTTAATTGCCTCCTACACTTTTTGAACGATTTAGTTCTAGAAAAGAAGATTACTTCATGTGCTTTTTATAGGATTTCATCTGTATATTCTGTGGATGACGATATTCGTACAAACTCTCAATATTTTAGAAAGGTTTTCTTCTGTGTCGTATATCCCCAGTTCGAAGAGTCGTTTTTCAGTATTGTCGAAAATTTGTTTCCAGCTTTGATGGTTTTGGGCTATATCTATGGCTTGCAAGCCAGTTAGCTGCTTTACCTTATTCCATCCGTCTCATATTTTTAAATTCTCATATTAGTGGATATTCGTTTTTGTATCCAGAGTTGCTGTATGACTATAATTAATGCGTGTCTGCGTCTAGCTGTTTAGTCCCCATGCTTTTCTTAGCATGCGACGCCATTAAAATATCTCAAAAGCATCGATATATGACGATCGTCTGCTTTTAGCGTCCATTTAGGTTCAAATGCTCCCTTTTTGACAATTCATATAAACCCGGGTCATATAAATTTAACAGCACAATAATACTCGTAGATTAGAAGTGTCCTGAACGACCTCTTTCTATCTCCATTGTACCTATCTTCTGCATGCCCTTGAAATACCACATTACGCATTGAAAGGTTGCATTTATCGCCAACGATTAGTTCCATTCCTAATTCAAATTTGAAGATGCGGCCCCAATTTGCATATAATGCAATTGTTCATCACTAACACAGTACCTGAACTATTGTAGAATTATATAACCAGTTCCGTTCAATTTTCAGGTCTAATTTACTGGCTTTATCATAAAAAATATTGAATCTACGATTTTTTTAGGTTATATTTATCTTTGGGAAAATAAACTATGTGGTTGGATAGGTTAAAAAAAACGAATTGAAATGTTAAGCCTAATATTTCCAGACGAATTCTTCGGTCCTTCGGACATTCCTATTCTACTTTTTCATGTATCCGAATTAAGAAGACAAAATTAAAAATTCCGAAAAAGCGAACACACATCGGACTCTGTTTTACGGGATTCGTAATATTCTATTCAGTGTGACAAGTGTCTTATCAGTAGAGTTTACTGTTTTTCTCAGGATTTATCTTAGTAAGCATTTGCTGATTCTGATTCCGCTTCGTCCAATTGTCCAGAATGCGATAGCTAGCACATCTACAGATGTAGAAGCCATCACAATTGCCAATTATCTTCGTAAGATGGAGAACATACTTGAAAGTAAAATTTTGAAATACTGTATACTTTCTTTAATTGTTATTTTATTAAAATGTAAATTACAGTAGAAACTGTATACTATAACACTTTTGCTTCTTTATCTTACCCTTTCATCATCATCTTTGAATATCTTATAGTCGTCGCAGCTCTCGACCATGTTCTTTATTTCGTTCAGTATTTTCCCTGTTTCTTTTCTTCAATTTACTTCCATTATTCCAATTATTCATTAATTGCACTTTTACCCTACCCGATTTTTTCTCGTTCTTCGCACGATTTTTTAAAATCTCTTATTTCTGCTACTGTGACCTTAAATCTGCGCTGGTCTGCTATCGCCCACATTTTTTTTGGTACTCAGCCAACAGACATTAGACCAATTATAGGCGTCGCTGTTCATTTTATGGGGACTTCCAACTCCACTAACGACTGTCATGATGTTATTACGACATCCGGGACCAACTATTTCCGTGACAGCCGTATCACGAGGCGCCGAGAAAAGCAGCCATGTTAGTATTTCTACGTGTTTTTGGATTCTCCTTTCTTCTAGACAACTTTTCCAAACTGATCTTTGTAGTACCACAGTTCTAACGTCTGAAAAAGTGCAATATCGTCCACATAGTACTAATAGTCTTAACTGGTTGTACTAAAAAAATGTCTTTTTGTTTTCCAACTCTTAATGAATTAATTCGTAAACATTACAAGACGATGTACGCGTAAACTGTCTCCTTGTCTTATGCCCTTTTACATAACAAACCGCTTTGCTTTTAACTTTTTTATATAATTTAAGATTTACTTTCATTTCTTCTAACGCTTCCTACATTTCTTCTTTTGGTTTAAAAATTGCTGTTAAGTTGCGAGAGATCACATATAAACTGTTCTTTTTGTACATGTACATTTGTACGTATATCATATTGAATTTGTTTTCCATGCGATTCAACCGCAACAATTAGGGATTTACAGACTACGTGCATTACTAACGGCAGGACGGATGAGGTGAGCCAAATTAAGAACATAAGTGGTTAGAGATTATCACACTTAGTTCTAGAAAGGCCCTAGTTAAAAGCCCAGACTGGAGTCTGTTGTATGACGACATATGCATATTTAAAATAAAATAAATAGAGTTACATAAAGTGATAATCCAATGAACATCTTATCCACATTTTTGCAGTTAATTCTAATGTAATGTTAATATTTTTGCACAGAATAAATTTTTCTGATGGCAAAACTGAATTTCCGGTAAATGGGAAATGCTCTAAAATATTTTGTTTGTAATTTTAATTTTAAGATCTCCATCATCATTAGCCATCACGACTATATCATCTCTGTATCTCAAATGATTTCAGTATGTACAATTGGAAATATTCTCAAGCACGAGATTGAACAATTTCGTCTGACTCGGCCGTCTATTTTTACAGTGGCTGTGGCGTTGTTATATACAGGATGGTCATCAAGTCCCTTGCGAAAATTAAGAATGTCGTTTCGCTGGTGGTCATCTTCAGCAGCTACTTTTAATGTCTGAATTTTAACTGTTTTTCAATATATGATTGTTTGTTGCAATAACAATCAGTAGTCTTTTCGGGATTAATTTGATGTTTCTCAGTTGTTTAGGCATGATTTTCAGGACCCACGTAATGACCACCCTGTACATATATAAGTTAGTAATCAGTTGTAATTTTTCCATAGTTTGAAGGTGATAGAAAATATTAACAATAAATATAGACCCAACAACAATCGAAGTTGACGCAGTAAAAAATCTAACTTCTTACGCATAGCTTGGTCATTACATCAAGTTCTTTTTTCTTTCATTATAAGCATCTTAAGACCTGTGTTTCCTCACGCTTATATCATCGTGCTTCCTCTGACGTTGATGCCCAACTTTCCATCCATCTTTTCGGAGGACGGATCACATTTTCCTGCTGGTTTTAGATCTCCTGCAATTAGCTGTTCTCGTAAGTTTTAAAGTTTTAGCTGATTCCGCGCGGGTCTCAACTCCGAAAGTCGTAATCGATCTTACTATTGCTTTTTTATTTTATTTTGCACTCAGCCAACAGCCGTACACTGTACATTTTATGGGGACTTCCAACCTCACTAACGACTGTCATGATGTTATTATGACAACCGGGACCAACTATTTCCATGACAGCCGTATCACCTATTGCTTTGTAGAAAATTCGCTTGCTTTCGCAACTAATACCTGTCGTACCACAAATATTGCATCTGTTGTGGCCGGTAGCGACGGATAGTGATTACGCTCGAGATCGACAATTCTCTTGTCTTAATTTCGAGACGAGATCGAAAAATACTCGATTCTCCTTTCGATCTCGCCTCGAGAATCCTCGAACTCTCGAAAATTCTTCTTTACCTAGACGTCATCTAATTGTTCTATTGTATATCATTGATTATAAATTATATTAATATTAAAGTTAAATGTGTTCTATCGTCACGACTTACTACCTACAGAAATTACTGGTACAATGAAGCTGGACGAAAAGATGAAAGCAATCGAACTAAGACAAATTGTTAGGTAACCATAGTTCTAACAAAGAAACAGATGACGTCGAATATCACAGAAATGAATAAGAATTAGCCAAAGAAACGTAAGAGGAAATTGGAGTAAGAGAAAAAACAAGAAAGAATAATCATATAAAAAAGTGTCTAAAGTCTCACAAGTGCGATTCGCATCGATCGTCACACATTTCTGTCCGCGATAACTGCGATGCGCATCAATCGCTACACATTTCTGTCCTTTTAATATGTTCACCTTGTATCTGGTGCGTCCAAAAAATATTTTTGTCAAGAGTAAAAACCTGAGCTATGTGCAAAATATTACGTTTATCTAACTAGTAGTTCCTGAAATAAAGCAAAAATAGACGATATTATATTTTTTAAGGTGCTCACACTGTCTATGTTAATTTGATTGAAAATATATTCGGTTCCGAGCAAATAGACATCGAATCCGCATGCAAATAGTTTTTGAGCTATACCGGCAACAAACAGATAAGACAGACCGACACACAGCTTTGTAGTCGTTTCATGTTCCATAGATTCAATATTAAACTTTTCAATGTTTGTATGTATGTGATTTTGTCTTCACTATATGGTGTTGTAATCTCAATTTGCATAGCAGAAAATCGCGCTTTCAATATTGACTGAATTTAGAGTTTTAACATCAATGATGTATCGTATCCCACGATCGGCCGTGTGGTCACCGCATCCTTAACGCAGCGATAAGCAAGTATGATAGTTGTACGTTTTTGGGCGAGAGGTTAAAGCGTCTGACTAACAACTACAATGATTTTTTCTTTGAGAATTAATGTATTTTGCATTACTAATTGTTTCCTTCTACTATTTCGGTATTATTAGAAACATTAAGATATTTTTAGCTATTTTGTACATAATTTGGAACACTCCTCCGGCGCAGCGCGCTATCTTTATTAAAGACATTGAAAACATTTTCTTCTGTATTTTTTATTTACAATTATTGAAAACATTTTCTTCTGTATTTTTTATTTACAATTCAATTTTAAAAATGCAAAAATGATTTTAATTGAAGAAATGTGGTGAACTCTAAAGGTAGTTCTTACATATAAAATAAACGTATGTTGTGTAGAGTTTCAGCAAAACAATATTTTTTTTCGCTACGGGTAACTATTGTCTTGTCTTGAATATCGAGACAAAAATTTGAATTCTTTTGGCTTGTGCATTTTCTTGATAGTAATTTCGTGTCTTGATTCGAGAGTGAAAATTTCTCAATGAGCAATAAATTTCCTGTTCAAAGTGTATGCAAAATAAATGAGTGATAATTTATATTAAATATTCTGTTTTATACGTCGCATCATGCAGGCAGTTGGCAGATCGGCGACCTAGAAAAGATGCACACTACCACACTTTGGAGAAATTCAAGTTACGAGATTATCTTCAAGAATATCAGATTCATGCTTATAATAAATTGAAACTGTATATTATGGTTTGTGCTATGTAATAAATTCTACATAAATCAGCATCTATTCCAACATTTTGAACAATATGTCATAATGCCTTTCTTGCAAAATAATCCTTTATTTAGTCAGCCAATTTTTGGACGAGTAGAAAACCCTGCATTTTGAATATCCAGAAAAGAAATTAAAGCTTTCCCCGCCCCGACCGAAAGACTATTATCTAAAGCAACACTGCCTATACAAAAAAGAAAGAAGCAGGCTGGCCTTTCAGTCAGCTCGATCTTTAATTTGCTTAAATTCATGGCTGGATAACAAAGAAACGTTTGGACAAGAATATCAATATTTTGCCGCATCAATATTCCAACTTAGGCGAGCGGTGGCACCGCGAACAAATGCTCGTCTCTCAGGAGGCCCGGCCCGGGTTCGATTCCCGGCGACTCTAGAATTTTAAAAATCCTACGCTCCACGGCTACCACGCTAACACCTGTGGTAGTCTTCGGAACTCTTTCTCAATTTCGACGGGCAAGGCTAACCACCTACCCGGACTTACGAATAAAGAGGGCTCGTAGAACCACAACTTTGTGTTACTAAACAGGCCACTGCTCTAATGTAAGAGGAAGAAGAAATATCAAAACTTCGTTTTTTCCAATAAGGATTCTCAATTCTGGATAATTTTTAATAATTCTACTAAATATTATTCAAGATCAAGAAATTCCCGATAATTTTCTTGATATTGACATTTCTCGACAAGTAAGTTTTAAATTATACTCTTACTTCGATCTTCTCTTGCTTCGAAGAAAGATCAAGACAAGAAATCTGAAAATCGAGTGTCGTGAAACTCTAATGTTGTGCTTGCATTTCTGTTTGCGTTTATGACTGTGACATCTTTTCATTGGCATCGATCCGGCACACTTCGACAACACTCGGCAATAGCCCTTATGCCGTCGCCGTGTCATTTATAAATCAACGATAAGAATGTGCATTTTTCTGGCAGCGCTAGTGTAACGCATATAGCTTCTGCATACAAATCAGATTTCCTCTGCAGCACGGATTCGAAGCCCACCGGCTGCATTGTTATAATTTGCAAATGAATGTAATTCGCATTGTTAAGCGTTTTAGTTACCGTTTCAGTATTAGTAGCATCATTATATTGTTTACCTAGTTTTTACATAATTTTTGACGCTTTTCAACTGTTATTGGATCTAGAACAAGTTTCTTTGTCAACGACGTTAAAAGCATTTCCGTCTGTAACATTTTTATGTAAAATTCAATTTTAAAAATGCAAAATTATTTTAATTATAATAAGACCGCATATGTGAAGGGCTCAAAAATTAGTTTATATACGTATATCCCGTGCGAGGTTAGAACTCTGCCATTCGGCTGATAGGTAGGGTGACCAAATTTCATTTATACAAACCTGAGATTCTTCTTGAGTAAAAAAGATTTGGAAATACAAGATGTTTATAGAAAAGAAACGCAAGGAATAAAAACAATATTTTCATTCCTTTTTATTAATGGATAGCAAATATGGTACAGGGTGTAACTGAAATACTTTCCATATATTAATGGTGGATTCTACCTCAAAAATTGACCAAAAAGTGGATATAAGCGTAGATTCAATTCTTAATCCTTACGGAGATATTAGAGGGACGGTTTAATTAGGTTCTTGTAATTTTATTGTAAATTGGAAAGAATATTCATATGAACATTGGCAAATCTTTTCTACCAATAGAATGCTTATTTATGAAATGGTTTTTAATTTTTACGTATGAAAATTAGCAACCTGTGTAAATGTTTCTATTAGAATTTGTTTAAAAAATGTATTGGAAAGCATTTTTAACTGAAACAATTTTAGCTTTTTAGTTTTTTCGTGAAACCAATAGTTTTAGTACCAAAAACAAAAAACGTACATTATGGGTTGCTAATTTCAACCCTTTAAACCCACACATAAAAATAACAAAGAATCATAAATAATCATGTATTGGTAGAAAAAAGCTGCCAATTTTCATTTGACCTATCCTTTCCCAGTTTTCAGTAAAATGGCAAAAATTCAGTTTTAACCCCCTCCCCTCTAATATCTCGTTAATGGTTGAGAACTAAACTTATGTTTATATGAACTTTTTTGTCAATTTGTGACGTAAAATCCGCCATTAAAATATGGCCAAGCATTTCCGTTATACCATATATGTACAGAGCCCGGAAACAATGAGGGTGGGGGAGATATGTTTACAGCTATAAAAATTATATAAAATGCTCTTATATAAAAGTTGCAGTTACTAAAATGGTGCACATTAGAAAAATGTTTTTATTGTATACATGGTGGCTCACAAAAGTGTGGCAACCAAACTTTTGTTTTAAATATGGTATAATTCAAAATTATTTTCATCTAGTGTGTCTATGGAGTACTTCCTAATTCATGAATCAATATAAGTCAGTTAAAAGCAAACGCCAAGTTTGACATTTAAGTATAAAAGTAGTTGCATTCAGAAATTAGGAGTATTCCATAGCCATACTAGATGAAAATAATTTTTGATCGTACTTTAGAACCTATAGTTAGGTACAATATAAAGTGGGTATGGGTCTAATGTTAACGGTTTTGGACATAATGACGATTTTATTTATTTAATTTCAGGCGGCCGCCCAGAAAAGATTGAATAGAAAAAAAGCGTTACCAAAAATTATGTTTTTTGTGAATTCCCGACCTTACGAGTGAGAAATAGTCTCTCTGAGCATTGATGCTATATAGAGTGCTCAAAATTTGCAAATTTATTTATTTCGAATTTTTTAAACAGAACATCCTGTATATCTATTTTGGAAACCCCTTCTAATGAGCTTTCTTCTGATATCTTACTTCTTATCTCTTACTTCTTATCTCTAAATTCTACCATTTATTCTATTATACAGTGAGGGCCGTAAAGTTTGAATAAATTCAGTATTTCCTAACATGTACGTTTCCGGCTAAAACGCTGGGACCCGCCGATTTTAATTTTTATTTGAGCATTTTTTTAAATAAAATGCATACATACTGGGTGTCCCCTTGGGTGGTATGAGGCATGGCGTTATCGATGTTTTTTTTTTAATGAAACCCCCTCTTTATTACGGAATCTGAAAGAACGCATCTTTTTACTTACGGTAAGCTGATTTTTGAGTATAGATCAGTGATCAAAAATTAAGAAAAAATTTAAAAATTCCTAAAACAACTAAATTAAATGTACAAATTGTGCACCGTTGTCTGCCTGACAGTAACTAAGACGACCGATATGTTTTTTGTTGATTGCTGTCATTGATAAAAGCGTAAAATCACACTTCTTAAAATCAAATCTAGTATTTTGCTAATTTTTTTTTTCTTAATTTTTGGTAATGTGACCTATACCCAAAAATTACCTTACCGTAAGTAAAAAGATGCGTTCTTTCAGATTCCGTAATAAAAAAGGGGGTTTCTATTTAAAAAAACATCGATAACGCCATTTTATTTCAAAAAATGCTCAATAAAAATAAAAATCGACGGGTCCCAGCGTTTTAGCCGGAAACGTACATGTTAGGAAATACTGAATTTATTCCAAACTTACGATCTCACGTATGTGAGTTAACACATAAATAGTTGTTTACGATACAAGTGCGTAAAGCTAGTCTTTAGTCACGAGCAGTGTTGAATCCAGGGGGGTGACCGGGGGTTAAATTCCCCCCGGGCAGAACAAAAGTCCCCCGGAAAAATTACCACTTCATATTCATGTTTCTTTAAATCTATAAAATAATGGGCGGATTGCGGTGGAATAGGTAAAAATACCCCCCAGACGTTTCATTTTCCCCCCCGGAGTAATCAGTCTGAATTCAACACTGGTCACGAGTGGGCAGAGTTAAAATACGACTGTAGCGAGCGTTTTAAGCCCCGCGAGCGAGAATGTATATCGTACAATATCTTATCTACGATATAATCTAAAAAACACTAAATATAAACAAAATATTTCACATGTAAATTAGAATTATTGCAGTAAATAATAAGTTTGCCCCTAAGAGAAACTTCACCTAGTAACCGGTCACAATTTTGTGTGGTTATAATTTAACCACGTTGCTACTGATGACCTGATTAATGAAATCATGTTATTAAACAGTCGTTTTACAAACTTTAAACTGCCAACTAAAAGTCGATGTTGCACACGTATATAAAAACAATTTTAGCCTCTTTTAAGATGCTTTATTTAAAGGGATAACAAAAGAGTAGGTACCTTATTAAAAATAATCATTAAACGCACTTGAATTCCCCGAACACAACAAAAACAAGGTTTGAAAATAAAAAGTCAACCATTACTGCCTCAAGAGATAAGAAAAAAAGAGAAATACAGAAGTAAACATCTAGTATCAAATGAAATTATATTAAATTTCCAAATATTTCTCCTTGTTGCTGAATACGATTTAACCTAGAAACAATCTAATTTACCAATTTTGTTTTTAAACTATTAAAGGGTTCATGCGACATTAAACCCTAATATAATTTAAGAAAAAGGCAATTATATAGAAAGAGATAAATGATACGCAGCGCCGCGCGCAAAATTTGCGGGGATTATATGAAACGTATTTGATTTCTATTGCAATAACTGACTTACGGTTAAGTTAATTTTAGACATTATTACAAAAATTAGTGTAACCCGGAGAATTATACAAAACCCGGAGCCCGGAGACGCAGTGTAGAAACCCGAGACTAAGGGTAACCCCCTGAGAGGTGGTCACCCTACTGATAGGTAATGTGGTAGGCCGTTTCTTCTGATTGTTTTCCTCCATTATTCTACGTAATTATTTCATTAATTTCAAAAATGTCTACCTAATTAAATCGCACAATGACGATCAGTAATATCTAAAAATGGTGAAATTCTAGAGCGAGATAGGTACACAAAACCAGATAGTAAACGAAATAACGACACAAGGAATGAACTAGTTTCTTCACTTTTCATAAAAATAAATCTTAGCTTATACAATTACAATCTCAACCAGCCACAAAATTCGTCGAATAAATTTTAAAATATTTTCCGCACGATTCACGCATCTCAGGGGCCAGTCCGGCCCTGCGCGTCAATAACCATATTATCACACAGAGGCCATCAATAACAATTTTTAATAAGAAAAGGTCTGACTTATTGTTGACAAAGTTAAGCCGGAGTGGAACGGAATAAACCGCCAGCAGCACATCCTCGAAAGCGTCCGCCGCGAACGTGCTCCTCTGTGTCCTGGTGCAGGAAGGATAATTCGCTTACAAATATTTACATGCGATTGCAGCCGCCCCGAACCGGGTGTACGTGCAATTTGAGGCGATTAGTGGAAAGTGCCCGTCCTTTTACTATTTTTAACACTCGATAAGCTCGCCGAGCTTGCGGAAGTGACCGTTTAATCAGAGCAGTGGTGGGACATTTTTCGCAAGGACTTCGGCACTGAAATGGCCGCGTAGCATAATCACACGCAAACCGAAAGTATTAGCACCGACTGCGAATCGCGAGGTGATAGGGAATCCTAATTCGCGTACAAGTATTAGACACTCGTGGAGGTAACCAGTGGTTGTGATCGGTTCGTTCGAAAGAACGCTAAAACTGTTATATGTTTCCAAAACTGCCACTTTCTGCAGCTGTGATCAAAACAAGCACTTGTGCAAGCTGAAGACCACAATGTTGGAAAAATTCAACGTAGAACTCAGAAAGTCCAAGAAGGACATCAACTGCAACAACAAAGGAAAAGGGAAAACAATCGGTGAGTAGGTAGTTTGCCTATCAGAACAAACAGAGTTTGTTTAACATGAATCACATTGTCATTTGCTCGAAGCAGGGCCTAAATGGAAAATTCAGTTCTTGTAAATGGTAGCTTTAGAACAGTTTTGGAAAACTAATTTGGTTTTGGTCACACCAAATTGGTTTGTCAAAACTGATGTCGGTATGTTGTTTGTTCAATGTGGTCCAAACAGGAATTCCTGATGTCCATCTGATGTTTTGTCACATGTTTTAAATAGAACTAAAAACACCCAAAAACAGTAGATTGGTAAAAAATATAATTTTTTTATATCACCAATGATGATACATGGTAGATCATTCCAGGAAATTTCAATCCCCAAACGCCCTACTATAAAAAAAGGTTTTTTAGATCCATACTCTAGAACTGTTGTATTCCATCAAAGCATTAATTTCCTATTAGCTCCTCATATGGTTCCATTGCAAATAGAGGCCTTGTTATGTGTTTGCTACTATTAATTTTGAAGATGCAATGAATATGTATTCAATAGCTTCTATTTTCTTACTTGCGTCATATTGTATCTACCAAAATTACAATCTATTGCAACAGACAATCCAATGAATAATTCAGCTTCTTTTTTACGATAGTTCTATCATAAGAACATTAAAAACTTTAAGTCATCATATTAAATTGTCGTATGTTTGTCATTATCACAAACTATGGATATAGTATAATTATTATGTCCATTCTCATAGATATTAGTCATAACATCCGAGAAGAAAATAATCTGCAACTGTTAGTTAAAAAAAAGCATATTTGGTAGAATTTACAATCTTTTTTACCATACTCATAGAGCTATCGGCTACTGCATAAAGAATCATCAAGTTGTTTTCTTCAGAGTGGATCTGTCATGCAAGATATTTTTTGTACAAATGATGAAAGGGTCTCCTGGCCAAACAACCCCCGAACAGTCAAGACCTCAATGTCTTAATTGTGGTTATTCTGGTGAATCTAAAACGACTGTTCCTTAACATTTTCACTCTAAAAATTGTTCATTCATTTTCTATACACTTCAGTGATTACAAGGTATCCCTCAAACGATTAATTTACTATGTCTGCACATGCTATGTTTTTATAAAAACATATTACGAATCCAAGTAAGCCAATCCGTCCTAAACCATAGTAACGAGTTCAAAATAGAAGATCACTGTAGAAAACTATCGATAATAATTACTCTTGTGATATACTAGTATTCTATATACATACTATCAATAGTACTGTTAGGCAACTAAAGAAAGAGAAAGAGAATTTAAAAATTCAAAAAAAATGTAAAAACGTACACTGTAAATGGTAATCTAGCATGTTGAATATCATATACAGTATGCGGTAGGCAACTAGAACCATTGCAAAAGCAAGGAGAATATGCATGTGGCCGTCGTGGTGTTTAACAAACGAACAATCAATGTAATAATTATAAATACAAGGTACATATTCGACTTTTTAAGTTTTTAAATACAAAAACGACCACATGTAAAGTCCCCTTGCTGTTGCTATGGTCCTAGTTGCCTGCCGCAATTTGTATACAGTATAAATCTATTGTAATTTAGTGATGTTGATATATTGTGTATTTTATGTGAACAATTTTCTCATAAAAAATGAAGAGACGAAGTGACCCTTTTTTCAGCATGTGGACGTTGATAAAACTATTCTTCTGTCCAAGTTAAATTTACCGCATATAAGTAAATGAACACTGTAAATAAACCAATTGCCCATTTTGCATGGCTTAACTAACACACCGGAGTTTAGCTTTCAATGCCAATCGATATCTAATCTAATTTTTCCGTTCTAACCTCACTTTTAAATATCCTGACAAACTGGACGCTCTATCACTTGCAAATAGGGTTAATGGGTTACAATCGGGTTATCGTAAGTGATCTAGCACAATGTTTATTAACTTTGTATGTCATCGCAATCATTCCTTGGCATCCATACTAGGCATATAATTAGAATATCAGCTGTAGCGGCAATCTAAGTATTTAACAAAAATTAAAATGTGTTATACGAGCATTCCATGTGTTTAGTAAATGCTAACTATTAATCATGTTCAAACTAAAAGATCCAAATATTATATAAAGAAAGTAGTAATCCTATATGTAAAATGATGCAATACATATATGGTAAACATAATCTAATCAATAATAATAAATAAATCAATACGGTCAAAATGTGTTACTGCCCTAAGACAATAATATTATCAATAATCAAACTCCATAACCAAAATTTGATACACCATTTGTGACTATTCCAGTTTCCCATATGCTCAAATACATCTTGACTTTATACCACCTGTAATTAATTTTATCACATTCAAAATCGTTGAGTAAAGTGGTATTTTGCACCATAGCAACGGCGATTCGATTTACGTTTAATAATACTGGAGTATATTGTTGATGGCACTCTCAGTTTAAGTCATATTCGAATTTAGCAGGTTAGGTTTTGTGTCAAGACAGGCGTAAAACCTAACCTGTAAATCTCGAATTTGACATTGACTTAAAGTGCCACCAACACATTTTAGTACTGCCAAACACTGGAGCTGTTTATTGTGTTTCAGTACATAAAAGTAAGTTCTGCTCCGCTCGACATTTAATGTCACTTTTATATAAAAATTCAATAAAATAGTATACAAAACACGTTAGAAAAGTGGTTTCACTGAACTCGTATGGCTATTGAGTAAAACGTCACTTTTCTAAACTTGTCGCCTAATATAGTACTAAAACCTCTACAGGCGCTAGTGATTAAGCATTAGATATTTGCTGGTGGTGTGAAACGCTAAAATTACTTTGGTAAACAAGAACAAACTAATTGCTCGGAACATAGACAAGTTTTCAAGAAGCCAAAGAGCTTTCTAGACATGTGTTCTAATTGATTTAGCGATGTCACGATACTTCGATAATATAATCTAAATAGGAGTTCGCATATACCACTTGATAAGAAGAAAGAACCTAGCATATCAATTAAAAAGCTTTGAAGTGCCTTAATGCTACCAACTTGAACGGTTACACTCCATCTCCAATCACAAACGTCAAATGTCATTCTTTATGAGAAGATAATTTGGATAATGGTGACCTTTTCTCTCGAGAAGTTCCATCTCTTTTAAATAAATCACGTTTGTTCCATTAACTCAAAAAAAATTCCGCCCATGTGACTTATTCAGTTTAATCGATAATGAAGATAACGCACTATGTCATTGGAAAAGTGCAGGCGCCCCCAATACCCGAGATATTCCAGACCAAGGCATGTGACTGGATTTTTGTGATACCCTTCCCACCTCACGATAAAGAGAATCGGCTAAAAAGAAAATAAAGGAGTATCTCACATTCTTCGATAAGGCCAGAATGTTTTTGTTCTGGAAATAAACTCATATGACTTTGCGCTCCCCCTTCGGCCCATAGGTGGCGTGACCTATGACCCGACATCACGTTTTAAAGCAATGTAGCATGAAGTTTGTTATTACAGTAGATTAATTATGAAGGATAATTAGTCGCCAGTGTGTAAACAAAGTTTTTTTCAAAGTATCGATAAGTCATGCATCGGCAGAATAATAGGTGTGGACGACCTGCTCTGAAAAATATGTTTATTTCGGCAAAAACATATGACAGTGACCAATTGAGATAAATATTTTAGTCTTCAATCATTTTATAAACAATCAGATACAACGTGAAAAATGTTATAAGTTCAACACATAACCCTATTTAAGGCAATAAATCGGTCAAGCTTCGACGATTTACACAGATAATATGAAAATAATAAAATTACTTAATAAACATTAAAAGTATTATTGGTGTGTTGCTATCTGAGTGAATACAAAGTGTAAACAACGCATTGTTATTAAAACATGAAAAATGGTCAACACGATATTTATTTGCATATAAAAAGTATAACTATTCTGCTATGCGAAAAGGTCATTAATGATAAAAAATATTTTGATTTAAAATTGTCCTGTCAAAACAAGATTACTCCATTTTTTAAAATTTATTGGCTAAATTGATAGTTCGCCTACATGTATACACAAATCAGGAGTGAAAACAATAGGTACTTACGTTTAGTCTAAATGCTCGACCACAACAATTTTATATGCAAATCCTTCCGAAATTGCGTAAATGTTAGCCATATCCTATAAAAGTGTTAAATTTATTACTTCACTTAATACGAAATATTCCTAGCTATATCGAACAAAATAGAACATTCATTATTTCCAACGCTTCATTAATATACAAATCGGGAATAAACAAAATTGTTGAAAAATATTGTCCATTTGTGAGGCATTTTGATAAAATTAAACAAAAACAAAACGTCAATAACAGAATGTTAGTTTCATTCATGGCCTATTTACGTAACAAAATATCCATGTTCATCTAGAAATTACACGATAAACATTTCAATAACTGGATCAATATATTATCCAAAAATACTATTGAAAAGGAATAAATGTCAAACACAGTATAAAACAGTAGAAAGAGGTGACCTACGGCTCAATTTTATTTTGTTTCCTCGATGGGCAATTGTTTTTAGGTAGAAATATCTAACAATGTAAAATTCAACCAGATCATCGCCTCATTGGCAACTCTACATTTAAGAGTTCTTTCAGGCCGAACATACCAAATCCACATACAATGGAAAAATATTGAGTTTTCCAAATCGAACGTGGGTAATCATAGAGACCCTCATGGGGGTCGCTTAGCGACCCAATGGTTAGTCTTTACCTACATTCGGTTTGAAAAAACAAAGCATACAGTTTCTACTGATAAATCAGTAAAGGTAACTTTAGTACTTTCTCACCATGGTTTTATATGTATTATACCTCTATATTATACTCTTCTTCGTCTTCTTCAGATGCTATTGATTATCGACGTTTGCTACCATTTCACCATATTTTTCTCGATCTTCTTGAACTCGCAGACCGGTCCAATTTCTCAAATTTCTAAACCATGAAATTGTTCTTCGTCCGACTCTTCTCCTGCCCATCGTTATTAGTTGCAACATTTGGTATTTGCCTCCACGCATTATATGTCCAAATTATTCGGTTTTGAATATAACTGTCTTTCTTTCCCCATTCTTCTCAGGACTTCGTCGTTTGTAGTTCTTGAAGTCCAGGATATACGGCACATTTGATGATACATCCACGTTTCGAATGCCTCCAACTTGTTAATCATTTTTATTTTTAAGGTCCCAGTTTCTACTCCATACAATAATACGGGTAGTACAGTCGTGTTCAAATAAATCTGGGACAATGCTTTTTTCATATGTAGGTTCAGTTAAGAATTGAAGAATATCTCCATGGATTTCATGCTATCTGAAAGAGTTACATTAAACTTTAACAGGTAATGAAATTTGTAACTCTTTCTGATAAGAAAAAATCCATGGAGACATTCTTCAATTCGGAACTCAACCTGCATGTGAAAAAAACACTGTCCCAGATTTATTTGCACACGACTGTACATAGCATTGGACCATTCTCAATCAGTTGTCTACAACATAATAAATTTCTCGTTTTAATGAAGGTGCTACGGGCTATTTCAATCCTTAACGGTAGGATTCTTCTGGGTTATGCCGTGGTTGTCGATTTGAACTAGACGTTTCGCTGCTCATGCTGTCAGCTTCTTTAGAAGTTTTCTAAAGACTTTTCTTTAGAAAAGAAAGCTGACAGCATGAGCAGCGAAACGTTGAGTTCAAATCGATGACCACGACATAATCCGGCCGTGAAAGCCTACATTCGACTATTTCAATCCTGATCTTAATTTCTGGATTAGGATCCCATTTACTAGGCTTCCGAGGTAATTATACATACGACTTGCTCAATTTGTTTGCCTTCCAGGAATAGTCGTTCGTTTTTTTATAGGAGTTTTGTTAACAATCATCATCTTCGATTTGTCATTGCTGATTTTCAAACTGATATTCTTCATTTATTTTTTCTAATAAATCATGTAATCTTCAACGTTGTCAGTGAGTATTGCCATGTCATCAGCGTATCGGATACAATTGATGTATTCACCGTTAATTTTTATCCCTTTTTGTTGATTAGATAAAGCTTTTCTAACTACTATTTCTGAAGAAACGTTAAACAGAACCCTGGCTTGACTCCTCGATTTCCATGTATTTTTTCGGTTTCTAATTGATCTATTTTTACGCTAGCCATCTGATTCCAGTAGTTGCTTAATGATGCGCAAATCTTTGTATCCTATTTTCATACTTGCTAAAGTTCTTAGAAGTTCTGGATGTTTCACCTTATCGAAGGCCTTTTCGGCGTCACGGTTTTTTGATGTCTAAGCATTTCTGAATGAGAACTTGCAAAACTATGCTCATGCTATAGCAATTTTTTTATGCTGGTAAACGATAAGGTTTTTTAGTGCTTCACACGAAAACATTAAAAAATTTATTTTTCTTTTACTTAGGCATTAGATTATACTTTTTACACGATTTCTGCCTATTTTTGGTTTTCTTCTTCTTGCTGGTGTTTTGCCTCTTGTTATATTCATATATAGTTGCTGTTTCTTCTTTTTTAAACATGTTAGTTCCACTATATTTTTCTCCCTTCACCGATTTAACCTTATTTACTACATTGTATTCTCATTCAACTTCATTTTTCATTCTCATCTATTATAATATTCTTAACTAGTGGTTACTTCTGTTGTTCTTACTATCTGCTCAACATCTCACGGTCCTCGCATGTTGCCTTATTTCTGCTGGCTTCTTGTCTCTCCCTATTTTTATAAAGAGATCACAATCTGCACTTTGAATGTTGGTTCCACTCCTTTTCTGTTCTAATACATTTTGCTGCCCCACTGCAGTACTTTCTTCTTCATCTTCATTTGCAACTACATTCACTCTTGTTATTGCAATTATTATTCATGATTGCAGTATATATCTTACTAGCTGCCCCACTTTTCTGCAGATTTCTGGGTTACTTGTTCCTACTAGCTTCTTGTCCTATACTATTTTTTTGGGATCATGAAAGCCGTCCTTTTATAACGAAAAATCGTGAAGGAAGTACCACTTTATTTAACACAAAATCGTGAAAAAAGTACACTTTTTTAAAATATTTTATTGAAATTCTGAATTGTCAATTAGACAGTTGTAAATTCCGAAGTCCTTTTCGACTAAACTTCGAGTTACAAGAGATCACTATGCAAAAATCTACCCTTTTTTTCATTCATTTGCTTCATTAATCAAACTGCAAATTCATGAAATAAGTATGACTTTCAAAACTAATTGTACAAATTACTATTACCATCTGCCCTTTTAAAATATTGCTTTGGCTGCTTTCTTCTTTTAATAAGTTTTTCTATATCTTCTACATTGCAGTCTTCTTCTTAATCTTCATTGCTCTTGTTTTGTCAATTACTGTTTATCTGTTCTTACTAGTTGCCCCACTGTTCGGAGGCTTTGCAGATTTACTTGTTTCTGCTAGCTTCTTGTCTTTTACAATTTTTTTGTTATTTTCTGCCCTTTTAAAATACTGGTTTCATTCCTTTCCTCTTTTAATCAATTTTTCTATATCAGCTTCACTAAATTCTTCTCCTTCATCTTCGGTACCCTTATTTTTTCAGTTATTGTTCTTTTTTTTCATTTTTTTTTACGATCTGCTCTTTGATGTTGGTTCCACTGCATTTGTTTCTTCTTCATCCTCATTTACAACTATATTCACTCTTGTTTTTGCAATTATTATTCATGTCTGCGTATATATCTTACTAGCCGCCCCACTTTTCTGCAGACTTGTAGGGCTACTTCAGTTACTTGTTCTTACTAGTTTCTTGTCCCATACTATTTTTTTGTGATCATGAAGGCCGTCCTGTTTTAAAGAAAAATCGTGAAGTACCACTTTTTTTATCGCAAAATCGTGAAAAAGGTACACTTTTTGTAACTATTTTATTGAAATTGTGAATTGTCAATTTGACAGTTGTAAATTCCGAAGTCCTTTTCGACTAAATTTCGAGTTACAAGAGATCACTATACATAAAGCTACCCTTTTTTTCATTCATTTGCTTCATTAATCAAAGTGCAAATTCATGAAAAAAAGTATGACTTTCAAAACTAATTGTACAAATTACTATTACCATCTGCCCTTTTAAAATATTGCTTTGGCTGCTTTCTTCTTTTAATACGTTTTTCTATATCTTCTACATTGCAGTCTTCTTCTTAATCTTCATTCCTTTTGTTTTGTCAATTATTGTTCATCTGTTCTTACTTGTTCCTACTAGTTTCTTGTCTTTTACAATTTTGTTCTATATCACCTTCACTAAATTCTTCTCCTTCATCTTCAGTACCCTTATTTTTTCAGTTATTATTCATTTTTTTTTGTTCTAACAGCTGTCCCACTGTTCGGGGGCTTGCAGGTTTACTTGTTCGCATTAGCTTCTTGTCTCTTTACTATTTTTGTGTTATTATTTGCTCTTTTAAAGTATTGATTAAGTCCATTTCTATTTAATAAGTTTTTCTTTATCTTGCATTATCCTCTTTCATCTTCATTCATCTTGTTGTTCTTCATTTCTGTTGTTCTTACTAGCTGTTGCCCAACTTTTGGAGGCCTTGCAGATTTACTTGCACTATTATATACTATTTCTTTTATTATCCGCCTTTTTAATATATTGGTTCAACTGCTTTCCTCTTTTAATAAGTTTTTCTATATTTGCTACCCTACATTCTTTCCCATCATCTTCATTTCTCTTATTTTTCCAATTATTGTTCGTTTCTGTTGTTTTTACTAGCTGTCCCACTTTTGGGTCGCCTTGCATGTTCACTTGTTTCTATTAGGTTCTTATCTACTACTATTATCTACCCTTTTCAAATATAGGTTCCACTTCTGCCCTCTTTTCTACATCTACTGCACTGCATTGATTTCCTTTTGCATTTCTGACTTTCCACTCTTGTTTTCCCAATTATTATTCATTATTGCTGTTCTTATTAGCTGCCCACTTTTCGGAATCGTTGCAAGTTGTCTTCTTCCCACTGGCTTCTTATCTCTTGCTTTTTTGTTGCAGCTGTTTTTCCAATTATTGTTCATTTCTGTTGTTCTTACTAACTGTACAAACCCTCCTTTTCATTTGTAGGATAGATTACTTACGTCTTGCACGACACATGGCAATAGCTTGTATGGAGTACTCTTAAGAGTACACTTTCACTTTGGTGCTTTATAAAAACCAATGGATGTGTCTGCTGTTGTTCTTACATATGTATACATTATTGCAGTATTTATTTATTACTTGGAAAGTATTATTATGTAAACTAACATCTGCAATATACAAATTTGATGTAACCAGAAAGTTATCATGTATGATTGTGATCGAGCAATTTTCTTAAAAGAAGTAATAGTAAACTGTCAAACCTTGTAGTTTACATAACATAATCAGAGGGTAAGCTCTTGGTACTAGCATACTTCGACGAGATTATACCATACTTATTTAAACCTAAAATGATAAAAATATTAATTGTAACTTTTGTTGCAGAAATTAGAAAGGAGGAGGTTATGGCAATACGAAATCGGTTTCCTACAAAAATACCGGTAAGTAGTTCACAGTTACTTAACTGCTGCCAAACTACAGCAAATCAATTTCAGATCATAGTTCAACGATTCTCCAAAGAAAACCATCTGCCCCAGCTGGACAAGTCCAAGTTTCTAGTTCCACAAGAAATCACAATGTCCCAGTTCCTCACAATAATCAGGTCAGTCACGACTGTAACCCCACATCAGTATCAATCTTGCGCTGAATCGTCAACACAAACAAGCCATAAATAGCAAATCAAGCACACTTGATAAGCAAAAGAAACATCGTGTTTTTGATTTACAGAAACCGCATGCACATCACCTCGTCACAAGCCCTGTACCTCCTGGTTAACAATAGGTCCATGGTTAGCCTATCCCTCACGCTTGCCGAAGTCTACAGCGAACACGCCTGCCCCGACGGATTCCTGTACATAACGTACGCTTCGCAGGAAGTCTTTGGTTGCAACCAAGTCGAGAGGGTTTCAAATGAGCTAAATCTACGAATTACGGCAGCGGCAAAAGCTTCGACGCAGCTCTAATTTTTCCAATGTGTCAATGATTGTGATTAAAATAGTGTATGTGTAAGATTGGTTTACGATAATGACTCTTTTAAACCTACAGTATGTGATGATATAATACTTCCTACACTTTACTTATATTGATTAAGGAATTAGTTTGGGTTTTTGATGGAATAAACAAAAGAATATGAGGAGTACATCTGATGGTGCATCGATTAATGAGTTTCCAGCAAAAATTTACGAAGCTAAAACATTACACCAAGACCTTGCTTTTCAACAGCACTTTTGTTTCTCTGAGTTACACCAATTTTTGCAAACCCAATTCATCATATGAGTGGGATCCTACGGTAGTAGTTAGTACTCCTCACTGTTCCCTTGTTCGTTACATCCATGCTCAAATCCCATGTTGAGATTCTAATGCTACTTATTATGGAGTTCCGTTTTTGATTTACTCCATTTAGACGAGGTATAAATGGGCACTTGTACTTTGCACAAGCTGCAGTGTGCAGGTGTCGACTTCACACCTCATCTATTACATTGAAATTGCAGCAAAATTTCATTTAATTGATTAATAGCGATCTTAAATGTGCATAGGTGATATAGTGGCACTTGTTTAAGGGTTACTGTGTAATTGGCAAACGCAAGTGCAGACTGATTCTAATGTTGTTCCATATTTTTATTTCAAATTTTATTTACTAGACTTAGTTTCAAGTTTACGATTTAGTTAAGGATTCTAAGCAAGAGGATGAAGCTATTTTCGCAACAGTGCCAAATGTGAATATGGTATTTTTTATGGCTCTTGTTTACCTAGGGTAAGCTTTCTATAAGACTGTTTGTACATTTCTCCGTATTTTAATGAACTACCTACTAGTAAATTGCAGAATAGTACCTGTTATGGATTTTGTAATACCATTTTTAATAAATAACTAAACTTTTTCATTGTTTTTTCTTGCAACACGATTTGACACACCACAAAATGCAGCTACTAGGTATATGATCGCTAATATTTTATTACACAAGGCATTTTTTGTCATTACTGCAAACCTAAACATCTTGAATAAATATTTAAAATGGGATTTCCAGTAAACTTGATAATAAATAAATAAATAAAAAGGGTATACAGAAAGTATTTATTTATTTATTTATTTATTATTGAATAGAAAGTAGGCGGCTAAGCCTCTCAAACCATCATAGTAACTGAAATTGAGCATGTCCCTTAACGGAGAGTTATAATAGTTGTTGACTATTTTGAAAGTTTGAATAAGGTTGCCCCTGGTACGCCAGGATCGCAAAGTTGGTAAATTATAAAGTATGTCCAAAATGTTAATACTAGACAAAGTTAAAGCCAAATCTTTTAATATTTTCATCTGGCACAGTGCCCAGGATTATCTACAGCCTTCCGTGGGTCTATTAACCATTGATTTTCTGTCAAAGTCGTAATTTTAGAACTTTATACTCACAAAATCTTCAAATATCGTGTTTTATTTAAGATCAATGTTTGAGCAAGCTGTTCTTGGAATTTTTATATAGGTTGGCATGTAAGCTCAAGTTCTGCATGATTTAAAAAAACATGATAGACTAGATACTTTTTATGTAATACGCTTTATGTCATAAATATTCAGCAATACGTCAGATAGTGAATAAGTGACTGGTTATAATTTTAAACACAACTACTACAAAAGTAAGCAAATCCCATATACATAAATAACAACCTATCAATGCTCGTCCGTATTCAGGTGCACATACATTCAACTTTATTGTGTGCTTTGTGTATATACTGCAATGGATGCTCTCTCTGATTCATCATTTAATTGATTTATAATTTATAAGTTAGAGCAAAATCCAATATGCACAATGCTATGTTTAAGATTTAACTGCGTACGGCACTTTGTCTGTTATCAAATTATTAGGCTGTTTAAAATGTGAGCTGTACTTATTTACTGCCCAAAATAAATGGTAGTATGCCCGTTTTTATATTTTATTTATCTGCAATTTATTATATCGAAACGATAGCTCAGTAGAACAATTAACTCTAATCCCAGGGTGAATTCCTAATAGATGGTAATTTTTACTAGATCTGGTGCGCCACTGTACACCTGAATTAGTTCCAATACGCCGTAGCTAATGTATGCAATACTGTCAAAACCTACAAAATGGTTCGTATCGTGCAGTCAGCGTTGTTGACGTTAAAATAAGCAAAATTGTGAACATTCGATGAGGTATTTATTCAAATCTTTGCGCTTATTATTAGCTTTTGTTTCAGGCATTAATTTGTTCCATGACGTCAGAAGGGACGCCGTCTAAATCTCGCAATTGTTTTACCTTCGCCTAACCTCAAATTTGGGAAAACGCCTGTAATTTGAACTGCGCCTTCGCTGGATGCTGAGATATGATCGAATCTTGATAAGCGAGGTCTGGCCTCGTATGCACACAAATTTCCAGATGCTAACACTGATACTTTTAGGCTAAAACGGTACCTTAAAAATTGGTGGTGTTCGTCGCATTGCTCGGAAAGGGGCCCCAGCTGGTATCTGCCTCTGGAACGGTTTTCTCCGGTGTTGATGTTGTTGGTCGGTCTCCTGCACTCCTAGCTGATGCGTCGCAGTGGAAATCCCTGGCTCAGGACCCTTATTTTGGCCGGAATCCCGATGTGATCGGCTGACGAAAAACCTCGGAGGTGCTCTCGAGGAAAATTGATTTTTTTGTTGCGGAAAACGCCACAAACATTCCCACATAAAATAGGACACTTTCCCAACTCAATGATATACTTTTTATGTGTAAATAGGGTAATTTATTATGTTAAAACTTCAATTAAAGTGGAGCACAAAAACTACATGTCAAGCTCTTAATTAATTCATTTGTTCTCCTTTGTTTGTCAGTTATTAAAAACAAATTCTAATCTATCACTATGGTTACCAAACTAACGGAAATTAGTTTTTATCAAATTAAGTACATTTTGGAAATAAGTTTGATTACAAATTATTAAATTTACAAATTTCTTATAACTAAAATATTGTCCATTTCTTAATTTTAAAATGTCTGTTTGCGCCACAAACACGTTTTATTATGTGCTCTACTCTTTTTCACTCGCGTTAACTGCACTGATTATTTTATAGAGTTCATTTCTTCATAATTGCTTTTCCATGTCCTTCTGTCTGATTTTCACTTGCTTTTTCATGTCTTTCTGTCTGCTTTTCACTAGCTTTTTCATGTCTTGTTGCCCGATTTTCCAATTGCTATTTCCTGTCTTTCTGCCAGCCTTCTAATTTGCTCTTTGCAACGTATTATTATTTTATTCTGGCTTTCTATACCTTTTTTAGATTGCTCACAAATTTTCCTGCTTAGCTATATTGAAATCTATGCTTCATTGACATGCACATCGCAAACCTTTTTGTCACTATTCATTTCTTTTGGTTCGGCTATTCATGCTGCACAAACCTAATATTTAATTAATTTGAACTTCAACTTCGACCCTGTAACAAGCCAGCATTGCCCTTTGCGTTCATTACTCAATTCCCTTATTAATACTGGCATCTCTTTTCCAATGCATTTACTGATTGAAATTTAAGCAGTTACATAAAACACCCCAACTCTGTGCTTATTGACTTGTTTCTTAAGTTGTACTACTAGCAGAGTCGAGTCGTGGGCCTAAGACCATTATAATACGTCTGTGTGTGGTCTTGTTACTTTCCCCTATAGACTAGTATTGAGAGGGAAACGCTGTGAGATATTCCCACAATCTAATGCTCACTGGGTTCAGCATCAATCCAATAGACTGAAGATTTACTTAATGTAAGCCTAGCACACTACCACTGTGCTACCAAGACCTGTAATATCCTTTATGTAATAGACTTGTCTGTTCGGGACGCTGTTTTGTCTGTCCGGGACGCTGTTTCAGCAGCCAAACCGTAAGAGATAGAGAAAAAAGTTATGAAAGTTATATGTTTGGAATGGTCATGTCAGGTCAGGAACCGAATTTCAGTCACGTGACACTTCCGGTTTTCGAGAAATCACGTGATTTCCGTCCGTCCGGGACGCTGGTCCGTCCGGGACGCTGTTTCAGCAGCCAAACCGTAAGAGATAGAGAAAAAAGTTATGAAAGTTATATGTTTGGAATGGTCATGTCAGGTCAGGAACCGAATTTCAGTCACGTGACACTTCCGGTTTTCGAGAAATCACGTGAAAAACGGTCTTTTTTGTTTTATTAAATGAGACATTTGTCTCACTGGTTGCTAGTTATTATAACATATGCTAACATAGCTAACAGTGCTTAACCATGAAGTTTGTCGGTGCACATTTTATTGATAAAACAAGCAGGCTGTAGAAGTTGAGAAGCTTGTACGAGAATCTACAAAAAGTACTAGATCTCATTCATGCCTTCTTAGGTCTTATTAATAGTTCATTTGTTTTATAGATGTTTTCTATTAAGTAAGTTACTAGCAACCAGTGAGACAAATGTCTCATTTAATAACTTTTTTCTCTATCTCTTACGGTTTGGCTGCTGAAACAGCGTCCCGGACGGACGGAAATCACGTGAATTCTCGAAAACCGGAAGTGTCACGTGACTGAAATTCGGTTCCTGACCTGACATGACCATTCCAAACATATAACTTTAATAACTTTTTTCTCTGTCTCTTACGGTTTGGCTGCTGAAACAGCGTCCCGGACGGACGGAAATCACGTGATTTCTCGAAAACCGGAAGTGTCACGTGACTGAAATTCGGTTCCTGACCTGACATGACCATTCCAAACATATAACTTTAATAACTTTTTTCTCTATCTCTTACGGTTTGGCTGCTGAAACAGCGTCCCGGACAGACAAAACAGCGTCCCGGACAGACAAGTCTATTAGATAAAGGATTCCTACTGCTGTTTATTGTGACTATACTTTGAATTTTTTTAACATATGTTCACTACAGCGCGACGATAATTACTTCAACTGGTATTTTGTGACCCGAAAAGTTTGTTAATTGAGCATGTGTCAAATTTCAAATTGTTTTTGAAATCGTAACAACTGGTTCATTTGAACTGTTATAGTATACACACAATGTCCATACCTGTGGCGTATTAACGATGCTTGCCACCACAAGCCCTGTAAATTTTGCGTCCGTCAATAGGATTAATCCGGAAATTTTTGGTTGCAATTTCCGGGTGGACTACGGTTTGGCGGCGCAGCCCGATCGCACTGAAATTTTTCTATTGGAACCCCCCTCCCCTACTAACAGTTACGTGACGTTTAAGTTATCATGAAGTGAAGTCAAAAATTTCAATTTTTTAAAACCGTAAAATATTCTACTTCTCTAGGAGAACAAGGTTAAAACGGAACACTTTAAAATTCTGTATTTTTCAATCAATTCGAAAATATTTTTGTTTTTGAGTTTAAAAATCGTAATTCAATTAGTTTTTGGTTTCTTAGAGATTAAATTTTCTTTAAGTTGGTATAGTTTAAGTTAGTTTAGGTGAGATTAGCTTACGTAAGTTTGGTTAGGTTAAGTTACGTATAGGTCAGGGTTAGGTTGAGTTAGGTTAGGTTAAGTTAGATTGGGTGGGCCATGAGAAAGTGAGTGGCATTTGCTGCTGCAGCCGAGGTCACAGTGAAGACAGAGAGCGTTCGAACCGGAGCGGCCAAGAGTTCGACTCATGGCACAGGCGGTCTGGATTTTCACTTAGTTAAGGTTTAGGTTTAAGTGAGGCCCGGGCCCCATGAAGTAATGCATAAGTGGTTCCGAGGGGCAACGGTAATCATTAGAGATGAAATTGTGATATGGGTTTTAGTCGGTAAAAATATAAAACTACCCAAAGAGGGAGTTGTTTGAAGATGTCTTCCTCTGAAAAGGAAGGTTAGGTTAGGTTACAAAATATGACACATAAAACCACCGCGGAACAAATGTAGGCAACAACTATGAGAGGCCCTTTGTTCAAAATGGTCGGTGGATGAACACAACACTGACCAACTGCTGCGGACACTATGCCGACTATGAACACAACGCCAACCTTCTGAAGTGGTTTAAAGATGCTATGTGTCGTTCTAGTTTGTTTAGGTTAGCTCAGCCCTTATTTTTAACACGTTTTAAATATGTAGACTTCAATTTATTAAGGCTCATTTAAGTTTTATAGTGAATAAAATTCTCAAAAATAAGTGGTGGGTAGCTACTTACAGCGACCTGCGTTGTGTCCACAACAGACGGTCCGTGTAGTATCTCCGGCAGACGGTCGGCATTGTGTTCTATTCCCATTCCAACCCCTCATAAGCATGCTAAAATTAGCTGTGCTGAAGTTCTTAGCAAGGGTGTATGCAGAAAATATCTGGAGGGGAGGCCTAACTGTACTGGGAGGTCTGGGGGGTATGGAATATGCCCCAGTGAAGCGGGGGGTCCGAGGGCCTTCCCTGGACATTTTTTGAAAATCAGGAACAAACTGGTGAGTACTGAGGCTCTCCGAGTACAGTTTTTACTGCTAAGTGTTAAAGGTTTTCAACGCGATTTTAAGATAATTCGCTACAGCAATGCCAACGTCTGCCTGAGTTTAAACTGCAGACAGCCGACTGCAGGGTGGGCGAAACGAACAAATCACAACACACCAGCAAATCACAACACACAAAATGACACAATTGACTAACTCTCATGTGTCAGCGAAGCGAGGATGAACCAAAGCGCGATGCGACCACCGACCACATGGAAACAATAAGGTTGACTATTTCGCTTACACACTTTAATCCAATCAAACCTTTTAAATTACTGAGATTTATCCGATCAGACCCAATTATGCGATAATTTTGCACTAGTGCAGATTATTGATAATTTGCGCTAGTGCAAATTGCCTCCTCATTAATTAGTGACGCGCATGAATGGATTAACGTGATTCCCACTGCCCCTACCTACTATCTAGCGAAACCACTGCCAAATTAGCCTGTTAACTCTTGTTCGGAAAATAGTCTGCAAAATACCCCTCTTGCATACCAAATTGATTCTAATTTTGTCGAGTGCACGAAGTGCACTTATAGACAATTTGGCATGCACTAGGGACACTACTAATGATAATCGTGTGCCAGTTCAGTGGCTTGAATCAGTGACTCCCAAAGTCCAATGACAAACAACTACTACCAAACAGTACAGACATCTGAAACGCGTACTCGTGATTTTTGTGATTTGTTTTTTACTTCATTTTCCCTGAAATTACAAAAACCGTAACTATTTTTTTCTCATTCTGTACCTCCTCCTACAAGAGCGGAGCGGAACGACACTCCAGCTCCACTACACTACTGCTCATAGATATTCACATTAGTTTTTCGCTGAGAAAACTAAGAAATTTTGAAAAGCGCACCATTTAAATCTTGTTACCTTCGACGAGCCGATCATTCTAGGATTTAAAAATTTTCAAAAAATCTAAATATTTGACGTTTTTACATGTTAATATCCAACCCCGTAATCCGCATAGAGAAGTTTTCATGCGCGGAACGCATATTTTTGGAATGTTCTTGGGGAGGCCGTTCTACGGTAAAAAATTCAGCCCAATCGGGAAGTTGCGGTGTGTTCCGGTGCGACGGCGCGCTTGCTGCGTAGTAACCGATATACGCTCCTACTCCAAAGTTTTCAAGAAAAAATGCTGGAATTCATTTTGTAGTCAACATTTTGGCTCTGTTTGCAGTGCGAAATATTTAACCAAGTCACTAAAGCACAGAGTTAAGATATTTTATGTAATTGCAATTTAAACAATAATAAAAGTATTAAACGCATTGGTAATGAGATGCAAGAAGCAGTAATTAGACGGATAAAGGCATGCATAAGCAAAGCATATTTCAGAAGGTTTGAATTTGAAGTTTGAATAAAGTAATATAATTAAAATGATAGGTCTGTGCATATTTAAAGCCAGACCAAACGAAATTAATTGACACAAAAGGTTTGTTATGTGCATACTAAATGAAAGTACAGTTCAGTAAATAGCAAGTAGTCTGAAAGGTAAATGAAATCGGAATAAAGATAACATAGAAAATTGCAAAGAGCAATCCTGAATGTAGGCAACGGAAGAGAAGAAAATCAAGTGAAGTGTAAAAATTGTGAACTCGAATACCAGTGCATTAATAAAAACAAAGTGCAAAAGCAGAGCAGTGTGTGAGTAACGAGAAGGAACAATACTAGTTATAAGCAAAGGACAATTTTTAGATGAAAGCTAAATTTTAATATTAAGAATTATGTAATCGACCTTTACTCCGTTTATGTGTATTTGTGATCAAAACTAATTTCTAATTAACAGTAAATGATCGCGATAACATAGCAACGCGATGCGTTTTTGTTAATATAAAGAACAATTGAAATTAAAGTATTGAAGCTTGGGGCGAATTTTGTGCTCTCTTAATTTATGTTTCAAATAAATAAAAAGTATATATTTACCGAGCACCTGTGGCAGTGTTTGTGTAAAGTTCCACGTGATACAATCAAAATGTTTCCAATCCAATCCCGAATGTGAACGGCAGCCGAGCACCTGAATTTTCCCAACGTCGTTTCCGGCTCAATCTCTAAAAAATCCACGGCGTCCTTTGAAATTGCGGGTGTTGCAAGAATTCCCAAGACACAAATGATTGGTAGCGTAGGTCTGCGTCACAGCTATTAACAAATACGTGGAGGTTTGTTGCCAAACGCGATAATTAAAGCAATTTACCTGACGGTTCCTTGTTAAGTTCATCTATTAATTATCAAAATACACGCTGTACGCACAAACCATTTTATATGTTCATCTGACAGATTGTAAATGTTATCTACTAGAATCGCGCATATGAACTACTAATTTATGAATATACTAAAATTCTGATCCCACCTGAAAGAAATTTTGTGTTTTGCCGAGAGCTAGCTTAGATAGTAATTCAGTTCAATAAAATATTAAGAAAGGAGCATTTGACCATTTTATTTTAAACATCAACTAATACATTTCATTTTAACCAGCCTTAAATAACTGACAGGCAAAGTAAGCACAGTTTAAATTAACCTGAGGATTGTGTGGTGATTTGCCCTAATTGTTAATTTTCTAATTAAAAATAACCTTTATAAATCAAGGCATTCATTCCAATATATGTGGAATGGAGTACCGACTCGATGACTAGTTGGTCGAACACACAACTTTCACTAAATATCTATTTAATCAGAAAATTACGAGCCAACACTGTAATTTTCTGATCCTGACTAGAATAAACTATTGTGATGCAGTTTATGGTCCTTATGTTACTTCCATAGATGCTAAGACGATTCAAAAACTCCAAAATTATTGTGTACGTCTTATTTTTGGCATTAAAAAACGTGGAAGTGTAACTAACAAACTTGTAACTTTATTAACTTTAAATTGGGTATGTCGCACAAGTGTGTTTTACATTCGTATTACCTTTATCATAATTGAATTGTAAATAAATATCCATCATATCTATACGAAAGGTTGACCTTCCGTACTGATGTACATAATCTGAACCTCAAATATAAAGGTGTATTAACTCCGCCTATACATCATACTACGTTATTTAAGCACTCATTTTCTTACTGTTTATAACAAGCTACCCCTCCATTTAAAGACGCTAAGTGTTAATTCTTTTAAAATTCAATTAAATTTTCTCTTAATTAAAATTACATACAGAGGGAGACACCTTTTAATTATAAAATGTTACTTTACATTAACTAAGTAGAGAAACTTTGTCGTAACACCCTTCTCCATTTTTTAAAATCTTATATGTAATTTTAATCCATAATCTCAATACTAGTTTACAGGCTGGATAAAAATAAAAATATTTTATGCTTCTGATAATTGAAATGCAAAACATTTGTTGCAATAAAATTTTCTACGGTAAGTGAAGCAGGCGGTAGGATTTCCTATGGAACCGAACTTTTTCTAGTTCGTAAAGTTTATTGTGTTACTATTATATTTATTTTTGAATTAATAAAGTTACTATTATTATTATTTTCTTGCAAATAACAGTATCAGTATCCTAGATTTGCATGTTCCTTTAAAATTAGTTAAAATTACTCATAAAACGAAGCCATGGATAATCACGTTTATGACAGCCTTAAAGAATACGGCATATAATTAGTGCTTGCAATACCGCGCCAAAATCTTAATACCGGTATTCGGTATTCTAAATTTTTAATACCGGGATACCGGTATTAACACTGGTATTACTTTTAGAAAATGTACTTATTACATGGCATATTTAAAAATAATATCCAAACTAAAAATTTACTTTTGTAACAGATCCCTCTACTCAAACCAGTCTAGTCCAGCTCCGCACCGACCGAGGGCGCTAGCGACAAACGCTCACAACCAGAGCCTCAACAGTAGGTGCTAAGAAGCCAGAGCGACCCAGTCATCGGCAGCAGATAAATCGTTCGCTGACTCGCTTTGCTTCATGTGAACGAATTAGTAAATATTTAAATGCTCTGTAATTCTATTAAATGGAATTATAATAAATATTAATAAATGTTGTAGTTGTAGTGATTGAACTTTGTTTAATTACGCAAATTGGAAGCTGCGGGTTCCTGCTATACATGTATGCAGAAACTCACGACTACCACACTTTTAAAATTAATGTTGACTACAAAATGAATTGCATTAAACTTAACATTTTTTATAAGTAGATAATAAGTAAAGTACATGAAAAATATGACAAATAATAAATTCTATAAAAATAACAAAATTAAGTGTTTTTTATATGTAGTTAATAAACCAACCAAGATAGATAATCTGAAATTGTTCATAAAATAGTAATTTCCTTTATTAAAATGTGCTCTCAAAAACTAAAAACAATTCATAATGGGTTTATCATAAAGGAAGGATCAATTTTTTGCAGATTCAACTGTCCTTAGAAAAATGCCCTTTTCGACTTCACACTTGTCACTACAATGGCCAATAAGTAATCGCATGCGTTTTTTAAATAGGCCCTTTTTGCTGTAGTTTCTTCACAAAAACGTAATCTCATCTTTTATTTTTTGCTAAAATCCCATCATTTTTTAATCATAGACACAGTTGTAAGTGTTAGATGTTAGATGCCGAACAGAATTCTTTTTATATTCTGTAAGTGATCTTTCTTCCGCTAAAACACTGATCACTATCTGCCAAAACGGAAATGTGGTTCCTTCTTATAATGTTGGTTAGACAGAAACGTAACTTTAAACAATGCACAAAGAAACCGAATTGTTTACATCTATTGACTTCAAAACACATAAAAACATAAAAAACAAAAAACACGCATAAAAATACAAAAGAAAAAAAAATTTAATTAAGTTCTGCAACAACCTACGTGAGATATAGATTGAGGCTACTCGTAAGCGTGTTGCAAACATACATGAACAACGTAAAATATCACCAAAAATAACACTGAAATAATTATCTTTTAAAAGAACGCAAATGTCAAAATGTTTTTGACAAAAGTGGAATGTTAAAATTACCTGAAGCCGGTACTTATTTGAGTCGCTGATAAAACACATTCCTGTGTGTTTGCAAAAGCTTGTAGTTAAACGCAACCTTATCCCGCTCTGCAAACATTTGACCTGGAAGTGACTGCTGAATACCCTTGGAAATGGCATGTCTTAATTGCATCACCCGCTCCTGGCGGACATTATGCTGGGAACCACTGATCGCGTGCAGACCTCGTAAGGACAGTTGCATTGGCACCTCTCAAAATTAACGCTTTTAATAAGCCTTTAAATATAGCACAATGGGTGTACTTACATGTACACTCGGAAAATGCGTTTGCGAAATTTGCAAATACTAGTTCGCTGCACTTCAACACTGTTTGCAGCAAACGTTGGCTGCTAAGCTCTTTTAGGGCGCTTCAAATTAACTCATATCTGCCTGGGCCAGTTAAAGTTGCATGAATTGAAAATCCCCACATCCTGCGTAGAGCGTGTGTTTTTTGCTGCACTCGCAAAAACAAACATTCACAATACACGTCCAGCGCAAGAGCGGCTTTGCGAGCATTTGCTTACATAAAATACAATATTAAACATAGGAAATACAACTTGACTTCTACATTTAAGCATGAAAATAAACAATATTGGTAAGGGATCTAGCTGGCCCATTACACATAGCATAATTCTCGGTCTTTGTAAATCATAGGAATTAAAGAAGAAAACCGTTTTTTACATGCCATAAAAAATACCTTCAAAATCTACCTTAGAAGTATAGTAAACTATTACAAAACTACATTTTTCTGAAAAAAATATACGATATTTTTTAAAATTGTATTTTTATCTCTTTGACCATTTTCTACCGATGAGTTCTGCTCTGAAACTTTTAAATAGGAGTAAATTTTGTAACAATCCATGTATGTAGTTAACCTGAAGAATTTTATTGAAAACCCGATGCCCGAAGAATGATTGCCAAACCCGAAGTCTTCGGGTCAAAACGACAGTGTTGGCAACCCTATAATTTAATATTTTTTTTATAAACAGTGTACCAAACATCAACAATAATAACAATAATTTACTAGATTTTTATAAACACAACAAACTAAATAGACGCAACTAAGAATTTAATTTTCGCAGCTGTTCTGTCTCACAACACCATCATAAGATGGGTTAATAATTTGAGAACAACTGGCAACATAATGAAGAAAAAGTCACAAGGTCCACAATGTACAGAGTGTTTGCTCAAATTTTGACAGCTTCTAGCGACTTTATTACTACAAATAGAAAAAAATTGTTCAGATAAAAATTGTAGGGTATCATCCAAACCGGCCGAATTTGCTACTTAAAGAAACAATTGAGCATCACAGGTGTGTTTTTGACTTATTGTATACTTTTTTTAATGGAACATCCTATATATTATGTATTTATCGGATAGCGCTTAAAATTCTCTTTTCAAAAATATATAAGTTGCCTATAATTACTTCATCCATTGTTGAAATATCCGCTATTAAGGAATCAAAATATTACTAATTTACTATACGAAATAAATCACAGTAACCATTGAAAAACAAAGTTATCAAATGACATTACTGGCGACATGAGGCATGGAACATTTAGTTGTCCATTTATAAAATTGTTTTTGGTATTAAAATTGTTGATTATTTCAATGGTTACTGTGATTTATTCATATAGTAAATTAGTAATATTTTGATTCTTTAATAGCGGATATTTCAACAATGGATGAAGTAATTATAGGCAACTTATATATTTCTGAAAAGAGAATTTTAAGCGCTATCCGATAAACACATAATATATAGGGTGTTTCATTAAAAAAAGGTATACAATAAGTCAAAAAGTTCACCCGTGATGCTCAATTGTTTCATTAAGTAGCAAATTCGCACGGTTTGGATGATGCCCTACAATTTTTATCTGAACAATTTTTTTCTATCTGGAATAACAAAGTTGCTAGAAGCTGTCAAAATTTGAGCAAACACCCTGTACCGTAAGAACTCCTGAAAACATAGAGCGAGTTAGAGAGGCGGTCACCAGAAGTCCTTCACGGTCTGCCCGAAAACATACAATCGAGTTGTACATGATTCGGGTCGAACACTGCATTCAACGTGACGGACACCATCTTGATGACATTATCTTCCATAATTGATATACATCGTAAATGGCAGTGTGCAAGCTTCATTCTTATTATCTTGAAAATTCTTTGTGTAACACTTATTTCAAAATCATCCGGTTCCTGGTTGTCACCCTGTACAATCAGGCTTTTTCTGTTCAGCGTACAGCTGAACTATGACCATAACAATAGGTTTTGTTATTACTGAATTTCAGCAAAGCATCTGATACCTTGAATCACACTACAATGATTTATATTTTGGAATGCATTGGTTGTAGTTCAAATACATGATCTCTTCTACAAAATTGCATAAAGAATCATTTACAAAGAGTTATTTTAGATCAAAATTCTTCAGATTATACGGTTCTAAAAACAGGGGTTCCCCAGGGTTCTGTTTTGGGAGCACAACTATTTACTATATAAACTTTTAACTAACAAAAACGTATCAAATCATATTTGATGCATATTTTTGCCGATGATACGCAACTCTTGTACTCATTTAATAAGGAAAATTTTCAGAAATGTTTTGATCATATCGACTATGATCTCAAACAAATATTTAAAATATCACCGGAACACTCTTCAGTTATCAATGCTTCTAAATCTAATGTAATAGTTTTTGGAAAATCAGCCAATATAACAGAAGTAAAACCATTTGCGATTTTCAAAATTGGTGACTTAATACCAGTTGTTAATGAAGCAAAAAACTTTAGGATTAACTCTCGATAATTCGTTTAGATATATAACTCATATAACCAATTGTATAAAAAAGCGTATTTAAGCTTAAATTGCTTTTTCCTCTGAGACAATACTTACCAAATCATGTAAAATCAATGCTTTGCAGAACATGGGTGTTATTCCACTTCACTTATTGTTCTCAGGTCTATGGTCAGTCCATCACGCAAGAATTCGCACATAGAATACAGCGAGTTCAGAATTCTTGTTTGGATTTTATTTATAGAATAAGAAAATTTTATAGAATCTCCCACAAATTAAAAGATATAAAATAATTCGTGCAAAACGACCACCATATATTTATAATAAAATCAAATTACGTAGCGACCTTCATTCTTTAAATTTACGTTTCACAGGTCTCACAACGCAACGCCACAATGCCAAGAAGAGGTCTTGCTTATCAAATATGCAAAATTTATAATTCAATACCCTTCAGTTTAAAAACATTCTCCTTTCAAACATTTAAGCTCAAATATAAGCAACTATTTATTGCTCCGCTTAAGACAATTTTTTTTGCTTACAATATCATCACAGAATCTGGTTTAAGTTAATTTAAGCATAGTGTTTATACTGTTTTATTCGCAATTGCAAGGTCTTAGTGGCAGAACAAAAACGTTGTTGTTTTTTGAACTAACGCTTCAGCTAACAATATTTTACAATTAACGTATCTTTCATTAAGTGAATGTACCAAAGTTTACAGACCTTTATTATTACATTATTTAAAGATACAATTTTTGGCACATAAATGCTATGTGTGTTGCCTGTATTTACAATGTTCATCAGTAATTTGCTATATTAAACAGACTAATAAAACATCTATAAAATTGGCCTTAATCCTTAGTTTTTGTAATTTGTATTTATGGAGTTTTTCCACATAGAAGCTACAGCTTCTGTAACTGCTCATAATATTTCATCAAATTCATATAATATACCTATACCTACATCTAATACGATAAAGCTGGCTGATTTTCCGCTACTGACAATGACTGAAATCTCTGGCCCATATGGACAGATAACCTAACTAGCAGACTAAAAAAAATTACACAACGATAGCTTGCTCTGGCCAGATTTTATCATTAGGCCGGTTGCTTATGGTCAGTTAAGTATGTATTCTAAAATGAATTCTAGCAGGATCCTTGATGCTCATTACCTAAGCATACCAGCTACTACTACAGACTTTCATGTATGTGACGGATGCAAAAGGTTTAAACATTTCGTAGGAGTTGAAAATACTAATCATTGAGATCGTCCTATATCCATCCCACTAACGCAAGCTTTGCATCAAATATTGGCTTAAAATCAATCAACAACAAAAAATTGGTCACTAAAAATATCACAATTCATAGTGTTCACACATAAATATTAAAAAACTACGGCGATAAATATACTTACGCTGAAGCAGAATAAGCGGCAATATTTAAGGTTATGGCACAACAACACTGCAAATGAGTTTACCGTTCTGTTCTCAAGAGTTTATATTGGAGATTATTTAATATAAATATCAAAAAAACACATTTCCCATATTTCAATACAATTTTAATTCAAACTGGACAAGAATTAGTGAAATGGTTTCCACGGCCTATTCACACAACTAAAACTACTAGTAACAGTGTTGCCAACTCTTAATTTTTTTCCGTAATAGAAATTTTAAAAAAGTAGTATTAGATTTGGCAGTTTGGGTAATAGATTAAAATTTAAAAATTCTACTCAAATCCGTGAAATTCATCAGTTTTTTATGTTAGCAATAACTATTGAACTCGGTCTTTAACCTCTGTAAGCTAACTACGGAAAGTTATATAGCCCATCTTTCATATGGAAATGCAAATAGCGAAATTCTAGGGAAATAATTGGCAACATTATCACTAGATTGATTTATGTTGGTACATCATTTTTGCAGTGAGGTTAGGTTTCATGTTGAGTGGTTGACATTTAATTATTTTAAATTTCAGTTGTGCCTATTATAAACATGAAATCTGATTTTATAAATTAGTTTTAACTACATAGGTATTTATTATAGTACAGAATTTATGGATGTATAAGAAAAGTCAATATCTAAAAGCAAAGAAATTTGCTAATTTCAACATATACTTTAAAAACAGGGCAAAATGCTTAAAAATATTTGCTTTTTAAATAGACCTTTAAAAAAAGGGCAAAATCCTTAAAAAACAAAGTGTTCTGAAGGGGCCTTACCACTGGCGGATCCAAGGGGGTGTCAATGGGGTCAATTGACACCCCCTTGGACATCTTAAAAAAATGTAATTGGATAAAAAGTTGACTGCTTTGATTTAATTATAAATAAAACGCATCCCTATAGCATCCACTCGTAATTTAAATTTGAATTTGTCGAATGCTTTTTCAATATTTTTCAATTTGCCCTCATCACCCCCCAATGTTGGTGGGGTTTTCGTCGCTCGTCGATGTCGGTTCTGTGACCTGTCTAGTGGTTACCAGTCTCCACTAGAAAAAACAATGAACTGCACCTGTTGCATAGTTACCGGCATATTTTTAAATTTTGCTAATAATATAATGTTTTTATTGTTTGTTTTAAATTGTATTAGTTAGTCAAAGTTTAAAATTTTCAAAGCCTGCAAAATTTCAATTTTAGAGTTAAGTAAAACAATGTTTATTTTATAACATTTCGCGTGAAAGCGAAAACGTACATACTTGATTTTTAAGTAATTGACATTTATACAGAGATCACAAGCATTACACAAAATAAGGCAATTTCTCACTCGATTTATACATTCATATTTGTTTTATTTAATTTTTGGAATGGCGCCACCTAAAATACAAAAAACATTAGAAGTCTTCATACAAAAACAAAAAACCACTGCGCTTCATGTCAATCAGGATAAGACGGTAGAAATTCCAAATCCAGAGAAAGCAAATGATTTGTCAACAAATTCCACAGAAACTGAAACTGCATCCACTTCTATTCCCACTAATAAATGGGGAGATTGACAATAAATTGGTCAAACGACATAGGAACTTATTTTGACAGCATTGATAGACTTCTTTCTGAGTCTTTCTAATTTAAAGAAAAAAGAGTTATTGGAGAATCCTTACGTTCCCCGAAAAACGTGCGTATTTTCTTTCTCGAAAAAAAATGACGTGAAAGTAATTAAAATACATTTTAGTATTAGTTATTCGGATAAATATACTTGGCTTGTCTATTCGTATATAAAACAAGGAGTTTTTTGTCGGTTTTACATGAAATGAAGTATGTCCAGTGGCTCAAATCCTTTTTTAATAAAAAACAGTTGAATTTAGAGGTATGAAGTAACATATCAACAAAAGCTCATTAACAGCGCTTTTAAAAAATTCATACAGGGCCGTTTATTTGAAAAAAACCGAAATTATTAAATTTGCTAATGTTCAGCACCATATATTACTATATTAGTAATACCCAGAACCATAATTTTCCACTGAAAATGTAGTTCACGAAAAGCATACTTTTTTTGTAACGTTTTTCTTTATTCAATTTCAATTCTCTTACAACAGCCGCCTGAAATTCAGCATTTTTTTGCATACAATCATTGATATGTATCTCTAAAACAACTGCCATTGACTTACAACGTGATATAAAATTATTGTTATTTCAGTTACCGAAATACAGGACATTCTATTTAAAAAAAGTACGTTTGATTCGCCACACTTTTGAGTCACCCTGCACAATCAAAACTATTTTACAATGTTTATGTAACTCTCATAGTTTTAGAAATAACCCCCCCCCCCTTCCACCCATCGTCGCCGGACCCAGTATATAATTTATCTTTATTTTAATATAGCTAGAACGGTGTATTGTCCCTTCCTTTAAATAATGTAAAGTTTACTTTTTTTTGTTATTTTTGTATAGCCTATATAGCTAAAATAGCGGTTTAATATTCATTTTGTAAGTATATTGTTAATTTAACTGGTGTCTTTTATTTGTCGAAATCGAAAATAATTCAATTAGGTAAGTATGAAAAATCTATTTTTATTTTTTACCTCTTCTATTCTAAATATCTACCTAGTACCATCCCATAGTAAGCATTACCTACCTAAACTATTAGTTTAGCCTTACTGTTCAATCTCTCAAAATTAGTTGACCCCCCTTAGGAAGTCTCTGGATCCGCCTATGGGCCATACTAGTAAAAAATACCAAAGCTCTGGACAAAGCCGGTTGCATGCAGCTCAAGTCCAAATGTCATGTTATTCAAGCATGCCAAACTGACGTTTAACCGACAGTATAACCTAAAAATGTTTTTATCTCGTCGGTGAAATACCTTTTACACTCCCAAATGTATGCCTTAAAATTAAAAGACAAACTTAGATTCATTAACGGCCATGTCGTCCAGGCAATAAAGAATAATTTACGTACGACAGAGGCTCCAAAATATATAAATCATGTTAGGGAAGCCGCTCCGAAGTACATCGGTCATGTAAAGGATGAAATAATTTATAAGAAGGTTGGTGAGCTCAACGGTTGGTATACCAGAGTCCTCGGACTTGACGAAGTAAGACTGTATCAAGAGCGAGTTGTAGCATTACAGGTAGGATTCGTTATTGATAATTTATTTTCGTTTATACATTTTTAACTTGTAGGAAAAGCTCCTGCAAGTTCAAGAAAGACGTAGAGGTATAGGACAGGAACTGATTGAGATTCGTAAGAAATCTAATGAATTGCAGGAGCAAATTCATAAAGTTAAGCGGCAAGAAAACCTGCAACGGTTTCTGGATCTCATGAAAGAAGAAACTGATGTAAGTTTCTTTAAGCAGGTTAACTTTAATAAATACGGTTATTTTTAGATTTTAAAAAGGGAACTGGAAGTAACAAACTCTTTCAATGAGTGTGATCGTGAAGAACGGGAAGTGTTTACTGCATTTACCAACGCAGTGCGAGATTCGCATGAAAAGCAACGGGCACAGTTGGAATATACGAAGTATTTTGGCCTTGTTTTAAGCTTAGTGGGTTCGTTTTTAACGTTTTGTTACTCGACCCTGAAAAAGCAAGACTTGAAACGATTCGTAGAGGAGCACTTGAAAATGGCAAGTAGGAATGCCGTGCCTCTTTTAATGCAATTGGAGGAAAACGAGAAACAGCTAAGTAGGATAATTAATTACGTGGATAAGGAGAATCCCCAGGTTTTAAATGTGATAAATCAAAATCATAAAGAGATAATAAACGTGTTACGGGAAGTAAATGTTAGTGCACAAAGTAGTAATGGAGTGGCTGAATATAATTCATTATTTTATGATTTAAGCAATAATAAAATTGTAGTTTATAGTTGTGCTGCGTTTGTTACCTTTGTTATATTACGAGTAATTGCTGGCTAGTTGTGTTTGCTGTCGTGTAGGTTATTTAATTTCTAAGTAATATGTAAGTACTACAATCATGAGCAAACGTAATGTCCCAAATATTTGGTTAAGCAATAGGAACCCAAGAAAAATATCTTAAGTATTTACATAAAAATGGTGGGAACTTGTTTCCATTTTTGGCATTTATTTGACCCAATTGTCTTTGCTCCGACTGTACAGAAATGCATTTTATAATTGATGTAAATAATAAATTATATTTTGAAGATGTATCGATATGACATGACTAGTTATTTTTTTAAGCCTTTACTTTTTCATGCCGAATTACTAGTTGTAGTTTCTACTATATTAGTACAAAACCTACGCCCTATCAATAAGACTAGACGATTCGCAAGTTGTTTGTTATGGACATGGTCTAGGCTTATTTATTATCCCTACGGCTTCTTTAGATACCAACGGCAGCATAAAAATGTGCACCTACATTATTTAAAAAAAGAAAAATGTTATTTATTTAGAACCTGTACAGCAAACAATAAGTAAATCTGTTCGCCTGTACTTAAGCTATTTATGTGTGTATAAAACTGTAGAACATTAATTAGATCTAGTATGTAAATCTTTTAATCGTAAATGTCACGTGCGTGGATTTATTTACATTGGGTTTTATCCTCCAAGTCTTAAGCCACGTTTCTATTTTGTTTAGATTCCTTTGAAGGTTTTTTGAAGCACATGTTAGGTCCGTGTGTGATGCGAGCACAGCCGTATTGTCTTCAAATATTGCTGTTATAGTCAGCTTGGTGGTAAGGTAAGTCTGCAGTGTAAGCAAATACAATATGGGGCCAAAAACACTGCCTTGAGGCACTCCGGCATTGATGGCATTTAATTAGGTATAATCACTTTGTGGTTTTACTAGGAAGTGCCTGTTGGTTGGAGAGGATTTCAATATTTGATAGTAGGACGAGGACGGTTTATTTTAAGTTTATAGCATAATCCTGCATGTCTAACTTTGTCAAATGGCTGACTAATATTTATAAACGCAAGAAACAGTATCTTTTGCCTTCTAGATCACGTTGTGTGATAAACACTTTTAGTGTGATTATGTTATGGTGTTAGTTAGAAATTACACACACGAGTAACTATATCACTCCTAATATTCTTTATTAAACGCAACGGATTACAGACAAATTAAATGTGCGGTTTAGCTACTATACTATTACAAGTGTGGAGTGAATACGTCGGGTTAATCAGAATACGTATGAGCGTTTGTGAATCTGACACTTGGCTCCTGAAACATTCAAAGTGAATGCTTTAGTAAGTATTGAGATTTGATAACACGTTGAGAATCTGACCCGTCGTGTGCTGAACAACCAAAGGTGGTAGTTCAGCTCTAAGACCTAGTACGCTGTGATCTTTAAGCTCCATCGCTTCCGCATATATATACTCTGGTTGTACAATTTACAAAAGGATTTCCTATCGTAACAATGGTATTGTATTTACAAGATGAAGAGCCGGCTCACTTTCACTTGCCAAAAGGGTTCGACGTTTATGACCCACTCGAAATTCACTCTAGATTTTAACAGCTGCAGTTTTATAGCTGTATTGTGCATCCACTTTCGTTTCTGATTTAGGAAACTTTTGTTTGAGGGACACTCGAAGACGGAGAGTTTCTTTTCTTTTGAATTCCGCGACACAAATCAGTTTTTGACATTAGGCGTTTTTAACTGCGTGTACCCTTTAGCTAGAAAGTTTTCAAATGGCACTTAAGCTAACTGCCTGCACTTCGAGAATATTTATAACACGCACTGTTTATTTTATGGTAACTATTGGCAACGTTCTCTTTGGTTTATTGCTCCGCTACACACTCAAGACAGTGGAAAAAGTCCGAAAAATCATATCCTAGATCAAAACTGATTTGTTTCACTGTTCTATATAAAGTGCCTTCAGGAATGATCGAACGTTTTTGAATGGTCATGGTTATACAACGTATGAATAATATGTTGGTGGCACTGTAAGTCTCTGTCAAATTCGAGGTTAGCAGGTTAGGTTTTGCATCAGTTTTGACACAGACTGACGCAAAACTTAACCTGCTAATCTCTAATTTGACATAGACTTACAGTGCCACCAACATATTATTCATACGTTGTATAACTATGACCATTCAAAAACGTACGATCATTCCTGAAGGCACTGTACTTGCTCTATTGTACCATGTTCATTCCTCAAGCTAAACTGGTGGTTTGGGAATAATTTTTTCTCTTTCAGTATTGGTAAAAGGATTATCGGTCTGTAGGACAATATCTCAGTTGTATTTCTCCCGGTTTGGGTAGCATAATAATCTGGGCAACCTTTCGTTGGGTGCGAAAATAACCTAGCCTCAATGCTGCATTAAAAATTTGCGTTTTTAATTTTTGACATGTATAACAAACCGCAATAAATTGCTTTTATAATAAATCCTATAGATTTTAATTTACCTAAATTGTCAGAAAGGAAAGAATAAGTGGAAGCCAACCCTGCAAAGTTCATTTGTGGAGAACGCAAAAGGCTATATTGTAACAGCGAGGAAACGATTGTATTACATCCGGTGCCAGTTAATCAAAACGCGTTCAAAGAAATCAAGAAAGCAAAAGTAATGTCGAACTAGCACTCACGTGCAAAACTTGGCGTGAGAAGTGCAAAGTTTGCAAGTCCGAAAGCCCGCGAAGTATAAGTCAAAAAGAAAATTACCTTTTGGGAGAGCGCGAATTGGACAGCAGTTCGTTCCCGGATCCCGCGAGATAAATTAATTACCGGCGTAAGCCGCTTTTGGGCGTAGCGCTCCTCGGCACAATGCCGCGTGCCGCGCGAAACAACCTAGGTCAAAATTGAAAGTTCTTTTAAAATTATAAGGGACTAGTGCAGTGCCAGGCCACTCTAAAATAAAGGAATACCAAAGAAGCCAGGAGCATCCAAAAACCAGCCTAACACCTTCCGGTTTCAATAATTTCGGCCGTCCTCGTAAAATAAAATTAAGCCACTTCTCAAACGAACGACGGCACTGGACGAAGGTCAGTCATTTATGGTATTTTATAAACCAACTAACTGCAGGGTGGCGCTGATTATTCTGTCCTTCCAGGGTGAAATTATGTCATAAAGTTAAGCATAATTGACCAGGCCTTTTTACGAAGTTTAGCGCTTCATTAATCAATAATCATTGATCAGATAAAGTTCCAAAACCAATTGTAATTGAACCGACCTTTTAGTTTCTTTTCATATAAGTCTATTTATCTATTGTGGGTGTTTTATTAAACCAAAAACTTAGCATTACAGCCCCTACGATTACTAATGGTGGTCAGCAAATGCGTTACAATCCCCTACGTGCAAATAATGATCTACAGGTTAAAAACTAACCCTATATCACAAAGGCGTGGCAGCACGTTAAACTGGTGGCCAGGGGGTTTGCTATCAACCTCTTGGTTACACATGTGTTAGTCATTTCTTGGAGCACTTCATGTGATCAGGGGCTAGAGGAACTACAAATCAAATAAGTTAGATGAAAATTTTACACTTAGCGATTTCGTAACACAAAGTAAGTTGTATGTACAATTGCCGTACTTTGAGATTTGTTTGCTTCATTGGTTGTTGGGGGTTAGTAGGGAAGTATGGCTGTTACTTATACCATATTCTGCACCTCGCAGAACTTGTACACCTTCAGAGTATATATGCCCCTTTGTTAGTGTTGCATACGCCCCGATTTTTCGGGATTGTACCGATTTGGAGCTAGTTGTCCCGCCACGAAACACTGTCCCGAAATATCCCAATTTAAAAAAAATGCGCTTTATCGATTTCTGGTAGAATACCTTGTACCACTTTTAAACAAGGGGTAGCACAGCCCTAACTAGCTCTAACTCTCGACAGAATATGGCGTGAATAAAGATCAGGTAGCGGTTCTTAAGGTTAAAGATAAAAATTCATAAATTTATACAAATGGGCGCTAGTCGTTATACATAACATAATCACAAAACTAGCTACCAAAACAAATCATCATCTACTTGGTAAATCTCTTCAATCTAAATTTTAAAAGAACACGAGCAGGTTCATGAAGGGTCATAGTATAAATAATCAAAGAAAATATAAACCAACAACTAACAAGCATAATTAAGGCTGGAGGCTCAATAAGGCCCAGAAATAATAAATAACCCAAATCATAACATGAATATATTTCAATGTAATAGAATTCGAACACATTGTACAAAATAACAAATTAAAAATTTGTAAGGCCAGGAAAATGAAAGGCTCCGCTGATAAAACCCTGGTTTGCAAAACTGGTAAAATTTGAAATTGGGGAAAGCCGGGGGTTCAAGGCCACACTGCGGAAATGGTGTTCACAGGGTACGTACAGGCATGCTATCAGCTGATTGATCCTTAGGTGAAAACGCACTAGCGTTTGATAAAACTATAGAATTTACGTTAACCCGTGCGATTTTACCCCCAAAGGCCTTTGCTAAAAATACGCAATTCATAGCAGGCAAAAATGCCCTTATCGACACAATCAAAATGTCGAATAACAAATTAGTATGTACTTACTGCGGTGTGAAACGCTTCTCCAAGACGCCCTCGAATGCAGTCACCAGGTGCGAAGACATCATGCAAAACGCAGAATTTCTGGGTTGAATTTATCTTGAACGACCTTGCCTCAAAACTCGTGTCGATTGGCCGTACACGAGATAATTCCAAAAGGGTTATTGCCGCCAGGACATTATGCCTAATTACCACTTAATTAGTATCTAATCAAAAATGACGAGAAATATCTCACCCTAAGATGGCAATCGGGCCTAACACATTACAAGTTACGTCACTGGAAGCGTACCTCGCGTTTGTTCACAGGAAACAAGATACTGCTAATCAGCATAGCCTACTTGAATCAAGGTATAGAAATCCCGTTAGAAGGCTTGATTTGGTCGGCGTTCACAGCCGCCCTCCATGAGCGCCCAAAATGGAAAAAAAAGCAACTTGAAAATTTCAATTCCAGCCTCTTTATCTCAAAGGTTAGTGTTTTTGCCAAAAATTCAACATTCCTTCGCGTGGCTTGCTCAGAAAGAGGTGCGCGCGGGATTATTTATATTAGAGATGCGAGCCAGCATCGGAGGAATGGTTTGCAAGGAACGCACAAATGAAATGGGGCGTTACGACCTCATGTAGTTGTTTAACAAAAATTGTGTATTCAATATCTAGCTATTCTGGGATCTAGGCTCCAAATGCTCTTTTTAAATAAGCAATTAATTATGGGTTTATGCGAATAACACCTTGATCCACATTTAATATAAGTAAAAGTTGAAAGAAATATAACTAATACAAGATGCCGCTGCAGCAGAAACTGATGTACGGTTGTCGGGTACACCCATTTTTTCCCAATGTTAACGCAACTTTTCGAGTGATACTTTAGAATCTGTGCATTTAAATTAACTGTCACAAATTTCGCTGTCATCGAACGCTGAAAATTGGTTATTTGTCGTAATTTGAATGGTTTAGAAAGAGGTAGAATTGTCGATAGGGTAATAAGAGGAGTGCCGATAAGAGCGATTGCCACTCAGTTTGATATAAAAACACAACTTATTTTCTGAATATATCAGAAATTTCATAACTTTCATGACAGATTTTGCAAGCTATAATTGCAAACCGTGGCGATATTACAATTTTTGTTGGAATGCATTCTCTGTTTGTAAATTTAATTATTTATATTATAACCATATCGTTTTTTATTTGTAATTTGTATAATATAGCAACAAAATTACAGGTAACTGTAATTTAGGAGTATGGAAACGTTTGGAACAATACATGTAATACAGGTAACTGTAGTTTAAGTGCATGAGAATGGTTTAAACGCTACCAAAATGTTGTAACTATGATCTATTTAGGTGTATCCATTTTTATTGGCGATAACTGTACATGTAAATTGAAAGTAGATATAGTGTCTAATATACCGGGGACTATAAATGATTGAGATTTTTTTTCTTAGGTTGGCACTGTTTATGTTGGTGGCACTGTAAGTCCATGTCAAATTCAATGTTCGCAGGTCAGGTTTTGCGTCATTCTGTGTCAAAACTGACGCAAAACCTAACCTGCTAACCTCGAATTTGACATAGATTCTCAGTGTCACCAACATTAAGGGCCGGTTGCAGAAAGCAATGTTAAGTCTAGTGTTAGCTAACGTCGCGTTAAAGTGAACAAAATCGCATCAAATCTTGTTTACTAATGTACCTATTAGTTACCATAAACATTTGAGATTTGATTCGTTTTTGTTCACTTTGACGTCGCGTTAGCTAACACCAGACTTAACATTGCTTTCTGCAACCGGCCCTAACAGTGCTAACCTAAGAAAAAAATCTCAATCATTTATAGTCACCCGGTATTAATAACTATATATTGTGAAATTAACGTTTTTATTATTTTTTCCACGACCGAGAGTAGAAGTCGGTTTCTATAGCATCAAAATTGTGACAGAAGTAAAACATTTATAGTACATTTTTTTTCTATAATAATTTTCAAGGTCAACTTTCTAGGGGATAAGGTGCATTCCTGCAGGGTCCCTAGTTTTAATAATGTTGGTACATAGATTTTTAGTTCTTTTCTTCCACTAAGAAAATTATTGTCATTTTGACAGATGTCATAATTTAATATCGTTTGCTTCATTTTTGCATTTATAATATTTCTTGGTTTTCTTTTTTTATCCGATTATATTGATGATGATAACATGTTAAAAAAGAAATTTATCAAGAGTTTAAATTAAGAAACTGTGACATTCAAAATTGACACATAACCATAATTTTGAAAAAGTTCTACCAACACGAGGTATAAAAATTTCCTAGCATTTTAATCACATGTCTACCAACATTGTAACACTTTGACAGTTATTATAGAAAAAAAACGTACTTTACTCCCTAGAGACTAAATAGGACAAAAATTTCCCTCGGGAATTTTCATTATGACTGACGCAACAATTTTTCAAATTCGAGGTTAGCAGGTTAAGTTTTGCTTCAGTTTGTGTCAAAACTGGCGCAAAATCTAACATAATTATGAGCTCTTGTCATAATGGCTTACAGTGCCACCAACTTTAAAATTTACCATGGCTACTAATTTTAAAATAATTGTAACTAAAATGGGTTTTTCGTCTTAAAGCTTTCTGAAACGTGAAAAAAATAGTATATGCAACTCGGAGAAAATGCTATTTTGCTTCAGTGCAATTTCTACTATTAATTAATTCATTAAATAACGCATTTCTCTCCCGATCCAACTCTTCTTATGTATTGCCCAGTGTCTTGGTATCGTTTTCTAACGTCAATGCACTGTACTTCGCACCAATTGTTGATATTTATTAATTTGTTGCAGAAAATTATCTTAATGCAAACTAAATATGTTAACGTAGCAATGTTTTATTAATCCAGCTTATTAACTTACATTTTATAAAGTTTTCTTATGTAAGTATAAAAAATTACAAGCACAGTTAACATACTTACAAAAACAGAACTATCGTTTTTATAAAGAAACTAACTCGAATATAAATGGATACATATACTAAATAGCGTTTATTATTAATAGACAGTCGTACACTAAAATTATGTAATTTAAAAGTATGACAAATCAAATCCAAACGGGGCCTGGGATCACATAATTTTTATTTCAACATTAAGGCAAATGTTGATTAGGCATCCCACTTTTTCCACTCCATACCATCAGGTGGCTTTACTTCCACCTTATCCTTTGCAATTTCTTTCCAATTTGTACTAAGAACGGTTCCACCACTTTCCATCTGGAAGTAATTATTATACAGTGTAGACACACAACAGAAATACATTATTTACAACGTTTATGTTACAAAATATGAGCACATTAATATTTTCATTTTTAAATAACAAGCTTGATAATTCAACACTCACATAACTTTTGTTCATAGCCCGTTTGACACTATCATCGCCTTTGCCGTATATTTCCTGAAACAATTTATTCAAAGCCTCTTCACCTTGCGGTTTTTCCTTAGCTTCTTGTTCTTTCATTTCACGTTCAATAGCTGTCCAGTCTTTGCCTGGTTTTGAGGTAGGATATGCGGGCGGGCCGCTTGAACAGCTTGCAGGTGCTGCTGGTACAAGAGACATCAGTTTTAGAATTGCACAAATAAGCAATGCAAATAGTTACCTTGAGGTATTTGTTTCGGAAGGGCTGCATCGCCTAAGGCCTCTAAACGATCCCAGTGAATACCTTCGAATTTCTTCAATTTAATTTCCACCTAAAAAATATGTGTAGCTTAAATAATGTCAATTATAATTGCTAACCATACCTTCACAGGGCTTATTCTGTAACTGCATTGTTGAGGATCAACTCGATATGCCAGACGCAACTGTCGAATATGTGTCGAGCCGTCTGGTAGAGCTAGTTCAACAGATACTAATTGCGCTTCAAATGACAATTTAGATTTATCCTTATCAACATTTTTCGTTAATATTGTTACAACTACGCTTTCTTCTGTTTGATACCAGTCGTATTTCACATTCACAGTCAATTGAGGCTGAAACTAACATTGACAACATAACCTTTCCCAACATTTAGAAAACTTTTTAACCTTTTCTGGTGAGCCCTCCATGTTCAATGTTGCAGCAATGTGAAACTTCTCCGTTTGTCTTACGCAGTGATTACTAAGTATTTATATAAATAAATGTATAAAGGAAATTCCAATATATTTAAAGCCAATTGACTTCTTCTGAGCGCATGTGCCGGTGTGGGATGTGTCTATTGTACATCATAACGGGAAAATACTACTCTATTTTTTCATACTCTACATGGTGTTTTTAAGTGTAAAAATAATTCTGTAATTGTACTGTTCAAAGTTTTAATGTTAATTGAAGAATCGGTCAAGCTTTACAGATTCCTTATAACTTGTTTCATATTTATTTATTAAATACAACTGAAAACTGCGTAAAATGAATTCGTTTAGTTAGTTTTATTACTGAAAATGTAACAATTCTGCATATACAGTGACTGCCAAAAAGTCGGTATCAAATGGGATTTTTTTAAATTTTTGATTTCTCAAAAAAAGTTTACAGCAATAATTTGTGCTTGTCTGAAAACCTAGTTAGCCCTTATCAGATATACCCACTGATGTTTACTTAGAATATAGCGTTTCTCGAAGTTGTCAAAATCATTACAAATAATTTCACAATTAATTATTTTGAACGAAAATTTTAAAGAATTATAATAGGAAAAAACAATGGAAAGTGTTAATTATTCATTTAGATTTTTTTATTATTTATCGAAAGTAATATTTTTGCATAATCTTTATGTTTTTGATACAAAGTACTTTTTAGGTGAAATATTATTCAATGATAATATCTATTTAAATAGCTTCTAAAACCTTTAATCTACCCCTCTTAATAATAATTTACTATCACAAAAATCCTGTAATGTTCGTTTACAGTTGTCTAAATGAAGAGATTTTTCTTTATTCAGTTTACATGTTCAAGCAATGCGGTTTAAATTATTCCAGGACATGACATTGGGCCTATAAAGTGACCTACCAGAATCTGGCAACATGGCTTTGCCAACCTTTAACAAAAAATTACTAGTTTTGGTCACTACATGAACAATCTGTCCCTGTCATTCTGATACATGTCAGTTGAAAAAATATCTTTAAAATTGTTACTATTTACTGTAATATTCAATTTAAAACAGTAGGTAACTAATTCTCAATTGCAAGTAAATCGCTACTAATGTTGATTTAATCTAAAACCGTAATTTTTTCAAAATGACTTGCCTGAAAGCTGGTGGTATCGCAGTCAAAACAAGTCTCTTCATCTTATCAACCTTTATATCTGTATTTTTAAAGTGCTTTTCACAAACAACA
>OW679203.1:70014389-70266474 GCA_940337035.1 Agriotes lineatus
CTACCAGTATGGACAACTGCCGTGAAAGCCTGCTTTAAAGGTTGTACATATTTTAAGTTGTATTTATCGTACAACAATAATGTACCACATACTATACTCGTAGAGTCGTATGCATATCATTTACAAATTCATATGGTAATACCTCCGAAACGGTTACCGCTGAGAAGAAAGGTATAAGATACTTTTTTTTAGCAAACTTAATAAGCTACCAATTTCATAATAACTTTTTTGCAGTAAAACCAATTTACCCTCTGTAAAATTTCTAGCAGGAGTCACATCGATGGGGACGATATCAAGGTCCATAGAAAAATTTAGGTAGATAGTTGTGAATTTATCGTTAGAAAAATCCTAATTGCTTGATTGTTAACTAGATATTTATAAGAGTGTTATAAATAGTTATTGTTGTGATATGCAAAAGCTATATTACAGTGCTGGAAGTGCTGCCTACTCTAGTTAGAAGAATTTACTCGAGATCGTCAGCCTGCGGTTACCATTTCCTACACCGATCCGTATCAAAGGTTGCCTAACGTTTTTCTTACCTTAATGGGTAATATCTACAAATGAAATTGTTAATTGTATGGATAGTAAAATCAATCCCACTACTTACTGTTAATTCCAATGCTATAATTTACAATGATTAAAATACGAAATCAGATTATTAGGAATTCTATCTACCCATTTACTAAATTAACTATTTTAGGGAGTCTGCAAATGCTTTTCTGTCGTTTCTTTAATATTTGCGAAAATTAGACTATTTTCAATTTACACGACGTGTAGGAGCAGCCTTTAAATACTGTGCTGTAATAAAAATCTTAACAAAAGAAACCAACTTAAGCTTAAAAGCAGTTATGGAAAGATGATAGCGATTTGTGAGAAATTAGTCTATATTTCTAACTAGAATATTGGTCGAAATAGTTTTAATCTGGTAAAGAATCTGTTAACACTTTTACTGCTTTGTGTATCTCTTGTTATACACCCATATACATAGCTTCAGATTTAACGTTCAGAAAATAGCTTGAAATGAGGTCATTGCAATTGCGATCAACGATGCAAAGAATATACGAGGATGGGATGAATAATTTCCGGCCTAAGTGAGAAAAAACAAAATACGGTGTTAAAAATTATTTTATTTTTCTACATAATCTTGTCGCTCAATACACTTGGCCCAACGAAATGCAAGGCCCTTTATGCCGTTCCTAGAGGCCGATTCGTCCAGCTCTTCAAAATAGGCGTTTGTGCTGGCAATAAATTTCAAATTGGACGCATATTTTTTGCCAGCGTGAAATTTCTTAAGTTTGGAAATAAACTGTAGTCTGGCGAGTAGGGCAAATTTTAAGGCAAACCTAAAAAAAATGTAGTTTTGATTTTTGACGCAAATGTTCCTTCTTCTTTTTCTTTCAGTGCCTCTCGTGACCGAGGTTGGCGATCATCAATGCAACCTTTACTTTGTCAATAGCTGTCCTAAATAGTGATGTACTGTTTATCCCATACCACTCTCTAAGATCTCTTAACCAAGATATTCGTCTTCGGCCGACACTTTTTTTGCCTTGGATTTTTCCTTGTATTATGATTTGGAGGATTTGATATCTATCGTGTCACAGTACATGCCCTAGGTATTCTAGTTTTGTTTTCTTGATGTACTGCAGTAGTTCTGGCTCTTTTCGTAGTACCCTTTAAAGGTCTCCGCCGCTTGGGTGCCGGCGTTGTAGTTGTTTCCAGTAAGAAACGGCCAATAGCCTAGTACTAACTTGGGAAGAGGCAACGCGGATGGCAATGGATAGAAAGACCTGGAGAAAATGGATGAGTAATAAGTAACAAGCAAGAGTACAAACCCTCGACACCCAAGGGTACAAGAGGACCGGACTATGTATGTATGTATGTAAAAACGTTTGATGAAAAAATACTTTGTTATTCGGAGCAAAAGTATCTTTATGTGTCCAGCCACGCCACATAAAATATAGCTTTTGCTCATAACAACATAATATACTATTAGCACGAGTTTGCACGCGATATTCTTTCTACGGCCCTAAATTTACTGTTATTAATCCATAAATGGTTTGCATTTATGACAGTTATAATTTATGTCATAGTAAAGAGATGGCCTTGACGGCACAGGTGGCTGTTTCTGCAGCCGGTAGCTGTCAAAGTTAGTTATCAAAGGTAATTATAATAGTACACATTTGACTTTATTCTTTACATAATGCTTTAATTATTTAAAAAACACTTTACCTCTAACGAAAGAAGTAACTGGATAACTTTATAACCTCACTTTCAGTTCAAAATTCTAAATTCAACACCAGCTGTTTACTTTTAGCACATGTGCTAAAAGTAAACAGCTGATTTCACTTTTAACACGCTGATTTATAAAACGCCTACTTTTAATAGTGGTCGTAGAAAAACTGTGTTAGCTAACTTTTGAAATTTTAAAACAAAATATTAAATTGGTGTTGATCAGGGACTGTTGGCAGGTGTCTGATGAACCTAGTTGAAAACTGCTGATTGAAATAAGACTTCGTACATGAGATATAATTACGACAGACATTTGCTCAACAACGTAACAATGAAATAATTTTTACATTCAAGAGACCTTTATACCATGTTTTCAAAAATAAATTACATAAGGGCTGGCCATGGAAAATAAAACTAATGTCGACAGCTAGCTGTAGAGACAGCAATCTTTAGAATTTTCAATACCGATATCAGCGTATAATATAAACTTCCGATAGCAGCAACAGTGATGACAGTTAACAAATTCTAAAGCTCGAAGTTGACATTAATTTTATATTCCATGGACAACCCTTGCGTTATATCTTTTTGAACACACCGTATAAGAAACGGGGAAAAATACATATTTCATAAAATTACTGTCAACGCTCGACAAATAGATTGCTCAGGTTTCTTTCATATTTTGACTTCGAATTTCAAAATCTTATCAACATAGCACTTATTCATTTTATCAACATATTTAATAATACCTTTTGATTTTAAGTCTAGGGCAATAAAATATCTGCAATTACATAAATTGGGTCACTATGGATTGTTCTTTTAAAAAAACTAAATGGAATTTTGTGTAAAATCATTAAGAAGCCAATATTTGAATGTCTCTTAGTTAGCATGGTTGTTTTTAATGTTTCGTCCGTCACCGCAGCACCCTGTATAACGTAAAGAACTAATGTTGAATGATGTGATCGGAATTATAAGAAAGTCGCGATTTTTATAAGACACTATTCCAGATTTTTAATAATAATCGAAGCTAACATGCTGCAACAGACCGTAATAGTTATTTACTATACAAATGGGATAAATGCATCATTAATATACGCGTGTGTAAGTTACAAACGAGTGCGTAGCACGAGTTATGTAAGCACACAAGTATATTAATGATGCATTATCACACATGTATTGTACAAAATGTTATCTACAACCGCCCAAAATTGAGAAAAGTGCATTAAGAAAAATGTCAGATCTGTCATATTCAAAAATATTTTAGTAGACAAATGTCATTATGTCATTCATTTGACACTACTACAGTTAGGTGCAGAAGGGGCAATTAATCATTTTATTAAAGAGTAATAAACACATTTAATTTTGATTAGCCTAAGATACTGACAGGCAAAGCTTTACGTTTTTTAAAATTTAATATAACTACCCAGAGTATTGTGTGATGACTTGCCCTATTTAATTATTTATATTTTCACTAAAACCTTTACTAGTTGAGGGCATCAGTACAGTATATCGTTGTTTATTGTTTGTGTTTGTTTGCTTTTGTTTTTAATAATTTTTTTGTTATCTTTTCGTGCTTCCTTTTTCGCAATCGCTAAGGGTATGCTCTTTTCTATTGCGATCATTTTTCTTATAGGGCTTATTTGCCTCTACACCTATTTTGTTCTTAATAAACTCCTCTACGTTTTTATATCTAAATTACCTTCAAACGCCTCACCTTTAGTTAAGAAGTTCAGATTTCTCAGTTTTCTGTCTTTTCCAGCTTAGTTTCTAGGATCGTTATTTTATATTTTAGCGGTGAATTTTCTTGATTTAGATTCATTATTTCATTTTAAAAATACGATAGTTTCTGGCTAATGTCTTTAATGTTCTTAATCATTCCATCATGAAGTTAATTAAATCCTTGTTACTTTTGTCCGTTTTCTTGCTCCTCGAAAATATTTTCTTCGGCGCGAGTAATAATCATGATATTTTTTTGGTTTTTGCCGGTGCTCAATTTTACTAGCGATTCTACGCAGATGTAATTTGTGTTGCCTATACAAAGCATTTGTATGGTTGTATTTTCCGTGTTCGTATTAGCATTGATTAGTTAATCAATGGTATTAGCAGTTGGATTCTTATCTTCTGAAACATTATTCCGCAAATAAGCTACTCTAACTTGGCTGTATTTTCTTCTGCTGATGTTCTACCGATGCAAATTTTTCTCTGTTAAGAACAAATGCCATTTGAGAAATATACTTTCTATTCCCCTTCTACAAACTACACTTTCTTTCTATATTTAAATTCACCCCAAATTTTAGTGGTGTGATGGAGCCGCCTGTTTTCGGAACTCATGTCGACACGTCCACAAGCAATATATATTTGGTTTTGCATTCGTTCATGTTCAGTCTCATAATTTGCTCAATATTTGTGATTTTTTATACCACTAGAGTTACTCGTCTAATCTCGCTAAGAGCACTTAATCATTCGTAAATGCCAGTCACTGACAGTGATGTGGTATAGTATAGTATTAAGCCCGAGAACAGCTTTCCAGCAAATACAGATTTTTAATTTTTTGATATTCACGTTCTTGAGCTCTTCTGATCTCGTTAGGAACGCCAAGTCTTCGGATAATCTCAGGCACTGACTGCGAAGATGACATAGTAATCCTTGTCAATTTATACCGCTGGCTCGAATGACTGTTTCAAGTGTCTTTAGCCGTTCATAACCTTAAAGTTTATTAAACTCGTGTTCAGACCTCCACAGGCGTTGTAGTTAGTTTATAGAGGCGAGGGTTGCGTTGCTATAGAAAATGTTAGCTGCCTGCTAAAATCGAAGATATCGCGGTAATACACTCGCGAAACAATTTTCCGCAAGTACGTGTACGACCGCTTGTGTCAAGTTCGATCAGTCCAGTTTTGTCGTTTTGTATCTAACGTGATCTGTTTGTGCATGAACTGTTACTGTTTAAATGAAAAATAGGTGCCGAAATTCGTTGCGTCTGTCGATGGAAACCAGCGACACACAAGCAAGGTAGGCGGCCATGCATTTTACTTTTCGTTCGAGCGTGCTCTCGCCAAGAACATTGTAATCTTCGGTTAGTTAAAGAATTAAATTACAGTCCACTGCTACTATCGTAAGCTATTCGATTTGTGGCATGCTATAAAGTTATTTTCGCTAGTTTAATCAGATCCCTAGACCTTCCATTGCAAGGTTCTTTGATTGTAGTATGTGTAATCTGAAAATAATTCGTTTATATGTACATACGGATATAGTTGGTCGGTAACAGATTACCTACTACATTTTCTATGTGTAATAATAGCTTGTTTTTGTTAATTGCGGTAGCCTACGTTTTGTAAGTGATATATAACAACCATATTCTTCTAAACTTTCCGCATTTTGTTTACCTCTTTTCTTATAAAGTGGATATCTAATGCTTCATTCATTTTTTATACCTTGTGACACTATATATGTATTCGAATTAGAACGTCGCTATTAAGCCACAATCAGCGTTTGAATCTCCGCTACACGAGGACTAAACCTAACAGTGCGCGACTCCGCTTACAAGAAAACCCGGCGCACTCCTTTTCAATCTCCCCCAGAGGATGTTCTAGATGGAGAGACCCAGAAAAGTATAAAATGAAGACGCTGGGTTTGCTGAAGTCACTTGGGTCTATTAACCCACCTGGTAAAGCCTTCTAAAGCTCCAAGCATACCCTCCTGAGACCGTTCTACCGTCGAACCCGATGCCAGATGTGCACTCACCCTCACCTGCGTCTCTGCGGTTTAGGGCCCCAAAATTAAGCTGCTTAAACGGAAATTATGCCCCATAAGTACGAGGTTAGGACCAAAAATAAGGTACATTGTTAGAACATATATAGAAAATTTATTAACACATTAATATACGGATGCACTTGTGACGGTATGTATAATTAGTTATTTACAATGTTACCTAATACGTTAGGACAGTTGTCTCAGCGGTTCAATAATTTGAGGCTTTGTTTTCGTTAAAAGCTTGACCAAAGTGCATGAAAAAAGAAGTTAACGCTTTCTTAAGTTGTTCATTGTTTTCAAACCGCTTGCCAGCAAAAGTAGTTTTTAAATGACCAAACATACGGTAATCTGAGGGTATAAGGTCTGGCAAACTGTGAGATACATGAGGCAAAATTTCGCAGCAAAATTGTTGTAAAGAGCTAATGAGGTTTTTGAAGCGGTAGGGCTCGGCAAGTCTGCTAAATTTGAAGGGGATACTTTAAATTATTTGCACTATACAGATATCTCTTTTCGACATAAAACATGACCTGCGCAGACCTTAGATTTTTATGAATTTTAGGAGAGTTTCGAACTTTCGAGTGTGACTTCAGTGTACGGAACATTTTAAATGCCGACTGTTTGACAACTAACAAACAAAACTAAAATTGTATGGGTCTTTTGATAGATCTAGCTTGCCTATATAATATACTGAAGCTATTTGGTTCTATCTACTCTATTTATCGAGAAATTAATTGGTGTACCTTATTTCTGGTCATATCCTCGTAATTAAATACACGAGTTACCGGGTAAGAGCAAACACGCCTACAGCAACATCTAAGAATACCGCCAGCCAATAACCACAGCTGCTGCCTCGACTCCTAGGTGAGTGCAACTCCATCGTCCGCAGCCAGTTAGAACTTTTCGTGGTAAAAATTTAAACTATTACAACGCTCCGGGACTCCTCCATAATGAACCTAGAGGCAGTCTAGCACCTGTACTACTTCTTTCACACCCGGGGAGAACCTTAATAAGAGCTATTTTAAAAATTTAGAAGCAGAAATTCGGCCACGAATGTTAACAACACCAGACATACTTACATTTCTAATTACAGAAACTGTCGCTCGACAAACAGCGCCAAGTTGGAGGTTCTCCACTGCCAGTGCTTGGATGTAGCGTGGGTTACAGACCTTCCAGGCCTTTGGTTGCATTCGAAGGACCCGAACATGTTTTATTTATTGTTTTATAGGTAAATACATTCATTTTCTTATATGGGTATTTCGCCACTCTGCAAATTAAAATATTAAATAACGAAAATATTAACAACGAACGTTTCGAGGGACAATCTGCCCTCGTTATCAACGAATAACAATTAAAACTAACAAGAACTTATTTTTTTTTCACTGGAAGAAAAAACCAACCTCCAATGAATTTTCTGACATTGACGTTTGTAAATACATTGTAACACGCCCATCATAAGACGGCCCTCCAGTCTTTCCTCTTCTACTTTTAGCTTTCCTTCCTCTACTACAATAAGCCTGTCTTCTAGGGTAGTTAGTGCATCTAATTTTTCAGTCTCCTCTTTGTACCACCGATCCTAGACAAATTCTTCAGTTTGTCTTTATTGATTATTTTGCACGGTTTGTGTATTAAAATGAATAACAGTCAAACTAAACACTTTGTAATGGAAATTACTTTCATTCGCAAAAAAATGCAGTCGGTAAGATTCGAACCAGAGGTCAAAGTCATTTTTGCACACAATGATGGCTAAAATTATTTATTTCCTTGCATAAGTAAAATATTCATCTGTTTAAAAATACCACAGGTAGTGTTTAGTGAGGTTGAACTGTCCAGTAATGTATCCAGGGTTGGAATTCTAGAAATGGCCAACCGTAATCTGATGATATTTTTAAGTTTACTGTTATTGTTTGTGTACGATTTGTTAATTAATTGCACGCCAAAAATGTTCTCTTATTTGTTCTAAGGCTGTTAAGATATACCCTTTCTTTACACTTCGCTGCGAAATACACCACTCTTTATGCTTGTGATGATTTATGAACCACACACAAAACCGGAGGTTGAAATATTTTTAGCAGTTTTGAATTATTCCTCTTTAGAATGAAAGTTCGAAGGGAAGCTGGAAGGCCAGAGGTAACACCATTAAACTCGTTAGTTGAAAAGTTAGTTAAAAATCAATCCAAATGTATGCACATGGACGCAGATTTCGATTAAAATTCTGCAATGTACAGTCGTGTGCAGATAAATCTGGAACAGTGTTTTTTTCACATGCAGATTCAGTTAAGAATTTGAAGAATATTTCCATGGATTTCCTCTTATCAGAGAGAGTTACGGGTTTCAGTACCTGTTAAAGTTTAATGTAACTCTTTCTGATAGCAGGAAATCCATGGAGATATTCTTCAATTTTTAACTGAATCTGCATGTGAAAAAAACACTGTCCCAGATTTATTTGCACACGACTGTACCTACACAACCTGCAGGTTATTTTGCATATGTTTGGTTGTCAATATTTCAGAAGATTGAGCTCGTTCCCAAATGCAGCAGTGAGTTCGTTGTTCTGGTGTTCAGTTAATGAATATCAACGTACTTGCCTACAGAGGAGGCTTATGCTGGGAAAAGCTATACAGGGTGAAGATAAAATATGGAATAATGGCTATATATCTGCATATACGTTAGGATTCATTTTACCAAACAATATTTGTATGCAACACCTACTCATTATAAGCAAATTACTATTAGAATTTAAAATAAAGGGTTCGTTATTTGTCACTAGCGAGAGAAAACTGCATTTTAAAAAGTTAAAATTTTCAAAAACCCGCGCGTTTGTAGAACTCTAACACATTTTCGCCTAACTAAAGCACTTATTGACTGGCCATGTTTAAAACTAGAAATTGAAGATTATTAGGGTTAGGTGGAAGAGCAGGTTCTTGCTTTTGCTTTGAGCTTAATCTCGTTCTGTATTGATATATTTCTTTTTCGATATACACATGAATATAAATAATTTTTCTTTCATTTATGTAGTATTATTTGTGCAAATGAAGACATTATTATTATTACTATCATTATAGTTATTATTATAAAATTTACTCTTGGTGTACAATTTCACCCCATTTGACGGTATAAATTATTTTGACTATCGCAAGAAAGCATTTTTTCCAACTTTTCGGTTTGTTGCGGACCGTAAATCGGGTTGCCCGCCATAATAAAATATATCGATATGTAAGATTGGCAATATGGGCGATTTTGCCTTTCTCCAGCTCCGTCAATGTAAATCCATTTTTCATTAACAGGTGCTGTGAAGTTATTTTACTAGTTATTATCTGGCAAATATACTGTTAAAATCATGTGAAACGAATCAAAATGATTAAGTTTTATTGATTCCTGAGATTTATTAATATCCTGCTGCACGGGGATTTTCTGTACACAAAAAATTACTAATATGACATAATCGGTATTGCGTTACAACATTGTGGTCCAGGAATTGCCTCATGATGTAGCAAATTTTGCCACCTAGTTCCTGAATAAGATTGGGGTTGTCCAGAAGCGCCACTGGTTCCAGACGGTCCAAACGAGAAAACCTATAGTTGTCAGTATAAATCCCTAAACCACATATCTGTTACATAAAAACAATAAATAAAGGAAAATTCCAGAAATTGATGTAACGTAAATGTTTATTTACAGTATGTACATCTCTGCATGATACTCAATAGGAAGCAAAAACAAATCTGCCATATGTTATACTTATTTGGAACTAGAATTATAAGTTTAATTTAGTTTTAAGCATCATTCAAACTAACATGGTTGTTATTATAATAAATGGAGTGAAAATACAAGCTGTAGGATTTTTCTTGCAATCATGTCTCGAGCACACGTAAGTCAGCTATCAAAGTGACACAAGAAACTTCAGAGGTAGCTGATAACGGTAGACACATCAAGTCGCCTAAGAGTCTCAACCACTAAGACGCGAAACCTCGCATGTGGTACCATGCGCCCAAGGTCTATTGCACACTTTAATTGGTGTGTTTCAGCGTTAATAAATAGTTTGTAGTTTGCTTCAGTAGTCTCTCGTGTAGGTATTAATTTTAAACGTTGAGGCACGTGTCCATTCCCGAGTTAAATGCGATCCAAAGCACTAAACACAACTGCCACTCTAGTATATTATATAAGAACTAAGCTAATTTACTAAAACTCAAACGTTAAAGTGAACTCATCTTGGCCACCGATTCTTGTACTATCGCCTAGAAAGTCGCCAGTATAACCGTACGTAGAAACGCTTCCAGTATCATAAAACTACACGGATTGGTATTTTCAGTTTAAAAACTCATATGACTCAAAACACGCGAGCTTTACGGGACGAAGGTACCTGTAGATGTACAGCAGAGCAGGGTTCTTGGAGAAGCTATGTAGGGTTGCGTGCTTGGTGATTCTGCTGAGATGTCGTCCAAGCAAATGGGCAAAGTAGGGTGTGGCAGGATTTTCTCCAGTTATCTCACGAGGGAAAGGTCATGTGGATCTCAGCTCTCGGGAGCAGTTAGAGTAACCGAGAGTTTCAGAGCTGCGTACGAGTTGGTGCTCCAGGTCCTAGAGAAGGCAACATCATAGCCCAAGAGGGAACATATGCAGAGCGTGGCAGTAACAAGCCACTAGGGTATACGAGAAGGGTCTAAAATAAGACAACATCGAAATTGATATTCAAAACGGAACCATAGAAACGTAGAAAAGTTTGAAGGTGGCCAAGCGTAGGTGATTGTACAGAAATAAATTCTTATCCTAGTATAACCAGCTTCATTTCAGCAATCTCACATACAATTCTGAAGGTTGATCAACAGAAATCGCAATAATTTCAGAATTATAATATTCACAAGAAGTGAAAATTCCAGATGATATCTATAGCCCCAGAAAGAACAAATCTCACAAGATCAGTGCCATCAAATGACCGCCGGAAATCATACTAACAATCTATTTTGAAAATCCAGTAGAATTCCTTATGTACAAGAATGTTCAAAATACCAAAAATGAAAAATGAGGATAGGCAACCAAACAGACAGTCAGGAATTGAGGGCTACTCTAGACATTTCTTGAAGTTGCAATTTTATTGTACCTTAAATCGAAAGTTATACATAAAAATGGGTAACAGAACAACGTGCCGGTAGTAGGCCTGTTACGTAAAAGTTCTTTAGACCTTGGCTTAGCAGCTGACTAATAATAAATAAATATTTTTTTTCAAAACAGTTACGAGTTACGGTTTGGGCAAAATAAGGGTAAAGAGTCTAAATGCGAGAAAAATTACTATCTATGGAATTTGAGCTATTATGGTATCATACAATTATACAAATATATTTCTTAGAATTTTCATTAAAAGTAAAGAAGTCTTTAAGGCCATGCGGCCTAAAACTAACAATAAGATATAGTGAGCTACTTTAAACGTCAATGCCCTTCGTTTTGCTTGCGGTAAAGTCGTAATTGGATCCTTTAACAAATAGACTCTGGTACCGTAGAGGAAGGTAATGTAGAACTTATTCCAGTCAATACTAGCCATGTTGAAGTGAAACAACTCCTTGTCTCTTTCTCCCAGTCTTTTCCAAAGTGCTTGAGTATTTGTATTTGTAAAAGTCCAATTCTTGGTGGTGAAATACGCAAGGGCATCTATTGCTTCTAACACTTTTTTATAAGCTTTCAGTAACCTAAAGGTAAAAGTTAAACCAACGAATTTTAGCGTTGTAGTGCTTACTTGGGTCGCCTTCCAGTCATCACCATGAGGAAATCTACAATGCCTGCCGGAAGAACGTGTAGCAGGTAGTGGTAGAACAGATGCACATATTTATGCGGCGTTCTTCTTAGAAAGTAGTGCCAGTGCATGTGCATCGATGGAAAATCCTTAACATGTTTAGAACCATATATGTGGCATTGCTCTATAAACCACCTTTTAAATATTTTTCAAAGAAGTATCTTTTAGCCTACTTACCCCAAGTAATTGGATTTTGTGGTCCACATACGTAATTGTAAATGAGAACATCCCTCATAATCTTTCCATTAGAAGGAACTTTGCTAAAACGATTACAATTTCTATTAAAAACAATTAAAAGGTAGATACGAAAAATGGAAAGCAAACAACATACTTCTCATTTCCAACACTCCAAGCAACTGCAATCATGTTATTTACAGCATAATCTACTGGAACTTGGTCGCAAATACAATTACTATCGTAACGCATGGCCCGTACAAAACCCAAACAAATTCCAGTGGACAATCCCGTGGCTCCGGAGTAGTTATCCACCCATCCATAGACTGGTTCTTTGGCCGTCAGCATCACTATACGACACCGTTTTAATAAGGGCTGTTTGCGAAGATTGCATACTTACCTATGGAAGGTCGTACTATTGCAACAGGTAAACCAGCGTGTTCACGTTGGATGAGATCTTCCGCTATGGCCTTGGTGAACGAGTAGGTATTAGGCCACTCCTTCTTTAATCTAAGTTTTACAATAGTTAAACGTATGTTAAATGCTAAAGCTCAGCTTTAAACTCACATAGGGGTCATTGCTGTCAATTGCTCTTCGCTTACGGCTTCTACAATGTTGAGCAAATCTTCGGCTTTCATAGCAGGTTCATATACCTTTTCGTCGATTGTTTGTCTTATGCAAAACGAGTATGCTGTCGATACGTGAACTATAGACTAAAAGGAATAATTAGTTTGCATAGTGTTGGAGATGCTAATAAGACATAACCTTTAGATTAAGCATCCTTTTGGCGAATTGTAAAATATCCCTTACAGACCTGACGTTGATGTAAGCAGCCGTTCGCAGGTTTTCGTTGAAGCGAATTGTGGCAGCTACATGAAAAATGCAGTTGACTTCAGCAACTATCGTTTGGATATCGTTTTCACTCAAGCCTAAATTAGGACGTTCACAGTTTCCGGCTAGCATAAATAACTTTTCCAGTGACTTTGGTCTTTCTTCTTTTAAACGATCAAAAAGCTGTAGTAGTAAAGATTTTATAACAGATATTCAACGTAATCAATACAAAATGGGCATATTTACACAGTTATCGAAGTATTCCTTAAATCTCTCTTCGCAAGGTTTGCCTTTCTTTGGTTTGAGCAAAATGTAAATCCTTTTGAGATCATAACACGTACGCAATAGTTTTTCGACTAAAACTTTACCCAAAAATCCTGTTGCACCCGTTATGAAGATGGTAGTTCCGGAATAGAAAGATTGAATTTCACTGGAACTTGTTGGCGAAGAGTTATTCATTTTTCTCAGTTTTGTTGTGGGATCTACTTTCTGCAGTATACTAAAAATAAAAGTTCACGTCAAAGTCTATATACACTTTACATACATTTGAACAGGCCAATTCATACTCATAAAAAATAATTGTTTTTAAAAGTTTATTACAGGTGTAAATGATAATTAAACAAGTGGCAGCGGCAGTTTATTACCGATTAATTTGAGCGCTACGATACTTGACGCAAAAAGTAGAAAACATTTTGTTAGGTGTTGTACAATTCAAAACGATGAACAGAATGTCTTCACTGTACGACGCGATCACCAGGACCGTTCACTAAATGGTAAATTGAAGGAAAGTAGGAGGGACGGATTTGGGGTAGTCAGTAAAGCCTCTACCATAGTGAGGATTCTATTAAGTTCCTCCATTTATAGCAGTTTTAATTTATTTGTTTTCACTGTTTCCAGGCGTTTTATTTTAAAATTTTGATCCCCTACATTCTTCGTTGTGTTATCTTGCATTTTGTTGTCTTTTTATTTATTTGGTGGTCGTATTGGTGGCTCATAGGTTGAAAATTCTTTTTACGTTTTCTTTCCTTCTTCTTCTTATACATATTGTAATAGCACCCTCGCTTTATAATAGAGGTTTTTAATAAAAAATATAAAATTTATAATTAGGGCAAGGGATACTACACTTTATGAATTGTTCTAGTTTCAACTGAGAATTTGCCTGTCAATCGCAGGGCAAATGAAAAGAAATGGTTTATTGCTCTTTCTATATTTTACCTAGTTGCAATAAATTAGGGACTTAGCCCCGGTGAACATAAAACAATTCTTATCTCAGGGCGATCGGCTCATAAAAATAATAGGAAACTGTGTATGAAAAATAACTCGTTGTATGACAATTACTCTCAATTATTAGGGCAAATGCACCATTTCCAACTGAAGTTTAGATAACCTCTAAATTTAGTTCAGTAAACAAGGTGATCTGCCAGTGGTAAAATAGCGTACAATTGAATTTTAAAACACCATAATGGCAAGACAGCGTCAGGTAAATACAATTAATTCTGTGACTTAGCTTCTGGCTAACCTTGTTTGTTTTAGTGACGTAAAAAAACGCTCGATGTGCTTTTGTTCTGCATCCGGCTGAAATCTTCTCCAAATCGCATTTTTAAGGAACACGTCCTCGGTAAAAACCTCCCCGGGAACTGAAATATGCCTCTACACCTCGTACAAAGTCTAATCTTGACGAGATCCAAAAATAATGGACTCCAACGTTTTTCCTGTGAAATTACCTTGAAAAGGGCTGCTTCGTAGGCGGGATACGTTTTCTAGAGACACTTCGTCTTTGGTAATTCTCGTGGTGGCTTCCTGCTCCGAAACTCTGGATACAGGCACTCAGGAGGAATGGCTGTACACGTTGGACATAAAATTCTTGCTGACCGATACTTTCAACTAATGGTAAAAGGACCTCGATGTTAACCGCACCTGGGTGAACCTAACAGCCTGCTTTCCCTCTTTACCGGGATCACTTATTAAGACGAAATTTACAGTCACAGGTGCTCTGCAGACTTGTGAATATAAAAACACACTTTTGGGTTTACAGATAACACTTTTTACTTAGAAAATTTATATACAACTGAGTGCAGACCTGCCCCCAGCACAAATGTTATAAGCTTGTTTGGTAATAAGTAAAGACTGTCTCGTAACTTAGCAACTAGATTTTAAATTTTATAAAATAAATTAGGATTGATAACATGTTTGACCTTATGGAGTACAGTTTTGATGTCATATCTTTGCCTAACTACTAAAATTGTTTTTTTCTTGGAAAAAATGTCACTACACTTTGCTCTGCATTTAAATCACTTTGGTTTATAATGCACTGATACCCTTGAGTTCCTTTAGCTTTTCACTTTCAATCGGTTGCCTTACAGTTTTCCATTGCTCTATTGCAATTATTGCTTTGCTAGCACTGTTTCGATTACTTTTCAGCCAATTTGCAGTTTGCTGGTTTAGACACTTTTAATACATAACGCTCAGATACTTTATGTACTTAACAAATCATTCTGTATAATTTTATTCACATTATTTGTGACATTAATAAGCTCAAATCCGTCTGTTACAAATTTAATTGCATTGACCCGTCCGCACATTTATCATATCATATCTGAAACTCTGAAACTCTCATGCTAACTTTTTTCCCTCAAATTATTAGTTATTGCTGCTCACATCAAGTGCATTTATTAATGTAAAGTACTGATTATCTTGCAATAAATAAAATATTTAATTTTAACTTTATTCATTTAGTTAATTCGGCAATCAGAATTGCTGTGGGCAGTAAACCATTACAATATATCTTCACAGAGGGCCAGGACTTGTGATCTTCTCGATATCAGCTATCTTCCGAGCTTTATGGACATACCATAAACAATAAGCTAAGGTTCTCCGCAAAAAGTCAACAGCTATTTTAGCCGTCACAACCAAATTTCTTTGTTTCTTTGCTGGCGACGGTAATTTGTCTAGCGGTAGAGGATTGAATTTAGACAAGGACCACTCATGATATTACTAAATAATTTGGCAACAGACCATGAGAAGCACAGTCTGCAGGATTGTCTGTCTGAACTGGGTTTTTGGAAATTGAGTCAATTTCTAAAGTTACTAACGACATTCCTTCCGTTTCTCATAATTACTTTGGAGGGTCCTGCATTAGAGGCCTTTAATTTAAAGATTTTGCTTAGCGCATGTCGTGCTTATTTAAGTTCTCTCACTGGCTGAAAGAGGTCGCCTTAGATACCATTTTGAAATTCATCGCTTAATAATTGCGCCTTACGGAGTTTTTGGGTTGTCGTTCATTTAGAAATATTTCGCCAGCCAACTAGAAATACGTGACGAAAGCTGCCATTTCAGCACCACGTGCACTTGTAACCGCTGTTGAATGTCGCCCCAAAAATTTTCAAGTCTAACTGCAACTAGACAAAGGTTATTTTTAAAGTAAGATAGGTAGAGACGCTCAGGATGCTGTAACGGGTGGGGGACGTGACTTTACGCTTAAATTTTATCGCCACCGAGTCAGTTAGCACCGGCAGTCAAGGCAACCTAGATGCCTTAAGTGCTACAGAGCCGAGAGCGAACAGATTTTCAGTCAGCTTGAATTTGGAGCTTTACTTGGCTCCAGCTGTTTGACTGGTAATCGCGTAAAAAGCTGTTTCTTTTTCGAGTTTCGTAGTTGAGTTATGTGGAACCACGTTGCAAAGCGTCCAGCATCATATATTTCGTGTTGTGGTGGCGTTTTCCTCTGCATTAAACGGTCTTGCCGGATATACAGGCTGGTAGCACTTACTTTGAAGTGTTGTGCCGTTACTACTGGTAAAACGTTCGCTAGTGCAGATTTAGCACTGCGGTTAACTGATTGATTAAAAAGCCCGAAGGCGGATAGAGAAATTTAGCAGGCATTGGGTGTGGTTTTAGAAGTCTGTCCCCGTCAAAGAACCCCAGACATGTAACAAAGGATACGTATATCGTGGTGAAGCGCCTTTTTACTTCAAAGCTTGTGTTTTAAGGATGCTTCGGCACCAAGCAAGCAGTTGCGTAGATTAATTTCCCATCAAGGTATTTCTAAAGTGTTTTATCAAGTTTCTGAATAAACTCTACCAGTGCAGCACCAGAGATCAGTGTGGTGCGACATTTCTCATAAACAACTCAATTCGGTTGATCGTCAAATTTATTTGAATTTCAAGCTATTGTAAGTGCCTCCACTACAAGTATAAATATTAATGTGAACTGTTGTATGGTAAGCGCTACGCCTTGGTGTTCAGATTCTGTAAAATTTATTGTGTATACTCAAAAAAGGGCTCGGCGTACCGATTCAAATGGAACCATTTTGGCCTTGTGTAATCGAGGTCGATCATTTTTCGGCAGACTCAGCTCTCTCTTGTAATTTATTTGTTTTTTATACCTGTTGAGTTTTAGCTACCGTTCTTTGTTTATTCTCTGTCATTATTTAGATGTGTACTTTAATGTGAGGTGCTTGTTTGCTCAAAATTATATTTGTCAAATTGCCTTATGTGCTTCTTTGTTTACTGAACAGTTTGTTAAAGCAATAAAGAACGTACTCCTCAAGTGCGCTTAGTGTTCAAGATGTCATTTAGCTTTTTCTTATTTGAAAGTAATTGTAAAAACAGTGTAAAGGAAAGTTGACCTTATGAGCAAGCAATTGAATTCCAAAGTAAGTATTTGGTACCAGATCCAGTTGCTTTGACCGTGACTGAATGTCGCGGGGGCGCTCAAGCACAATAACCCCTTTTTGCCATTTATCTTAAAGCAGGACAGGACGTGACCGGACTGGATAGCCGAGGTCGATCGGAGGCGTTTATACCGTTTACCTCCCAATGCAACTTAATCCTGTGGTAAGTGCGGTCCGGTGTTGTCGTAAAGCCGAGTTTATATCGTAACACGCCAACAAGCAGTTGGAATTATAACTTGAATGTGACTAATCATATTTCCAACAAAGGTTTTTTATCTATGGGGAAACGAATTAAGCAAGGTTAAGACAATATTAGTACCTCACCGAGAAAGAACAAAATTTTCTAATTTTGCGACCGAATTTTACACTTAATAGTGCCATTAGAGGTTGAAAACTTCAATAAGTATGGCAGCGAGTTAAACCTAACTGACGTACACACTTTTCAATTATGAAGCTGGCTTGACTGGCTCTATTTAATAAAGTCCGAAATTGACAGTTTTCCCAAGCATCGACGATCTGAATTAACGCAGTCGAAAACGGATATTTTGCGCGAGTATGAATTACAGCTATATCATTCTTCGATCCACTAGAAGTAACTATTTATGGATTACTAATATTTATGACTGCTGATGATTTAACATTAAAATGAAATACACTATAATGATGTGCTAAACAGCTACGACAAGTTTTTATAATTGGCAGTTTTTCTGTATCTATGTATTTGTGCAAATAGTTAATACACAGCTACTGGTCTTTTGCGAAAAGAAATGGGCTATAAGGAGTTTTCTTTAAAAATTCGGAACACGTAGACAAAATATAATGATTTTCGCATAAAACACATGCACGATTCGAAAAACTACGGCTCTCAAGATTTTCTAATGGGGGTACTAATGCGCTTGTGCTACGTTTCTTTTAGAAATATTTGCACGATTGAATTTGTCCAATAGTAGATTAAATAATATGAAATCGACAGGAAAACCTAATAATTTTAATGCGGATTTTTTTCAGTAAAACTTTCTAATAACTAATAAACGACATCATGCGTCGGGATTATCAGAGGTAAGCCATCACAGTTTCTGCTAAATTGCTAACAACAGAAAGTAGAGTTCTGGAAACAGGTGAGACAAAATATTGAAGGTTTTCGAGGTTAGACAAAGCAGTATTAACGTGCAGAACATATTGTAACGACCTTGCAACCTTGGACCCCAGGTGCAGACACGTGACATCAGCGCCCTTGAAAGCAGCAGCAGACGCGTGATGTCAGCGACCTTGCTGGCTAACACGCGAATGCGTCATGCGGTTCCCAGAAAGGTCCAGCGAGATCTAGATGGATCTCGAAGGAATTATTCCACGAATATAAATACACGGCCGTCGGAGTTCTAAAGGCAGTTCGAATTCGGCAGCAAAGCTCGTAGAGCTCCCATATAAATGAGCCTTGTGTATATAATCCAGTGTAAATAACAGATAAATAACCATATAAATCGTCAGTGTTTAAGTCGTAAATAACCAAATAAATAATTGATGTTTGATCCAGCGCATATAAATAAATAAATGTATCGTTGTTAGAAATAGTGTCTATAGTTCGTTAGTTTAAGTAATCTGTGTGTTTGTAAATAATCATAATTAATTGTTGTAAATAAATGATTAATACAGAAGAAGTGAATAATTTTTAAATAGCCCGAACGTAAAAACGTAACAATATCTTTAAATATTCTCAATTGCTTAAATTTACCATCGAAGTATGGAATACTCAAGTTTGGTAGTTTAACGCTTTGTTTAAAATTATTTGACGAATTGCTATTAACTGAAGATAGTTTTATTGAAAAGTGTGGGAATAGTAATTTTACAATAGAGCTAATCTCAAAGATATGTTTAGAAATGCGCAGCAATAAATTCATCGACGAATTATGACCTGTTTTCCAACAAAGTGTTTTGTATGCTATTTCTCTCGTTTTTAACAAACGGCATAGAGCATCATTGCGTTGAGAAAGTTGACTCAGTTTAGTCATTCAAACAATGGTAAAATTCTACAAAAACGAGCGATAAAGGGTTTATAATCCCCAAGCAACTTAAAGGGGTCTCGAAATGAGTCGCCCTTCAGGTATACAAGCATACGGGTAAAGTAACTTTTTCACTAAAAACGAAGGTCGTTTACCATACGGGCGCAAACAAAAGAGCGAAAATTATCAATTAAAAATAAACTGATTAGAATATGAGCGATAAATACCAAAATCTTGTATTTAAATCAGGCTGGTGGGCCCAAAAAACTGTGCATTAAGAGGCAAGTAAATATAAGAGTAGATGCCATTTGCCGGTTCTGAGACCTCCCCCCACCACTTTTTCAAGGTCGAGGTCGTAGTAGAGGCAAGTGGATGGTTCTGGAACCTCCCCCCACTACTCGACCTTGAGTTCAAGAGAAGGCCACGATCAAGCCCAAGCTCACGTTCAAAGCGAGGCCACGTTCGAAGCGAGGCCACGTTCGAAGCGAGGCCACTTTCTGTACTAGCTTTAAACTAAAGTCCGATCTTGAAATCAAGGTTGAACAATAAGTGTTCCAGCTTTCCTCGCCTTAACCTTGAATTGGAGGCCGTGTGGTGGTTCCTGCTTTCATGTGGTCGCGGAGTTGGCTTTGGCCTTGAACTCAAGGCCAACTGATGGAAGGCACCAGCAAGCAACCTTGAACTAAAATCCAACTGTGGGAAAGCTGTCCTAGTTTTGAACTAAAGTCTGACCTTGAAATCAAGGCTGAACAATGAGTGTTTCAGCTTTTTACGCCTTATTAACCTTGAATTGGAGGCCGTGTGGTGGTTCCCGCTTTTATGTGGTCGCGGAGTTAGCTTTGGCCTTGAACTCAAGGCCAACTGGTGGAGAGGCACCAGCAAGCAACCTTGAACTAAAAGCCAACTGTGGGGAAGCTGTCTTAGCTCTGAACTAAAGTCCGACCTTGAAATCAAGGCTGAACAATGAGTGTTTCAGCTTTTCACGCCTTAACCTTGAATTGGAGGCCAAGTGTCTTTACTTTACATTGTTTAACGTAACGTAACCTCGACGCGAGTATGACCTTGAAAGTGGCCTCGCTTCGAACGTGGCCTCGCTTTGAACGTGGCCTCGCTTTGAACGTGAGCTTGGGCTTGAACGTGGTCTTCTCTTGAACTCAAGGTCGAGTGGTGGGGGGAGGTTCCAGAACCATCCACTTGCCTCTACTACGACCTCGACCTTGAAAAAGTGGTGGGGGGAGGTCTCAGAACCGGCAAATGGCATCTACTTATAAGCTAAATAACTGAGTGGACTGTATAAAATGTAATGTAATGTTACGACGATATCGGAATTGCAACAGAGTATAATCCAGTGACGTACACCAGAGAATGTTTCTTTGGATCGATGGATGAGAATAGAGAAGGCATTTTGTTAGGTGTACCACCATTCAAAACGATAAGCAGCATGGTTTAACCGTACGACACGATGACCAAGAAAGATTAGGGGTGTAAGAACACATTTTTTACAGCAAGTAGAAAGTATACCTGTTTAAAATCCTAAATGTAAAACAATGAACTTATAAATCTAAAATACTGCTTACCGTCTACATTCGGTGTTGTATAAAAGTCGAACCGCAAAACTCTGACTTCGTACAATGCTCACTGCATATAAATAGTCACTACAAAAATTGTAAACCAAGTATCATACGTGTATAAATGTCATCGTGTATAAATTTACTCTATCGAATATGAATATTTTTTATTACGAAAGAAACGTTCTTTTTCTATTTTTCTATAACAGTGAATTTATGCCGCGGAATACGGTTGACTTGTTCTATATTATATTAATATATTCAATATGACATAAGATAATTGCGTCAATTAAAATCTTGCGGTATTACTAGTAACTTACATATTAATTAATTACATTAAATCCTTGTATGCAAATACTGATGAGTTATTTTGTTATTAACTTTTATTAACATTTTAATATGCAACTGCATCTTTAGTGTATCTTAAGTGTGCTTAAGATCAATGTAAACATTTTGAACTTGGCGAAATTAGCTTTGGTTCGGGAAACAGTCTGCAAAATATCCCTTGTGCATACCAAATTGATTCTAATTTCGTGCTCTCGACAAAATTATCGACAATTTGGCTTGCACTAGGGATATTACTAATGAAAATTAAAAATAATTAATTGGGATATTTTAAGAGTATGTGACCTTACAAACAATTTTCAACAATCTACTAACAGTATCTAATTACATAATATACGATGCTGAACATCCTGATGGGAACGCCCATGGTGGAACAGCAATTATTATCCGAAAAACTATTCTACATCATGAATTGCCCAAGTACGAAATGGATTGCCTACAGGCAATACCTATCCAAGTAACTAAGATGGATAATTTGATAATAATTTCTGTATTGCCCTCCAAAGCACAACATTCGTAGTAAGGATATTAAATCGTACTTTGAATCACTGGATCCAAGATTTATAGCAGGTAGTGACTTTATGGCCAAGCATGTTAGCTGAGGATCAAGATTGATAACGACAAAGGGATGAGAATTCTACAAAATTATTAACGAGAAAGGCTACCGTACACTCCCTACAGGCGACTAACTGACTGGTCTTCAAACACGAATAAAGTTCCAGATCTTGTAGACTTTTATATGATTACTTTCCAGATGTAATGTACAACTTTGATCTATCTTCGAACCATACACATGTAATTAGTACCATCAGTACTTCCATAAAAAAGAAACGCAAACCAGTCTTATATAACCAACACACTGATTGGAACTTATTTAAAGAACATGTAAATCAAATAATGATCATCCATAATGTCCAATTAGAATCAGAAGACAGTATAGAGGAAGCTACAAGTAATTTTATTACAACTATTCAGGAAGCTGCCTGAAAGCAACCCCACTACATAAAATGGAAGAACGTCGAACACAAAATATCCCTATAAAAGTAATGGAACTAGTGGCAGAACAAAGAAGAGCGAGAAGAGATGGCAGTAGCAGACACCCAGTAGATAAAACTACAGACAATAGCCTCGCTAGTAAATTAAAATCAAAGTTGAGCGAGGTTAGAAATGAGACATTTCCCAACTATATGCAAAATCTATCAAATAAACATTATTCTATTGGGAAAGCCACAAAAGGATCGAATGGTCCGATACCTACCGTTTCTCCAACTCCAACAGCTGGGCAAGGTCAGATAGTGATAAAGCAAAAGTATTTGCTCAACATCTTGTTAAAGTTTCTAACAGCACACAAACACAGTAAACGCAAAAGTTGACGAATTTTTAGCAGCACCTTTCCAGTTATCTCTACCGATTGCGAGTTTCAAAATAAACTGAAATAAAACATTTAAATAAGAAGAAAACTCCAGGACATGATTTAATCGAAGGCAAAATTTTGACAGAAGTACCTGAATCTGGACTACAACTATTGATAAACATGACATTTAATTCGATATTAAAACTGTTTTACTGGCCTACTGAACTGAAGCATGCCGACATTACCTATTTTAATATTAAAACTGGGAAACATCATATCGCCCTATAAGCCTCTTGAAAAAAACATACAGTTCGCTCTGCAGTCTTCCTAGATGTCAAACAAGCCTTTAATAGGGTACGGGATACTAGTTATTCACTTTACAAGTGGGAGAGTAGTAGTAGTAGTATTTGTGGGGAGACTGATGTCAAGCAAGTAGGTCTTCATAGGCCCTTTTTGCCAACCCCGTAGATAAGGTCTAGGCATGCAAAGTACCAGGTACCTTAGTCCCACTTAGAATTTTGCCGAGACTAAGGACTTCCAACCCTAGCAAGGGATCTTTTACATGCTACACATCGTAGTAACATGGGACCCACGGCAGTACCACTTCCGAATGATGGAATTCTGTAGAGGATTTCATCTACACTTTTTTATTATTTAAAAACCTCGCCGCGATTGGGGTTCGAACTCTTGACCCTTAGATCAGTATCCAGAATGCTTACCCACTGAGCTATGGAGCCCAGGTGCAAGTCGGATAAGTGTATCATCAATATACGTGTGGGTAAGTTACAAACGAGTGCGTAGCACGAGCTATGTAAGCACACAAGTATATTAATGATGCATTATCACAAATGTATAGTACACAATTTTATGTACAACTGCCCAAAATTGAGAAAAGTGCATTAAGGTAAATGTCAGATCTTTAATTTTCAAGAGTATTTTAGTAGGCAAATGTCATTACGTCATTCATTTGATACTATTTCCGTTAGGTAATAAAGCAATTACATTACTAGTGTTGTAATGTGTTACTTATCCCACTGAAGTAAATAAAGTTTTTTTAAATTGAAAATTAGGCAAACTTTGCTGCATCACTATTTCCAATAGCTGAAGTCGTACTTATCATCTACTATCGGGAAAGAAATATCACAAATATAATTCATCAATTCAGGCGTGTTGGGCCCGATTTTGTACCTAATCTATACAGCAGAGCTGCCTCTAATTCCAAATGCTATACTTGGAACGTTCGCAAACGCTATAGCACTTCTAACCATAAATGAACATCAAGTTACTGCTTCGTATTGTACCACCCTTAAACTAGGGGTTGACATGGCTCTAGCCAGCACTGACGCTCGGTAGAAAATATGGCGTGAGTAAGGACTAGGCAGCGGTCCTTAGGGTTAAAACAATTTTTATGAAGCAACAAAGTTTTGGGCGCCTGTCGTTAAACACATAACAATATAACAACTCTAGCTATAAATCTATCACCACCTATTTTAGAATTATGAGCTTCACTCCTACAAATACACCAGTAGTAGGGGGTACAAGATAACACAGTAAATCGGCAATAAGGGCTTTTAATTATCCCAACAGTCAACAGCAACAAATAAATTATTTACAAAAGCCAAATAGGCTAGAATGGCTCGATACAATTGAAAGGCGTAGCCTATTGCATAAGAGCATAAATTGTCACATAGTAATGGGATACTTGAAGCTTCCGTTGATCGCAAAGACAAGCCGAGCACCTGAAGGATGCTCGCGGAAATACACATAAGGTACACACAGAAAATTCAGCGGTAATAAAAGCTGAAATATCAACGCATCAGGCGTTGTCAAAATAATTGGCAAAATAATTTCATAAGCAAAAACCTAATACCGATAACTAAACGCAAGCTGAAGTTTGGTGCATGTACTTACGGGTTGATAAGAGGCACTATTCTGCGATCCCAAGTGGTTGTTGGAAGCAGCAAGCACGAATGCCGAGATCTTGGATGCAACGTGCATGAAGGCCGTAATTTAGGAAGATGCCGACACGAGGACCGAGGTCTCGAAAGCAGCTTGTATAAAGGCCGTGAAAGCAAATAATTTGAGATAATTCTTTAATAATCAAAATGATACTTGTTCTTGCTCAGTATAAAAAGAAATATATGACACACGGCCGGTATTCGCGTTTATGGCCTTGCTCGACAATAACTTAGTTGATTATTATATATAGGCCTAATGACGTTAATAACTATTATTATAGTATTGGCTTTACTATGTAAGCCAATATTATAATAATATATAATAGACTGCTAAATTACTCCTATCCATTCACTTCAAAATACTTTAAATATTTTAATGTATTTCTTTGACTTGGCTAGCTCAGGTTATAACAAACATCTCAGGTGGGTACTTGCGTTAGAAAATTCTATCAAAATAATTGTACAAAATGTTTGGTTATTGACAAGTTATTTCAGAATTATTTTAAATCTTTCAACTGTCACTGTCAACTTACTGATATGAGAATTACCTGAATTTATATTTAATTAACACAAATCAGTTCCAATATGTTGAAAATAGTAAATATTTTAAGTACGGGAGTGGGTTGAAATGTAATACACACATGCTTGTAGAACGCGAACGAAATTACTTACAGAGACGGACATGGTTGCATTCGGAAGCTAGATGAGTCCTCTATACGCATGCCAAGTTTCGTTCACCAGCTCGTTTTTAGTAGCGGAAGTATGGAGACGTGTTCTTGTGCTATGTCAACTCCAGTTAAACAGTGCGCGGTTATAGAATTCTAACTGCTGAAAACGTGATTCTTACTGAGATGCATCGCCGTTTAAAGGCCGTTTATGGTGACGATACTGTTGATAGGACTACTGTGAATCGATGGATAATAAAATTTCGTGGTAGCGAGCCGGAAAAGCCGTATTTGATGACAAAAAACGCAGCGGACATCCGATCACTGCCACAGACGATAAAAATAGCAAACGCGTCGATAATTTCATCCAAAATGACCGGCGAATCACTCAAAAGCGTATCGCAAACCGACGATCTTTTTGGATCAAATTGTCGACACGTTTGCTATGTTCATAGTCTGTGGCAGTGATTGGACGTTTTCTGCGTTTTTCGTCACCAATTACCGCTTTTCTGGGCTCGCAACCACGAAATGTTATTACCCATGATTCACAGTAGTCCTATTAACCGTATCGTCACCAGAAACGGATTTTAAACGGCGATGAATCTTTGTAGGAATAGCGTTTTCAGCAGTTAATAAATCTTTAACCGCGCGCTGTTTAACTCGCGTTGACATAGCACGAGAACACGTCTCCATACTTCCGCTAATAAAAACGAACTGGTGAACGAAACTTGGCATGCGCATAGAGGAGGGATGTAGCTTTCGAATGCAACCACGCGCGTCTCTGTATATCATTTCGTTGGCGTTTTACAAGCACGTGTGCATTACATTTCAGCCCACCCTCGTAATTCATTATTCCACTGTTAATACTAATTAATGTTTATTAATTATACAGTGTGTCCCCGGATTGAGTTCACTATAGGTATAATCGACAACAAATTTTACAATTTTATTTTAATGTTTTGGGATCTCGCCCTGCTTGGTCTGAAAACAATTTTAAGCAGAGTTTTAATTTTTAGAAATTAAGTCGGCCATGAAAAATGTGCAAAAACTATTTTCTATTTAGGTAAACTACCCTTTTTGTTCATGATAGGGCAAAATTTTGTTAATAAAAGTTGTTTAGAATAATAAATTACGGCCCTATGCAAAATTTCAGAAAGATCTGTTGACTTAGAAAACACCGTTATTTTTTAGATAATTGTATTTTATTTTCAGGTAAACTAGTTTTTTTGTTCATGATACGGAAAAAATGTATTAAGAAAAGTTGTTTAGAATAAAAAATTATGGCCCTGTGCCAAATTTCAAAAAGATCTGTCGACTTAGACTAAACCGTTATTTTTTAGATTAAACAAATTGCATTTATTAAAAATGACGGTTTCATATAAGTTAACAGATCTTTCTGAAATTTTGTATAGGGTCACAACTTCTCATTCTAAACAACTTTTTTTAATACAATTTTTCCGTATCATGAACAAAAAAAGTAGTTTACCTGAAAATAAAATACAATTATCTAAAAAATAATGGTGTTTTCTAAGTCAACAGATCTTTCTGAAATTTTGCATAGGGCCGTAATTTATCATTCTAAAGAACTTTTCTTAATAAAATTTTGCCGTATCATGAACAAAAAGCGTAGTTTACCTGAAAATAAAATAGTTTTCGCTTCCCTGCCAAGGCCTACTTGTTTTTCAAAAACTGAAAATATTCTTAAAATTCTTTTCAAACCAAGCAGGACCGAATCCCAAAACCTTAAAATAAAATTCTAAAATTTTTAGGTATCTCACCTCTTGTAACATCAATCCTGGGACACACTATTGTATTTTCTTTTCAGGTAAACTACCTTTTTTGTTTATAATACGGCAAAATTTTACTAAGAAGAATTGTTCAGAATGGGAAATTATGGCCCCATACAAAATTTCAGGAAGTTCTACTTACTTAAATCAAACCGTAATTTTTAATAAATAGGTACAATTTTAACGGTTTAATTTAAGTAGGTAGATCTTCCTGAAATTTTGTATAGGACCATAATTTATCATTCTGAACAACTTTTCTTGGTAAAATTTTGCCGTATCATGGACAGAAAGGGTAGTTTACCTGAAAAGAAAATAGTTTTTGCTTCACTGTCAAGGCCAACTTATGTTTTCAAAAACTGTAAATATTCTTAAAATTCTCTTCAGACCAAGCAGGGCGGAATCCCAAAACATTAAAATAAAATTGTAAAATTTTTTGTCAATTATACCTATAGTGAACTCAATCCAGGGACACACTGTATATACCTGGTTATCTTTCCCTTTTCAAATTGGTTCAATTCTCCTGTGGAAAACAGCACAAATATAACCAAGCTATGTTGTCACATGTATTTGAACCTTCAACTAAGAACCCTACTTCAATTAGAATCCCCAGTGTTGCAATTAACCAAACACCGCCAAAGTGTCACGCTGCAACTCCAACGGACACCCAGCTCTCCTAGATGGTAGATTCTTTATTACATACAACTGTAGATCCAAGATGTAATCCTCTTTACAGCAACCAATATGGTATCCAATCCTTTCATTCCATTCCAGCAACACCGACCCAAATGATGAATTTGTGACAGCAAGCCCAATGAAAATCCAATTCACAGATGTCCTCACCTCAATTGTGACCCGCACGAACTCAAACCAGCAATCTCCGTTCCAACTTATAATTAATTCATTAATAAGTATATGCCGCAACTTCTTCTTCTTCGTTCTTTTTTGGTCCGTTAGCTGGCGGTCCGAGCGGGACGTCTCCGCAACGAATACGCTGCTGTCGGTGCCGCTGGGTCTCGATTTGTTTCCATTCTTGACGATTTTTGGCGACGTCTCGGGCATCGATAACCGATAATCGCTAATTCTTTAAATCACCCTCGATATTCTTTAGCCAGGTTTTCTTCGGTGCCGATCGCTGAATTCTCCAGTATGCCGGACGGTCTCGCCAAAGAAGTTTACATGGCAAACGGTTATCATCCATTCGGCAGACATGTCCGAACCATCGTAGTCGACGTTTTTGTATTTGTTCTCCTATCAGTGTTTGTTGATCACATCTTCCTCTAATTGTTTCGTTTCGAAGGCGGCCGTGGAACGAGACACCGAGAATCTGCCTCAAGCATCGCATTTGGAAGACCTCAAGCTTGTCAAGGTCCGGCTTGAACAATGTCCACGTTTCCGATCCTTAAAGAAGGATGGGAAGGATCAGCGTTCGGTATAAGCGTACTTTCGTTTTGATGGTAATATGCCGCATACTCATTTAAATTATTTATAGGTATCTGCGTATTGACCAAAATCCATATCACAGTTCTTCCAGTCAAACCAGTTAGTACGAACTCATCTCACCAATTCCAATATTCATAGTTATTCCTTTATTAACTAGTCCCCGTCTTCTTATTAAAATATGTCTCAGTTTTAAATTATCAATTATTTTATTTATTATTAATTAATTTTGTCCTTTGCACCCTTATATATCGCACCGTTAATAAACTTTGATTATAAAAGGGTTTATTTTATAACTTTTTCTTAATGCAAAAGAATTATGTCTACATTTCTTAGAATCTAAATCAGTTGTTATTTCATAATAAATTTTACTATAGAAATCCTCAATTTTTAATATAATGTTTTAAACTAACATCCTGGATTACTTTTTACCACATACAGTACATTTTCTTAATTTTTCTGACAAATTCCAAGTAACTTATTTAAATATTAATTCAGCTTATGACTTTCATATTGTTTCAGACTATCTTACAGTTTGTTATAATTATTTACCTTTTAATTATAAATTGCTCTCTGTTAACTTCAATAACCATTCATTTATAATCCATAGATAATAATTTTAATTTTTTTTTTAGAACATTATTTTGTATAGCTATTTTGTTTTAAGTTTTGATTAATTTCACCCTCGTGCTTTTAATAATTAGATAGTTTTTCTATTCAAAATAACTTCCTATCTAGTAATTTATGTTTTTAACAATAGATCGGCAGTCCTGGTCTGCAACTATCACACTATATTTTTTTATTTTTTTTTTAAATTTAATTCGCACTCAGCCAACAGCGGTTAGGCCAATTATAGGCGTCGCTGTGCAGTTATGGGGACTTCCAACCCCACTAACGACTGTCATGATGTTGTAGGACCGCCGGGACCAACTTTTTTCCGTGATAGCCGTACCACGAGGCGCCGAGAGATGCAGCCGTGGAACTCCCATCCAAGTTCTGACCAGAGACAGCGTTGCTTAACACTTCTGATCGAATATAGGTACTGTCTGCTTGATCAAAATGTTACTAGTAAATTTTGATTATACCGGGTGGTTGGTCATACCTCTGAACATAGGCAATTTACATGGCTTATCACGGTTATGCATATTCCTGTTCACCATTTTTATGGGAAAAAATGATAGTGGTACTCAAATAAAGAGAATAATTTTCCGTGTGGTTTAGTATTAAAAACTTCTTGGATAATGTTAATTGTGCATAAAAAATATTAATTTTAAAATATAGATATTTCCAAATATAAGTGAGGGGAATATCTAAATTTTAAAATTAATATTTGTATGCACAATTAACATTATCCAATAAGTTATTAATACTAAACGACGCGGAAAATTTTTCTCTTGAATTTAGCACCAATACCATTTCTTTTCCTTAGAATGGTGAGCAGAAATATGCATAACCGTGATAAGCCATGTAAATTGCCGATGTTCAGAGGTATGACCAACCACCTGGTATGTATATTAAAATACAATATCTTAAAATTGTCCACTTTTAGTAAATGTTAAGAAAACTGTTAAACAAGGTGCACCCGATATTACATATTACTGATTCGGATGCTTAATTAGCCTTGGCCTAATAGGCTTCGGCCACAAAATTTATCCTCGTCCGTTATATGCTTAATATCGGCCTAATACCGTTAAATACTATATTAAATAGAATACTGCATACCGTTTAAATTCAATGTTGTATAAAAGTTGAACCGCGGAAATGTGGCTTGCTTCAATGCTCACTATGTATAAAACATCACTCAATATAATGAAACCAACCACCATTCGTTATAAATGTAATTATGTGTAAAGGTGGTCGAACATGTATAACGTTTTGCTATTATGTCGACTAGTTTTTCTACTTTTTTTTTAATGTAACAACGAATTAGACCACTGTGTTGTGTATACAATTAGTTAGTGGAAGAATATATTAATATAATTATTCGAATTGCCATAACCTGATTACATCAGTTCAAACTTTGCAGTATTTACGAGTACATATTAAATAATAATTTTCATTGCTTGCTTGCTTGCTTGCTTGACGCCACTTTGAGAGCGAACCCGTGGGCCGAATTGGCTGATTTTGGTGTCAATCGACTCAGGGCGACGCAAGTAAGCCAGTAGTAGGGTTTTAAAATTTTTATAAGTAACTTTTTTTATGTGGAATAGCTAAGCTCAAAATTAACTCGACACACAAAATGGATCACTCTTGTACAAATTGCATTAAATTAATTATTTCGCGCCAAATTTGGGTGCAGAATGCTAGTATTAAATAATAATTGTAGATGTATGCAAATATTGGTAAGTGGTTTATTTTTATTATATTGTTATTAACGTTTATTAAATCCCTGAGATGCAACTGAATAATGTTATTATTATTAATTGCTGTACACTCCAGATCAATGCAAACATTTTAAACTGTAGAAAAACACTAAACTATTCGAGTTCAATTTAGAAATCTAAACAAAACAATTCTTAATAATGTTGCTTTTATTGTCGTTGATGATTTCACTTTTCTGAAAATAAAAGTTGTATGACTTAAACGTAAATCAGAGTAGCACTTGGTATGCCCCATATTTCTTGTAATTCAGCAGTTTCTTCTCTCTTACCATTGACAATTTTCGTGTTGCCTGAATTTAGAACTATTTTTGAAATACATCGTCAATGTCACTTAATTAAAACAATTGCAAAGAACATAATTTTTTAAAACAAATTTCTTTGCATACCTCAAGCAGTAAATTAGTAGTTACGAGTATATCACTTTAATTAGTACCAGTACATTTGACCTCAACACCGTTTACCACAAATGTTTTAAATTATTAAATCTGACAAAATTCTATACAGTTCGTTAACATATCACGGCATGTGTCCGTACTAACTTGATTTGGTTATTATGTAGATAAATAAAAAAGTTTAATCTCATATGGGTTAGGGCCCTACATCTTAGCAAATATTATCTAGATTTGTATAAATTATAGGAAATGCATTTGCTGTTAACTTAATTATTGTGGTATTTTTTTAATAAATTAATTTTAAACATTTTGTATAATACCGATTAAAGTACTGGGATCACTACAATACTAAATATTTTTTTAACTATATAATATAATATAGCCATCCAACCTCACAATTTTTCAAAACAAATTCGTTATTGTTTGACAAATATCATTGATTATATAATTAAATTGCAGTAAGTAAATACACGTCACAAACAAAAAACACCCAGAGGACGCACCTGCCGGAAGTGCACAAAAAAAACCGACACCACTAAGAATTCGATCTTTTAGGATAAACTTTTCTGACGCTTTTTCCATGGAAACTATGGCTTAACTCGAGTCCCCAGCAAGTCCTACGATAACTGGGCCTCTGTTTCTTCGTTGGGCTGCAGATACAATCCGCTGAACGTCCTGCAGAACGACTCTTGTAGCTCTACCGCTGTAGCTCGCAGGGGCTCGAATTGCACCGCTCTAAGCTCGTACACGATCTCCGAAGAACCACTCAACACTCGTTGCACGGAACAAACACTTTTAATAAATTCTGAAAAGGTGCTACGAATTACTGTAACCTATTGCAGCGTATCCAAAGGAAATAAAATTAACTTTCAAACACACTGAATTGGGAAAAGGGTATTTATTCAGGCATTAATAAAAATTTATTGGGGAAGCCAAAATTAACACCACTTCACAACATGGTTTCCTTTCTCTAATTGTTTGTCTTCGATTTTATATTGTTTTACATTATTTCAAAGTCTACCCTGATTACATTTTGTTCAAATCAAGGCTAACGCTGTTTTTAATAGGTACCGTTTTACAAATTATTATCTAGGCCAATTCTATTTTATACAATTTGCAAAAATTAAACTAGCACATATCTGGAACATTTCATAAAATAATATTTGATATGCTTGGAATATTATTACAGTATTTACAGATTCATGCTGCTAAAACCGATTGATTTACAAAAAAGTTCAAAAATGTGTAACGAACAACAAGTGTCTGCAAACTAATTTTCAATTGTAACATTTCGGAATTAAGAATAATGTTGTGGAGCCTTCTCAGTTTTCCGTTATTTGGAAAATTCCTGATTGCCAGCTCGCCTTGGAATTTAATGGACTGTATGAATTGTAGGTTTCACTGAATAAATACACTCGTTGAAAGCCGGAAATATGTTACTTTATTAGCAATAAACAACACATTGAACATTTGAACCTTTACAAAAATTAGCTTTCGTAGAGCGGACCGGTTCGCATGCTGCCACGTTGACAGATGGAACGTAAGTGCTTTTGGAAGCGGAAGCACGCCCGGCAGTCTACTGCGCACAGTATGAATTCAGAATGCAAGAGAGGCGGCAAAAGTTTATAAAGTCCTTAACATACCGCCCGCCTTGGAAAGGGTAACCTTTCAAATAAAACAGTACAGAGTTGACATGTAAAAGCTAGAGTAAAACATGTAACATGAACACACATATACAAAGCATAATAGTGCATGGATCTTAATCTAGTACAAGAAAACCCGAACAATGGGGAGCCAAAAGGCCTTACGAACACTGCGCTGAACGCTAACGCACTAGTTCACAACAGTAGGTAGCGGGCACAATTTGACGAAGGATCGCTTCACGATCCCTGACACAGTGTTCACTGACGCCACACGCGTAACGCCGTCAAGGCCAGGGTGCAGCTCGGTGACCCGGCCTAACCTCCACTTCAGAGGGGGTAGATTGTCATCCTTGATGAGGACCATGGAACCAGGCTGGAGGTCCAAAAGATGCGTGCGCCATTTGGTGCGCTGTTGGAGTTCCGAGATGTACTCTTTACTCCATCTCTTCCACACATTCTGGTGAAGTTGTTGTATTCTCTGGTATTTAGACAGCCGAGACTCGGCTATCTCAGTAACGTTGGGATCAGGCAGTGACACCAACGGACGACCAATCAGGAAATGAGCAGGAGTCAAAGGCTGAAGGTCGTTTGGATCAGAGGACAAAGGGGACAGGGGTCGGGAGTTTAAGGTCGCTTCCACCTGTGCTAGCAAAGTGCTACATTCATCATAATTTAGACTAGCGTTACCTATAACGCGACGTATGTGATGTTTGGAGGACTTAATTCCGTCCTCCCACAATCCGCCAAAGTGGGGACTGTGCGCGGGTATAAAATGCCAAGCTACTCCGTCGTTCGCGACTGATTCGGAAATAGAAGGGTTTTGTTCCGCGAGAAAATTGCCTAATTCGATTAACTCGGAATTAGCGCCTACAAAGTTAGTGCCATTGTCAGAATAGACATGGAGTGGTTTGCCTCGACGAGCCACAAACCGGCGAAAAGCCATTAAGAAGGCTTCAGTAGAAAGATCAGCGACCAATTCAAGGTGCACTGCCTTTGTGACAAAACAATAAGCTGTAACTCGTTGTAAGCGAGCGAAGCTTGAATACTGATTGAACGGAAATGGTTCAACAGAGGTTACAGAAAAACTTTGAACTTCTTTTTTGAATTCTGGAAGCTCAGCAAGAACATGTTTAGACGTAGGCCAAGATGCCTCATCTTCGCTTAGCCAGGCGGGACCATGCCACCAAAGGCTTAACAGACCCAGCAGGTCAAATATCTGCGATCTTTCAGACAAGATGCTACGCTTGGTAGCCTTACTACTTGTAGAATTTGAGATATGGGATATTTCAGACAAGCTGCTACGATTGGTAGCCTTACCACTTGTAGAATCTGAAATATTGAACATGGAAGTAGGCAAAGATGCCTCACTTTCGCTTAGCCAGGTGGGACCGTGCCACCACAGGCTTGACAGACCCAGCGGGTCAACTATCTGGGAAATTTCAGACAAGCTGCTACGATTGGTAGCCGTACTACTTGTAGAATCTGAAATCTGGGATATTTCAGGCAAGATGCCACGCGTGGTAGCCTTACTACTTGCAGAATCTGAAATATTCTCTACTGATAAGAATCCTTTCTGAGCGATTTGCAATGAATCACCCAATACCTCTATAGGTTCCTTGAGAGGGATAGAGACAACGAATCGACCATTCGCTTCTCGTTGCGTATTTTGCACGAAATGTGCCTCACAGGCGTTCTCTTCATTTGTGCGGACCTTTTCCTCTGGGTAATGTGCGAGTTGCCAAAACCTAGCAATGGGATCAGAAGCATCCTCGATCGTGCTAAGATTGCACTGTACAGGGTACGCAGAAGGGGGGCCTGTAGGGCCAGAAACAATCCAACCAAAACGAGTCTTTTGGAGGATGGGAAGATTTGGGCCTAGACCAATTTGTCCAATACAAAGGAGCTGCCAGAAAATGGGCGAACCAATCAGAATGTCGATGGTGCCCGGTTGGTCGTAGGACAGATCTGATAACTTGATGTTATCAGGAACCTTGAAACTGTTTCGCTGGACGCGAAAACTTGGGGTAACACCCGTAATCTCATCGAGAACAAGACAGGATAGGCCAATGCCGTATGAAGTGTGAGGGGCTTGCAGCTTGATATCACACCTAGCCTTGATTTGAGAAGTGGCTTTACTTAAGCCAGAAACAGTAACGTTGACTTCGCGAGTTGGAAGCTTCAACCTTTTACACAAATCTGAACGTATAAAGTTCGATTGGGAACCGGAATCCAACAGGATTCGCACAACGTGAGGCGTACCATCATCAGCGATGAGTTTAGCGGTAGCCGTAGGTAGGAGTACCTGCAAAGCATTCGAACAGAATGCCGAAATCGATTGGTTTAGTTCAACAGGGGTTTCTGCTGACACTGCAGATCCTGGTTGACTAGAAGAAGCGTTCTGAGGCTTATCCTCATGAAGAAGTGTGTTGTGCCTTGATTTGCACTTTCTACACGTATATTTGGAGCTACAGAGGCTCGCAAGGTGACCCTGAGTTAGGCAATTAAAGCATACGCGGAGCTCTTTTGCCTTTGACTTTCTGTCAAGAACAGACAGCTTGACAAACTTATCGCATTTGTACAAGGAATGAGATCCTTTACAAAGTGGACACGAAGGGGTATCCGACACAAATGATTTAGAATGTACCTTGGAAGACCTTTCGGGTACAAGCTTGCTATCTTTTACCTCTAGAGTTTCTAGAAGATTTGCTGTATTTTGTAAGAATTCCTTGAACTCATCAAGATTAGGCAGGTCAGAACTTGACCGGTTTCTAAGGACCTCCCATTCACGAAATGTAGTGGGGTCCAGTTTTTTAGAAACTACATAAATTATAACAAAATCAAGAAGCTCGCTTTCGGTAGCTAATGATTTGATTGCTGCAAAATGTTTGAATAACATATCGCTAATCGTACGTAATTTAGTTGCAGATTCCTTACTGCAAGATTCAAGCTCGAAAATAGCCTTGAGGTGGTTATGAACCAGAATTTTTGGATCATTGTATCGATTGCACAATGCCTCCCAAGCTAGAGTATAATTACCCGCAGTAAACTCTAAACTTTTTATAATTTGGCTTGCATCACCCTGTAAACTAGCCTTTAGGTAATGCAGCTTCTGAATATTAGTCAGCGTTTGATTCTCATGAATTAAGCTACTAAATATCTCACGAAATTCTAACCATTCTGAAACACTTCCTGAATATTTAGGGATTGAAATGGTAGGAAGCCTAAACGATGGCGTATTACACTGCGAGCTGCAGTTTGAATGCCCTGATCTTAAGCTACCATTAGGAGATCCAGAACGATCTGGTGCAACATCAGACTGTTTGTTGTATTCATTAATCAAACATTCAGCTTGTGAGATTGCAAAAAAATAAGAGTCCTCAAATTCGACTCGCTGTTGCATTTCCCGTTCTGCATCCTCACTGGCTTCTAAAATTTGTTCATGAACTGCATAATATTCTGATAACACGGCGGCTATAGCATCCAATCTTTTCTGCAATTGAACAATCTGAGCGCTAGATAAAAATTGATCTTCATCGTGAACTATTTGCAAAGATTGCACGTAATTTGCGAAACTCGTAAGCTTGCCTTTGATAGAGCCACGTGCCCTAACAAGCGAATTCATAATTGTTGAAATGAAAACAACTTAAGGATGAAAACTGTTCGTACGCCACTGGCGTGAATTTTGTACGCTTCTGGTACGCGGACCCAACGGGTCAACTATCTGTGATATTTCAGGCAAGATGCTACGCGTGGTAGCCTTACTACTTGCAGATCTGAAATATTCTTTAATGATAAAACCTTTCGCACGCCTCTGGCGCGAATTTGGTACGCCTCCGGTACTCGGAATGAATCACGACGCGGATGGCCGTGTACTACGCAAGACCAAATTGCGCCACGAATGCGAGACTGTTTTAACAACGCAAACGGCTCTGCAATTTGAAAATGCAGGGGTTATCGCTAACAAACGTAATAGCTTGGCATTTCACGCAATTAAAAATGTTGATATGACTCATAAACCATTTGTTTACGCAATAATACGCAGCTGAAATTATGCACATGTATAACACAGATGATAGAAAACCAAATATTCATGCATAGGAAATCACAAGAATAGGAAATTAGGCTTACATTGATATTGGTGTATGTGCCGCCTTGCCGGTTTTCCTCGTTGCTGTGGTTCGTACTACCGTCTCGTCTGCAGCTGGAATGCCCACGTGCACGAACTTGGCGCCAAACTCGGCGTTTGGCTATCTCGCTGTCTTCCTTCCTCTCGTTATGGGCACCGCATGTGCCCTCTTCGTTCCAAGCGTTGCGGCGAATATGGAACGCTGCTTCCTTGCGGTCGATTACATGCAATGCAAAACACAACTGAATATGCTTTTGTACTTGCCAATGACCAACGTTGTCGAATGCTGTCGCTGTTGATTGGACTCGCAATGACCTAATGTGGTTTAATCCTGGCTCTGTAGGACCAATGTTGTGGAGCCTTCTCAGTTTTCCGTTATTTGGAAAATTCCTGATTGCCAGCTCGCCTTGGAATTTAATGGACTGTATGAATTGTAGGTTTCACTGAATAAATACACTCGTTGAAAGCCGGAAATATGTTACTTTATTAGCAATAAACAACACATTGAACATTTGAACCTTTACAAGAATTAGCTTTCGTAGAACGGACCGGTTCGCATGCTGCCACGTTGACAGATGGAACGTAAGTGCTTTTGGAAGCGGAAGCACGCCCGGCAGTCTACTGCGCACAGTATGAATTCAGAATGCAAGAGAGGCGGCAAAAGTTTATAAAGTCCTTAACAAATAATGCAGAAGTGCAATTCAAGTTTCTGCTTTAACCATTGCACACAAGAAAATGGTGGTAGAATTGAGCATTTACGTAGAATTTATTAATAATAGTTTGTATGCAATTGTATTTTCATTTGCTTCTCAGCGTACGGGTAACTAGATTATATCTATTTAAAAAAGCATGGAGTAGTCACCCCAGATTTTAGGTTTTTTTGACTAAATTTCAACAGCTATACAAATGATAGAGATAGAACATCTAATTTACTAATGAACATCAGTTTCTGGAAAAACATTTAAGACTTACGCCTTAATCCGTACGTGACACCCATGTTTCAGCCACTAGTAGTCAATTGGTAATTACCGATACCATCTCACAAAATGACTTACATCCTTATAGAGTTTCATGCTGAATATCAGTCAAATGGATTCAAACGTTTTATTGCTATCAGTAAAAAGTAGTGACTTAACGAAACACATGTGGATGTAGGCAAGTTGAGTGAAATCGTCTTATTTTGGTCATTGGCTTATTTACGAGTATGTTCACACATTTTCAGGGACATTTTAAAATACGTCTAACATGTTACAATGCTCAAGCAGATCGATAGTAATAATTACTTTGCTGCACATGTAATGAACTTTATTCAAACGGTAGTAAAAAATAACTGTTTTCGAGTAGGCTAATATTACTGTACTGGGATTATTTGCTTTTAGCTTAAGTTTGGAAGCATAGTAGTGCGAATGTGACACTTACTCATATGTTAGTCAGTTAGGGTATCAGCGGATATTTATTATTGTGGCATAGTATTTAGAAGAGTGTTTCAAATTGATATAAATTGTAAGGCATATCATTGTTTTCGATAGTTTCATTTTATGTATATTAATTTGTGGTTGGTTTGATCATAACCTCTTATCTCAGAATAGGTTCAAGTAGATTTATTTTCGATAGAATGATCTATCTTTGCTGATAAAACTCAACATTTTCAGTTTAAATTTGTTGCTGAACGTTGAATTGGGGATCACGTTACTACATTTCCTACTCGAGTTTCCAATTTTATTTCTACGATCGCGTATTTGAAGCAGTGAAGCAGACCGAATGAAATGCATGATAATCGACAACCCTCCAGTTCAAAAATTGTTTCCTAACTGACCTGTGTTACGCCCGTTACACGTCAACCACGAACCAAAAAGTTGAGGTAACGCGCAGGCAAACACTTTCACTTGTCTTAAACAAGGGTTGAAATGGTAATTTATGCGTATAAAATAGTTATCTTTTTCGAAAGCATTTATTACAAGTAGAATATGCAATACACTTTTGTGATCTGCCGCATCGGCTAATGTAATATTATTAATTGATTTTTGAGGTAATTAATTGAGTCGAATCTCAAAGGGTTGGGTTGTTACATCCTGCCAACTTTTTATATGTAAAATTGTTTGACAATATACTGGCCTTTTTATAAATTCTTCTGATTTTGATTAAACGCAATCGTTCCTACACTGCTTATTTAAAACTAATGGGATCACTCTGTGCAGAATTTTTGAGATGGGAAATACTCAAATATCACGTTATGGCGACCTAACCACACATTTTACGCAGAAAAACAGATCAAAGTTGGCTTAATTTTAAAACAATTACGTCTGCTATTACATAACGATGCGTTGCATAGGTAATATTGCTTAAGTAAATAAACGCCACGTTAAAACAAATCACCCAAGGGGAACTACCGGATATAGAACTCGCCAAAAAAACGCCACAGAAAATTTTAGGATAAACTGCTTTCGACCTTGATATTCTGCTCTGCGATGGATATTAGACCTACACCGGCACCCCAGCAAGTCTTCATGGGCTTCTTTATATCAGCTGGCCTGCCGTGCAAGCTGCCTGCAACCCATCTAAGCGATGCCTGTAGCTTAATTCTGCTTACAGCTTCCAACCCAGGTGCACTCATCAACACTTTTACCGTCTGCAGAGGCGCCAGAAATTAAAACAAAATATTTGCAGCTTAACCAAGACTACTAATGTAAAATCACTTTTTGTAATTGGATAAATTCGTATTTGATATCTTTCGATTGAGCTTTTTGTGGGAAGTAAAACAACTCACACCAGCTTTGCTTCTGCCCCCCCTCTCAACGGTTTTTGTTTGTTTTTCTTACTTTGTGATTATAAAGACAACGCCCGCTATGATTAAATTTTCATATTCAAGTCAAGGCTAACGCTATTTTTACTACAGTTTTAAATTAAAATTATATTACGGCGAAATGCAATTTTTTACAATTGAAGTTCAAATTATAACATTTATGGAATATTTTTAAAATAATATTTGAAATGCTTCAATTATTTTTAATTCCTATTATAATTATTGGCTTAAATTGTGTTCATCGCAATATTTACCTACAGATTATAGTGACTCACACCATTCAAGTTGTTAGGACAACTTGACGTTTTTGGTTACTTCCTGTATTTTCGCATTTTACCGCACTTTCATTTCGAATATCAGCGTTTTCCAGCATCTTTTAGGCTCAGTTGGAGAACGCTTGCTACAAAGCCGAATAACTGGCGATCCCTGTTGCGCTCAGTTTACGAACAGCAGTTTCATCTTAGACTGTGTGTTGATCTGTTATCCTGCATAGAGTTCTGTTTCCTACCGTCACACTTTGTGCCGATCCCTTTAGGTAATTGAGTGCGCCACCGAGAGAGGGATTTGGCTCACGGTTTTCAAAAAGCCAGTTCTGCGTACGTGCCACGTGGCCCACATGCTTAAGGCATCTTATCTTAATTGCTTGACCGGATGCCCATTGTCTCGCTTTTCATGAACTAGTTTGTGCAGGCTGTTCCTAGTGGACAGCGTAAATATTCGAATTTTTCCATTACCTTGCGCAATAACGGCGCTTTGCATGAGTTAGAGAGAGAGAGCGCACTAGCACGTCGTCCGGCGTTTTCCCGCTTGACTCGGCCGAGCCTCTTCATGATTTTTCATTCCCCCTCCTGCTTTGTTATAGTCAATAGCAGCGTTGAATTTGCATCCCAGCGACACAGCGTCTTGTTAAGAAGTTGAAATATGTTGTGCCTTAGAGGCCGTTGTTTTTGTGCCTTTATCAGCCGTTTTACTGTGTGTCGTCGATCTTTGTAAATGATTCTTCATCTGACGCGCTCACGTGTAAGTAATGAAATGAAGCAAGTGGTTGTTGTGTTACCCTTTACGCTCAGGGGGTGAATTCTCCTAGTAGGGGTTAGTATGTAAAAGTACCAGTAAGCCTTCTAGCATAGATGCAAATTATGCAATTAGCGGCTTCGGCGGATCTTAAGAAGAAGGTTTTGAAAGTGCCCTTTTTTGTGAAGTAGAGGTAATTAGCTGTCATTGTACCCGTTTCCAACAGTAGCTAAGCAAACGACCCTCATGCTGTGCCCATCCACTACCGCCATTCTTTGCTGCTAGCCAACTTTACTGCCCATTTTTGCCTACAAGCTCCTGGACTTCAACAGAGAAGCGTTCCAGCTGCATTTAAACATTTGTTTCGCCGAATACTAACAGGTACTGTGTTCCAGTATTATAGTAAACTTTAAACCATTTCATGATGCGCCATTTTGAACCTTGTGTGATGTAATACAACAGTTACAACAGCTAATTTTAAAACATGTTTGCGTGACCTACATTCAGGGTAGGTGTACCTATATTCATCCGCTTCGGGAGAACATGCGTAGCCTGTTCACAGCAGCCACCTTTGAGTCAAATTATACAGATTTGTGTTGCATGTTCACCGCAAGTGGACTTTGTTTATGCATATCGTTTTGATGTAAAATAATTTAGGACTACTAACCCTTTTCCTATTCTTTATGTCAAACCTATACATACGTATTTAAATATTTAATAAATTCAAATTCGATTTTAACTTAATTGTCTTTTATTTATAAAACTTGTATGTTTTTATTTATTTACTTGTGTTATCCTTTACTTTAGTGTGTATTAAACATAAGGTGTCTCGGCGATTGCAAGGAGGCAAACAAACGTAGGTCCAAAAATAAGCAAGCTGGGACACCTTACAGGATCGCCAAAGTAAAAAAACTGCCCTTAGATTTCGGATTTCTACAAGGGCCGTTCGATAAGTTCTTTCCTTCTGTAAAAAAATTCGTGGCGCCTACTCACTTTTATTTTGGGCACAACCAACTCTTATTGTGACAACATCTCATCCTAAGCTACGTCGTGTTGATTCGAACCCATCCCCTCCTTTCACTGAGCTTTAGCCGGTCAGTTCTCTGTCACAGGCTAGTTGAGGTGCAATTAGGGTATTATTTCCTTTTCGTGTATTAAAGTGTCTTAAGGACTCGTTTAGACTTTTCCAGATTTAAGCGACTTTACCTAATTGTGGTCTTTAAGATCGAAAAGTGGTATTTCCCCTGTAACAATGTTCTAAAAGTAATCTAAAAGCCTCGCTATAAAAATACCAATAGTTACCGATAGTCAACTAAAAATTGTAAGGAATAACCACGGCACTTGTTTACCCAGAGCACCTCTAAAAATTATTACTAAGGTACAGTTCTTGTAATACCTCCATTTTAATTTTAATTTCGAACTACCTACTCAACTACTCACCAGCTTTTAAGAATTTCCGAAAGTTTGACACATATAATCATCGCCTTATTAAACATAGTACAGGCAGTTGATAAAAGCTGACAAAAATGACTTCAAGGAAAATGTTTATATGATTATTCCTCTTTATTCTAGAGATGACGAAGGTAAAATTTTGGTTTTGCATATATTTGCTATTCTTCCTTCTTCCATCCTATCCACATGATCATTCCATTTCGTTTTAGGTTTTTGGACCACTTACTGAATCTGGCATCTGTCTCAAATAATTATGCTGGCTTGCCTGTCATGTAACGTAACTTCCACTATGGCACATAGTGTTTTCACTCCTGCTGTTCTTGTTTACTGTTTTGTTTTCGGAGATTAGCATGTGTTTCTATTGCGTAGGTTAACAGAGGTCTGCGTTTGTGTTTCTTTAAGAATATTTCCATCACTAGATATTTCCACTCCCTAGTATTTAAAGCTTCCTATTTAGTCAATGATCTGGTCTTACAATTCAGGTTTACATATCGTAGACTCCTTGGAGATCATTAAGGTTTTAGTTTTTTCTACTGATATTTCCATCTTGTACTCCTTTGCGGTTAAACTGAATTTATATAATAATTTTTCTAGATTGTCCTTTTATTGGCTATTATCACATCATATGGGCAGCATATAATATTGATGTTTTCATTACGTACGCATTCGGTTTCCCTCCAATGGTCACATTTCCTCTATTAACTGGTCCATGATCAAATTGAATAAGAATAGGCTTTGTGATTTTTGCCCATCTCACACCTTGTGCTACGGGCAGTTCCTTTGAGAGTTGGTGATTAAGCTTTGCTTTGGTTCTACTATCCGTGTTAACGCCTGTTATGACATTTTCATAATACCTACATGTTATTGTGCTTGATCGAAATGTTACCCATAAGAGCAGTGGCTGTTAAAATTTAACAGACATGGCCGTTGCTACACTACCAAATTACGTGCGGGACTCAGATTACTAGCAAGTTTAGTTTATATTAAAGTTACATATCTTAAAATTGGGCACTTTTAGTAGATATTACGAAAATTGTTAAACCACTAACTGCCGATATTACAAATAACTGACTCGGACAATTTATTAGCCTCGGCCTAATGGGCCTCGGCCACAAAATGTATCCTCGTTTTTTTATATATCGATTCTCAAAGTATACAGACTTCATGTGTTTTGTGTTTATCTTCCAGCGCATGATGATGTAGCTCTGGCGGCCTTCACGACTTCTCTGAATGACACAATTGCGAATCATCCTAACTACTATACGTTTTTAGTGGTTGGCGATTTTAATTTTACAAAAGTGAATTGGAATAACCGTGTTAGTACTTACTTTGCGCCTTCTAACATAGATAACAGATCAATAAACTGCTTTGACATAACTGCTTACGCGGGCTTGTTTTAATTTAATAACACTCGCGTTTTAACTCTGCCCCGCTCGTGACTGAAGAATAGCTTTACGCATCCGTATCGTAAATAGCTACCTAAGACGATACACCAATGGTGTGCCGTTTTTTTTATGCTTTGCGGTTTTTTATACGTTTTTAAAATACTTACAGTAGCTGTCAATGACATAGGAACTACACTTGTATCACATAATATAAGTATTACGAATTTAGGTTAGATAAGATTAGATAGACAGATCAGGGACAGAGACAGATTAGCGCGTTCATGGGGTGTGCACACAAGCTGACGCTACACAAAGCGTTCAGTAACAACAGTAATGCATGTTCTTTTTGAATTGTAAAATTTCTAACGCTTAAAATTGATTTAGCATGCTGTAATTTAAAAAATTAGGGTGTTTTTTTTAATATCGTCATGGTACATGGTATTAGGTAGCAAATAATGGTAGAAATACCATGATAATAGTATACCTGGAACACTGCACCCTCCACGCCGCGCTTTATCTACGCACGAAATTCTACAGGAAAGAAAATAACATAGCAACATGTGTACCTGCTGAACTACAAATTGCATGATTTTGTCCTCATATTTACAGTGAGCTGATTACGAGTGGTATATATAGGAATAACTTTGCTTATTGAAGCACGCGGATGATAAGCTATCGAATTAGAACATTTTATTTGTGCAACGAGACAATAATAACAAAGGAGATGCGTTTAAAATAATGTAATAGTACTTTAAAATATTTGACTTACATAAAGACGTGTATTATAATACCTATAAAAAAATCTGTCAAGCGCTTTCTTCAGCACTTCGCTTACAAGTGAAAGTTGTGACACTAAATATTTTGAAAAATCAGAGGCAACTAGGGGTGAAAACATTTAACGTTCCTAATACTACTGAATCAAAACAAAACACTTGGTAATGCAAATTATATCAATTTGCAAATAAAAAAGTTGCAGACGGGATTCGAACTTTACCTGAGCATTTAAACGGGAATGATGCAGGCAGCGGGCTGCTCACCCGTCGATTGCATCCTGCCACGCAGCTCCGCTTCATATCGCCGTGCAGCAACTGTATTACATTCAACAGCTTATTCTTGCCAATGTTTGTTTTTTAAACAATTACTCTGTATCTGTTGGGTCTTATTTTTGTCAAGTGTAAAGCGTGACCGATGTTCAAATTATTATTTTTATCTATTTCTTAGTTAACTCAAAAGTAAACAAAATTTTATTTTTTTAAGTGTATATATTTGTCCGAAATATTGTCGGTTTAATGCCAGATAGACATATAATCGGCATACAAAATATCGTCTTCCTCGAACAAATAGTTTTTGAGTTATACCGCCAACAGACAGACAGATGGAATTGAGAAAACCTCCCCGAAACGGGAAGATCTGAAGAGATCTCAGAAGGTGATTTTTTTGCGATTACAATACTTCCTTCGTCTTTTAGACGAGGGAAGTAAAAATAATGAGAACGATAAAGCTAAACCTAAAATTTTAAGAGCTATTTTAAACTTCAATACTCTAGTAATGGCTTGTATTATAGTTTCGAGCGAGTATTTAAGAAAGTAAATTCGGGTACCGTAGATGTCGGTAATGTAGAATTCGTTCAAATCCAGGCTAGCCAAGTTGAAATCAAACAACTCCTTGTCATTGCCTTCCAACTTTTTCCGAGGAGTTATTTATTTTTGAACGTTCAATTTTGGGTGGTGAAGAAAGTTAACACTTGCACGATCACTCTCGCTTTCTTATAAGTTTTCACTAATCTTAACAGAAATAGTCACAATACTTTCAAACTGACTAAACTTACATTAGTTCCGTCCGCTGATGATCAAGAAGAAATCTAGAAAGTATGCAGGAAGAACCTTCAACTGAAAAACAAGATCAAAATGGACTTAGTGTTCGTTTTATGAAATAATGCTACTGCGTGTGCATTGATAGTGCAGTTTTAACAAGCTGCTTCCCATAGCTATTGCACTGCTCTGTAAAGCAAAAGTATAAATTTATCAAGTCACTGTGTTCACCTTGAAAATGTTTCTTAACTGGCTAGCCAGTAAATTCTTTACTGGCTAGCCAGTAAAATTTTACAAGCGTGCTCATAGATAAATGATAGAGTGCAAAGCCAGAGTTGTCTTCCTTAGTATCTGTCGTATTGATGAATTTAGTTGCTTGTCAGTTTGACATTTTGAATAAATGGTAAATTTCTAGTTATTTACAAGTGAGGAACAAATAAAATATTCAACAATACACGCAAGGTAACAGGTTTTACTGGCTCAAGAAGGTCCTTCTATTCGCCAGTAAAAACCCTATTACCAAGCTAGTAATGTTAAATACTATTACTTAATTTTATCGAGAACTAAGTATTTATCCCACTTGATGAGATTTAGTGGACCACACATGAAATTGTAGATCGGAATATATGGAAAGTTTCGGGACATTTCTTCGTTTGCAAAACGGTCTCTAAAAAATTACAATGCTGCTTGAAATCATATAAATGGTGGTTATGGTGATTTACTATTAGAATTGCATTAATTGCTTTTTTATGTTGTTTTCTGTTCTTCCGCTGTAACACACGTTGCAGGAAGCTTAGCGGGTGTTTTAGGGAACGTAGATATCAATGGTAATCCATTCACAGTCATTAGTGCACCCACCCTTCTTGACTGCAGTAAACCGGATTGAATTTTTGGAGGTTTTCTATAAACGTTGTTATCATCTAGTAATAACCGGCCCTGCAACATAAAACACTTGTCTGTTTGGTATACACATTGCTAGTGTAGTAATTGCATTTAACCCTGAAATAGTAATATTTAGAATGTCTGGCCAGATTATTAATGATTACGATAATACACAGTTCTATTACCAACCAGATCTGCCTCAAAGATAGTCGAAGAACATCCTCGAACAGGAAGTAGAGTAGTTAAGCAGAATTAGTTTTATGTTAGTAATTTTACACATAACAAGTTCTTGTATACGTGCTTCAAATATATATTAAAATGAAGCCATAAGTGTGATGTATATCTGTGATGAAATTACGTTCTTATCAGGCTATAGTCTCATACAAAAACAAATACGTGAAGTGGTTATCTTAAACAAATATTTATTCTTATCGATAAATGGCACTTCATATAAATTATGCAGTAAAATAGTAAAAACAATGTGGTAAAGCAATTAAATATTTAATGTAATTTACAATGTTAGTATTCTTAGAGAAAAACTTGACGGCGGTTACTTCAATTCGTGAAAAGCAGCTAAGCAAGCAACTATTTACAAAAAAGGTTACTATTTGATATGCAAACAAAAGAAACTTTAGTCAATATAGAACCAGAAAGCAAGACAAAAATAACACAGAATTTAGTATAGTGATTGATAGGTCATCGACGTAATACTTGAGGTTAATTTTGTTACATGTCAAAAGCGTAATGAACTTGAGAATTAATTGGTGTATAATATATGGCCGTGTAAAAGCTCCTACATTGGAACACGGTCGTTGTGTAAACGCAGTATTAGCGTTTGGGATGTAATTTGTTTTTCCTGCTGTCGAGACAGCTGTTGGATAACAAGGATTTTGTTGTTTGGCTGAAAAATTCTGCGTCCTTTTTGCGGCAGGATTGTATGTATTCATGCTCCAAGTTTATCTCGTAGCATCAAATTGCGTGAATTATTACGTGAGGAAGCTTTGCTGGTATGTAGGTATGTAGAATTTGACATATTTTTGGGACTTCTGTCCATATCTTAGGACGGGTTTAAGAACACAAAATTTCCTTGTCGTATTGGATGATTCCCCTGTAATTTAGAGGGTGAATGTAATTTCTCCTATTTAAATTGTAATAACGTAATTTCAATAAGCTGGTTTCTGTATGGGGTTTTAATGTCACCTATGAGGTGAAATACTTCAATGATACAAGATTACCAACTACTCCGGCTGCTTACTTTAGCATTCTACTACAACGTCACCCGAGGCTTTAAGGGTTTTGTTATTCAAAACGGCACCAGATAGCCTAGTTTGCGTTTGGAGCACCATTTTCGGAGGTCTTCGTGAATAACGTTGGCTGGCGTTGGCTGCCTGCAGCCGCTGTTGTAAGCTGATTCGGATCCTTCGGTTTATCTTTTGTAACCGCTTCTTTGAGCCCGTTTGGAGCCATGGATCATCACCTCAGGCACAATCGTAACATTTCCAGGTAAGTAGTGCAATCTCGTAACTGGTGTTTAATAGTTTTAGTACCACAAACTTTGATAAAATAAAGTGTAACTGTATATAATATAGAGGGGCACCTTCCATTGGTTCTATATTTATTTGTGTATATGTAGCGTACTAATTACTGCTATGATAAGCTTAAATTGAACTGCTTCTTTTTAGTAGGGAACGCATGATAAAAATTTACAATCTTTCTGTAGTGGTTGTTATATGCAAATTAGAACCATCCCCTATACTTATAAAACTACTCCCCTCCAGCCGATTTTCGATGGCAAAGGTGATCCCCATTAGACCTGCATAATCATCCTCTAAACCAGTAACCCCCGTCCGCCGTCGAGTAGACGCCTGACAGCGAGCCGTCCGGTGCCCGCCAACCACCTCCTGCACGATCCGGTTTAGGGCGTAATAACAATTCCAACGTAGTCTGCATCATTTCAATGTGCTAGAGGCACCTTAGGATATAACCACCGCCATAATTACACAAGGCACTACCTACGTGGCGTAGGCGCCCCTTCACTGCAAGCAGGGGGTCATGAGACGTCACCCAGTAAAATTACAGCTCGTTGAACAAACCCGGAAAACTGCACTGAAATCCGCGACGAAGTCGGCCAACGACTTTGAGCGCTCCCAGATTTCCGAATGCAGTTGAATTTCAGCCAGGGCAAACCGCATTGACCAGAAAAACCTGTTATGGGGTCTCGTATATTATTCACACAAAACTCTTACAAGCAGGAAGCGCAAATAACCACAAAAGAAGGGCACATGGACTCAAAAGCAACAACAATTGGTCGCAGAATCCAAATGTGATGACCGCCAACAGCTACACTTCATTCCACTGGCGTGCCAGGAGAGTTGAAAACCTGCATAGGCGTTTTGAGGAGCCGCGCTGTTAGAAGACCCTGTTATATTTATTTACTTCCTTGTACATACGTTTTATAAATAGCGTAGTATAACATTTTAGTTTTAATACTATGTAATAGTGTGATTAATATAATCCGATTTGTTCTTAGCCTAATCGATCCAAGCAAATCAAAGCAAATCAACGAATCTTCGGCTTATGTGAGCTACAAGATTGTTTTCGAAAAAATTAATGCATGGATGCCATGTCGTCGCAGTATTGGCTTAACCGTTAGAACTCCGATATTAGGTGAGAATGTTTTCGTCAGGCTTGTTTTGTCTAGGCCTCAAAATGCATTGTAAAAATAATTGCAGTATTATACAAAGGCTCTCTCAGTTGTAGTAATTGTTCTTAAAAGTAACATGCTCGATTTGCTTCACTGCTAGACGCCTCGTTTAATAATTCAGTGGGATATCTGCAAAGTCAACGACGAGCTTTAAACGTCGTACTGCTGAATTGAACCGATTAGGGTTTTAAAACTTGTAGTTTTATCAGTGTCAAAACTTGCAGTTTGTATCGGTTTAAAAGTTACGACTGCTACACTAGCTGAAGATGGTTTACTTTACATGATATGCTTATATACTGCTCAACAAATGAACTGGGCCATTTGCATACATATATTGGTGCAATTTTTAAAAATATTTCCTAAAAGGACAGTCAGGGCATTTTTGGTAACCTTTCAGGATTGTGTCACTATAAAAATTATTTCTTTTCATAATTTGGTTAAAATAAAACTAAGTCTATTAATAATATTATCATTTAAAAATTCTGAATTTTGCAAAACGTTGATAGCTCATTGCATACGAAGTATGCCAAATCGATGCCAATTATTTTTAAACGTTCCGAGAAAACTCAAAAGGTTATTAATTTCCGTTTTTTTTTGTTCCTTTTATTTTTGTTAAATATAGTTTTTTTGTAGTTTTTAGTTTTATTAATATGATTTGGTTAATGCTTTAGTTGATGTTTGAGGAAAGTGCAATTAAATATGCTTATTATGAGTATACTATAAAACAAAAGCTTTTATGTATATATTTTATGACATAATGTAACAAAAACAATTTTTATGGGTGGTCCGGTTCATTTATTGAGCAGTATATATCAAAATGTATAGTAGAGTTAGCAGTAGTTCACACAACTGTTCTTTTAGATGTAGTTATTGTTCTTAAAAGCCACATGCTTGATTTGCTTAGTTGCTAGACGTTTCGTTTAGTTATTCAAGGTGATGCCAAACTCGCCTATCAAAGTATATTCTGCTGGATCGATCAAGTTATAAAGCTCATAATTTAGGTATACCTATTACATCTTGCAGTTTGTATTGTGACGTTTGCGCCTGTACAAATTAAATTTAAGCATACCTAATATGTTATAATTTGAATGCCGCATTCCTCAGTCACAATCTACGTTTGGCCTGCAGCTTCCATAGAATTAGGAATAAAGGCAATGGCCTAGCAATGTGCAAGTTTGCGAGCTGATAATTATTGTCCAGGAGAATATTTAAGTGCAAAAGGGCCCTGAAAGTGTAGAAAGCCGGTCAGTTTAAGTCACTTATAACTCCATGTACATCTGGAAGCAGACCTATCCCCAAGAGGGCTTAGGGACCAGCAAGCTCCAACCTGAACAAAATTATGAGTCGAACTCTTCCAACGAAGCCGTCCTGGAAGCTCAGCTTTATCCGACGAGGCGAGCTCAGCTGGCCAGTCCGAGACTTGTATAAAAATTTTTACCAGAAGAGACCTATCAGTACTCCGAAACCTTTCTGCCAAACATGAACCACCCTCGCCGGGCGTATTTTCGGTAGTAAAATCTAGTCTTCTATTGCCTCGGTCACATCGAGAATACAGTGTGAAGTTTTCTGGAGTGCACCGTTGCCAGCTGTAGCATCGCTTGGGTCGGCCAACTATCAAGTTTGGTCTCAGGCAAACTTTGCCACTCGCGGCTTTCTTTCATTTGAAATGCATTGGCTATGCTAGCCACACTATATTCTCGGTGTGACCGGGACAATAGACCAGCAGAACCATGTCTTAAACTACAAAAGCACCTCTGCCAAGACGATTTGCGGTGGCGAAATCCATTTCCCTAGACCTGCAGGACCATTCGTTTAACCAGCAATCCTGTTCTCGCCGCCGGATACTACAAACTAGTTCCGCTACTCGGTTTAGAACAAGCGCCAACGTCCCACATAATCCGCATCATTTCGATGCGATAGGGGCACTTTGGGGCATAACCACCGCCGTTAGTAAACAAAGGCGCAACTTACGTAGTGTAGGTATCTCTTCACAGCAACCAAGGGGTTACCACGATGTCACCCAGTGAAATTACAGATTGTTTCCTTCAGATAAAATAATTGTTCTTAAAATGTACATTTTAAATTTGCATAGTTGCTAGACGCTTCATTTATTAATTTGAGATGACGCGAGCCAAAATTTAACAGGTTAGGGTTATAAAGTACGTAGTTGTATAAGTCTCAAAATCTACGGTTTGTATTTGTTTAACAGTGTCGGCTATGACACTACGTAAGGGTGATTTTGTCTCCCTGTTTTCTTAGGTATCAAAATGCATAGTACAATTAACTGCAGTGTCACGCAAAAACCCTTCAGATGTAGTAATGGTTCTTAAAAGTAGCGTGCTTGACTTGCTTAATTGCTAGAATCTTGATTAATAATTAAGATAACGTCTACAATGTCAAAGGTCGCATAAAACGTTATACGGTTGGATAGAATAGATTTGGGTTACATTATTTTGGCGCTAATTATGTTAACTATTTTATGTTGGCTACACGTGCAGTGTTATATTTTGACTTTGAAATTTACCATTGGTGTTCGTTCGTTGTACTTTTAGGTTTATAGCCAGTTTCAGTAATGCTCTGTGGTGTCAGAGTACTATTCTTTTGCTTCACTTCTCTAATTATCGTATTTGAGTTTGGTGTAAGTAGACATACTAGTTAACAAATTTCAGGTTTTGAGGTTATTTTATTATTTTAGATTACAAATTATAGACATGCCGTTCACACCTGAACAAGATGCTTTTATACTAATGGATACTTTCGCAGTGGAACCCGAAACAAGGCTGGTTTATGTACATATTCAATTGTGTCATGCATCGAACAATTTACTGATGCGTTTTTAGGTGTTCAAATCAATCGCAATGCTTTCGCTCACCATAAGCGGATTATTATTTACCGTTTCGAAGACAAACACTGCATCGGTAAAAACAAATGAACAGGCAGATCTACTGTTTTAACTGAAGAAAAGGTAGCTGACATTCATAATCGAATGCAACTCAGCCCGCATAAATCAGTTTCCACATTGACTGTCCATAGTGGTTGTAAGGAATACATTTCTTATTTACAGTGTAATTTACGCATATATTCCTTTATACTTAGGTATTTCTGTTGGATCCTGTCATAAGGCTTTAAGAAAAAATCTCCACATGTATCCGTACAAGATAGCAGTGGTACAATAATTATCTGAAAATGATTGGAGATCACGAATGCAATACTGCCAGTGGTTTAATGAAAATTTAGATGAGGATAATGTGTTGGATTTAACATTTATGTCTGAAGAAGCGTGGTTCCATTGTTCAGGTTATGTTGACAGCCAGAATTATAAAATACGGCATACTGAAAATCCACATCAATTTGTCGAAACTAGTTTACATCCTTTAAAGGTTGGTGTGTGGATTGCTATGTCAAAAAGACGAATTATGGGTCCATTTTTTAAAATGATACGATTAACGCAGAAAGATATCGTAACAATACTTTGCAACGGTTTATTGAACAACTACACGATGATGAACTGAGACAGGGATACTTTCAACAAGATGGAGCAAGAATATTTTTTCCTGATCATCTTATTAGTCGTGGAAGATGGCTTGCGCGTTTACCAGATTTGACACCACTTGATTTTTATTTATTTGGGCATTTAAAAACTAAATTATAGAGAAACTACAAGAATTACAGCAAGCTATTCAACAGGAAATATAAAGTATAACTCAGGAGGATTTGCGGAGAGTATTTAATAATATGAAACTAAGGATTAATTTGTGCCTACAAAATAATGGTCAACATTTCCAACAATTTTTAGAAACAATCTTTGTAGCCTTATTGTGGCGTGTTTTATGTCAGCTGTCAGTTGGCTGTAGTGATCAATTCATCATAACTTCAGTAGACTAAGATAAGTGTTTCCTGTTTACCAGTTAATTTTTAAATTGCTGTCGTTATTTGTTGATGATATTTTTGCTCCTTGGTCTGTTTGTACATCAGCTCGAAATAAGTAGCAGGCGAAGCTCCACCCCTCCGGAAGAAAGCTGCAGGGTTAAAAAAACGGTGCTTTTCAGAACCACAATCCACCTCGCAAAAAATATCTCGCTAGATGTAAATTTTTAAAACTCAAAAGCGAAAAATACTCGGACGCCACTGCCACGAAAACTAAAATGTTTACAGAATACCACCTCTTGTTAAATGGGTTGCCTACATATATTTTGTTCACATATTTTTGGCATGACGGTTGGCTTTGGATTTTTGTTGTTAAGTTGCCCATGAACAGAACCGTAATATTTATTTTGTTGTATAACCTGTATAACCTCCAACAAATTTATTGTCACTTGACAGAACATAACATTGTTGTCAGATGGACTGCTTTTTTATGTACATGTGAAGAAATATTTAAAATCTAAAGCATTGCAAGACCTTCCACGTACTTAATTAAAAATGTCTCTAATTACACAATTTCTGAAACTGGATACATAAATAAAAATGACTAAGTTTCATTTTCTATTCTGCTTAAATATGGCAACTTTGCATTTGAAGGTGTTTTGTCATATTTTCTAACCTAAAAGCATTTGGTAACCATAACCCCAAATGTAAACCTCGTTTAAACACAATAAAGTAATTTTACACAGCTAAATTGGGAAAACTGTCATTGCCAACCTTCATGACAAAAATATGTCAACGGAGTATACGTCCTTAATTAGCGTTCGGTTATTTATGAAGGCACTGTATAATTTTTAATAGAACCCTGCAGGTTTTATCGGTTTAACAGAAACCATGATGATACTAGGTGGGTCTAGGACGTTTCGCCACCGCCGTTTCGCCGCCAGAACAATTTCAATATTTGGAATAAGATATAGATACACACATGATCATGACCTAACCTAAGCTAACCTAACCTAACTAAATCGGTAGTTATTTTCGAATTAGGTACGTTAAGGAATTTGGGTAAAAATTCGGTGGACGATCCGGTCTAGTGCGCATGCACAAAAATGTAACAGTGAACAGAAAAATGTAACGTTGAACAGACTCTCTCTCGTATTTTTTCTCTAAAAAAAAAAACATCAAGACCTAACAACTAACATAAACCATTAACCTGAACCACCGCCGAGAGCGCAACAACATTGCTTTAAAAATTACGAGACGATAGCGGCACTCACAACATTTTGACGGACGCTGATCGTACCATAAACCTTACTTAGCTGGCAGCGCATGCGGAATAGACCGGACCGTGCACCGAATTTCACCCGGAATTTGTTGTTTTGAAAATAATCTTAAATGTAGACATTAACATTCTGTACATTTGAATTCGTTAACCTTGGCGGCGAACTGGCCCGGCGGCGAAACGGCTGGTGGCGAAACGGCCGTGGCGAACCGGCGGTGGCGAAACGGCGGCGGCGAAACGTCCCATTCCGTACTAGGGTAAGCTAAGTTTGAATACGTGACCTCCGGCCGGCAGCAGAGTATGCATTCTACTACGCCATACTGAAAGCGTAGTTATGTTAACACTTAATGTCTATTACTGGTTACGAGAACACAAACCAATAAAGATATTCAAAGAATTGGGATAAATCCCATTTAAAACACTTTGCATTAATATTCCACACAAACTAGAGTAGGAATTGCAAATTAGTAAAAATCGTCGACTCCGAAAGTAACACTTTGCTAAACAAAACAGTGCTTTAAAAACATTATCGATACAATTTTCTAGTAATTTTACATGACAGAGTTATTCAAAAAGTGATTTTATGTGGGCGTATAGAAAATTTCTTTGAACTTGTTCAAGCAAAGAGTAGAACGAGGAGCCTCAAGCCAAGTACTTACTGATAAGCTAGCAGGATACAGTACGGGGTGACTCCCTTTGTGAGATGTGATTGTCAAGTTGGAGCCTCTACGGCATCTTAGCCAGATCTATAAGCCTCCAAAGCATAACATTATCTTTGAAGTTCTGTTTTCGTCCCGTTAGTGTATCGAGAAACTGCATTTTGGTTTTTGTCACTTTTTACTGGTCCCGGTCGCTATTGTTCTATATCGACGCCGTGTTTTTATCGACACCGTCTTCCTATCGACACCGTGTTTTTATTGACATCTTCTTCATATCGACGTCTTCTATCTTCTTGAGCTACAGCTATTTTCCTCGCTTCCTCGAACATGCTTCGTGCCAAAGTCCTTAAGCCCGAAGTTTGACTGCAACTTTGACAGACAACACTGGCTGGTTTTCTTTTAACCCATCTCTTCGTTCTCCTAAAATTTAAGAGACCTCGCATCTAGCCTCTTACAGTCGTTGACTTAATGCACTTAGTTACGGAAACTTACTTTGATTGTTTTAATGGTGCATGTGGTGAATTACCTCCAATATTGAATGTGTAAGGTTGCTGCGCGTATGAACTATTTTAAGAATTGGTCTCTTAAGGTAAATTGAATTTGCGCGTTGAGCGCGCACATCTTTGGGCTTTGAGGAAGGTTTTCCTGGTGAAAGCTTCCATTACATCACTGCTGATTAACGCTAGCTGGCGCCCATAACAATAATAATAATTTTTTACCATGGTTTTGACTGCCGCGAGCGAGCCCCCTGTTATTTCACCTTAAGACCCACCCTTCACGCTGCTGGGGATTCTTTAATTTTGTGGCATGTCGTGAATGGAAATTCCGCCGAAAAACATACAAATAACTTTGTTTATTGAAGCAAGCAGTCGAGGAGATCGAATTACAGAAATTATTTGAGTAAATAATAGTAGATTATGTTATTAGGAGTAAAAGTGATACTTTATGTGGCGAAGCTGAAGTTTATTTAGCCGAACGTTAGTGAGGCAAATAATTCAGCTAAGCCACATAAAGTCACTTTTACTCCGAATAACATATACTATTTTATCCGCAAACGTATTCAGGTAAATTTCATTAAAATAAATTTAAATAAAAAAGGATGCATCGGCCGGGAATCGAACCCCGGCCACCCGCGTGACAGGCGAACACTGTACCGCTGCGCCAACCGATCTTGTTCAAATAACGCGCTACTGTAATGATATATGAACATACTGAATCACCCGAGCTAATAGCACACGGCCACAGCAGCTGTCACACCATAAACCACGGCGACAGATGCTCCGATCCGCTGATTAAAGGTTTATTTAAATTAAAACGTTTTCGTACTCTTTGAAAATAAAACCGGCCTACGGATCTAAGTCTAAGAATTAGCAAAATTTTAAGCCATCATACAATTTAATCGCTCCAGTATCTTCGGAGGAGATAACGAACAAACATAGAAAGAAAGAGGGCAACGATTTTGTGTGCTTAGGCAGATAAAGTATGCAAAAGTCGCTATTTTGTCTGCTTAGGCAGATAAAGTGACACTTTTACCTTGTCAATAAAGACAAATAACTTGTCACTTTTGTGACGTTTGCGGATAAAAAAGAATAACAAAACGCTACATTGAAAGTAATGTAATAGTACTAAAAAATTGGCTTACAGAAAAATATGCATTATAATACTTAAGATAAATAACGAGAGCTTTAGAGCTACGTATGCTAGAGCTAAAACTAAAATATAATGAGCTATTTTAAACTTCAACGCTTTCATTTTTGCTTGTGGTAAAGTTTTGAGCGGGTCTTTCAGCAAATAAACACGGGTACCGTAAAGGAAGGTAGTGTAGAAATCGTTCCAGTCCAAGCTAGCCATGTCGAAATCAAACAACTCCTTGTCCCTGTCCTCCAACTTTTTCCAAAGCGCTTGGGTGTTTTCATTTTTGAACGTCCAATTTTGGGTGGTGAAAAAAGTTAACACTTGTACGGTCTCTTTCACTTTTTTATAAGTTTTTACTAATCTAAATCGAAACAGTTAGTCGTATTACTTTAAAACTGACTACGAGTATACTTACATCGGTTTCCGCCCGCTGATTACCATGAAGAAGTCTAGAACGTATGCTGGAAGAACGTGCAACAGGTAGTGGAAAACCAAAAACCAAAATGGACTTGGTGTTCCTTTTATGAAGTAATGCCACTGCATGTGCATCGACGGTGCAGTGTTACAAAGCTTCTGTCCATAGTCATTGCATTGCCCTGTGAATCAAAACGGTTTTACTAAATCTTATCGAAAATTTTCTACGTATTTACCCCACGTGATGGGATTTTGAGGACCACACACGAAATTGTAGATCGGAATATACGGGGCGGTTTTGGCAATCTCGTCGTTTGCAAAACTGTCTCTAAAAATTACAATGCTGGTTGAATTCATATTAGTGATTAGAGCGAATTCTATTAGAATTACTTTAGGCGTTTTTATAACGGATTTCTAACATTATAAGGCTTAAGACTTACGGCATATCTCTCCACATAAGCAATTTTACCCAGAGAATTCGAACAAAGAGATAAAGTACAATGTAACGGGCTGATTGTTTCACCTGAGGTAATGCAGCATTTAATCTGCTAATGTAATGTTTAGGTTAAGCACGTTAGTAGTTTAGAGGTCTTGCAAGTCAGTTGAATGTTGAACAAGTGTATCTATTATTAGAATTTAAGGATATAGTGTTTTGAGCGCAGACAGTCATGCGGGGAAAAACAATCCCTTGCCAGGTGCGTTTCGTCCAAATAAAAGGGACGCCACGCGAAGCATTCAAGTAAAATTGCGAGTGTACTTGTTGACCTGCGATAATATCAGTTGACGTCTAGAGTTATCCTGAGCTAAAATACAGCCTCGAAAGGGTAGAACCACCTTGGGATCAACACAAAGGTACCAATAATTTGACACAGTAAGAAGCTGCGATTCCGGCTTCAAAGGATCCCACGGAGCTGATCTCTGGGTCATTTTGTAATGAAATAAAGGCAAGGTTAGTTACTCTAAATAACTACTACGATTGGATACCTGCTGCAAGACACTGGAAACACTAGAAGCGTAAATAGCAAATTACACCAAGTTGTACCAATCTTGGTGAAGGCAGGACTGGCTTCAGTGAATTAGTGCGAGGGATTTAAACAAATTTTGCACATTTTGTAGGTATATTCTTTCCTAGAGTACATAAGTTCTATTTAAACTGTCTGGCTTTCATTCCTAGCTATATTAACAGTCCCTTAGCTATACTGAGGTATGAACGGGTCTTGTATTTCTACGACTGAGTTACCTAGTATACAAAGGGCAATTTGAAGTCATAGAAATTCGAGTGGAGGGACACGAGAAAAGGCCGCATTGCAACAATTATCCCTCTGGCCCATTTTATGAATAAAGTAGTTACTACAGTGAGTTAAAATTGTAAGGAAGATAATGATAAAATATCTTAATTACCAATTAGACAGAAACAGTCGAAAATTATAAATCCAAGAACAGATTATTTGGGATATTGGCAAGCATAGTATTTAACTTCAAAATGATATTTCGTAAGAGTTATGGATCTGAAGAAAAGTAGCTGTTGTATCCTATACCTGTTATTTCCTACGTTCCAAGCAGCAGCAATCATGTTATTCACAACGTAATCTGCAGGGACTTGGTCGGATACACTGTCAGCGTCGTAACACATGGTTCTTATCATACCCAACGAAATTCCAGTAAACAATCCTGTAGCTCCATAGTAGTTATCAACCCATCCATTGACTGGTTCCTTGGCTGTCACCATCACTACAGAGTTATGCTTTTATAAGGGAATTTTGAAAAATGTATGGACTTACCTATTGAAGGTCGAACTATCGCAATGGGCAGACCAGCACCTTCGCGTTGGATAAGGTCTTCCGCCACGGCCTTTGTAAAGGAGTACGTATTAGGCCACTCCTTTTTCAATCTAAAGTTATAAGAAATCTAGTTTTGTTTCAATGGTTGTAACTGTTATTTGAAACTCACATAGGCGTCATGGCATTCAATTGATCCTCGCTGACAGCGTCTACAATGGTTAGCAACTCTTCAGCTTTCATAGCAGGCTGATATACCTTTTCGTCAATAGTTTTTCTTGGGCAAAATGAGTACGCGGTTGACACATGAATCAAGGACTAAAAGTAATGGTTACTTTAATTTTTTTAAAGCTATAATAAGCAAGCACAACCTTTAGATTTGGCATTTTCTTAGCCAAACTTAAAATATCTGCCGTAGCTCCGACATTAATGCGAGCCGCTATTCGAAGTTTTTCATTGAAACGGATAGTGGCTGCCACGTGAAATATGCAATTCACTTCCGTAAGCATTGTTTGGATGTCTTTGTCACTCATGCCCAAATTAGGACGTTCACAGTCTCCTGCTATAATTGACAGCTTTTCAAGTGACTTTGGTCTTTCCCTTTTTAAACGTTCAAAAAGCTGAAACAAAAAGGTATTGTCTAATTTTTTCCATTAAGTTTTGGTTTGAATTTTAGCAAACCTCAAGGTATCACAGATGAAATACAGTGATGTAGCAAATAAGAGCTTATGATAAAAGGGTTACACATTTACATATCGGAAAAAATGTGAAATACTTACACAGTTATCGAAATACTCATGAAATCTTTGATCGCATGTTTTATTCTTTTTGGGCCTGACCAAAATGTATACCCTTTTGAGGTCATAACATGTTCGCAGTAGCTTCTCGACTAAAACCTTCCCTAGAAATCCAGTAGCACCAGTTATGAAAATGGTAGTTCCCTCATAATATCGCTGAATCTCGCTAGTGTTCGATGGAAAATGGCTATTCATTTTTATGAATCCATTCTTTGGATATACCGCTTCCATTGTCCTGGAACATAAGAATTGATTTTAACCACTAAGGCATATGGTATGGCTGGCAAAGATTAAAGCCAGGTTCACTATTAAATATAGAAATAAACTGTTGTAAAGTGGTTCCTTTTAGATTAGCATTTTCAAATAAACATCGCTAGTACTCATATTTATGGGCAATAAATATAGTCGAGGTACCCTGAATGTAAATATGGGGCCCCTTACTTCTTGAGACTACAATCCAACGTACACATATCATAACAACGCAGATAGTTAATATTCATCTAAACGAGGTATTGATCAGGTTATAATTGCTGAAACTTGTGTACTCATTTAATAAAACTGGTGTAATGAGTACTCGGAAAGTTCTCTGTGCAGTGGATAACGCTGCATTTGTATCTCTACGGCACTCATCATACACTTAAATAATGTCGTTTATTTAATGTTTGTTAACATCACTTACATTTTATGACTTAAGTCACATTACTGGTCTTTTAACCTACAGAACTAACTGTCAATTGCTTTAATGTAAAGGCGCAGTAACTCTGATCAATATGTTTTTATGTTTCTTTGTTTGTTTGTTATGGACAAGTTCATTTTTAAAATTTAGCAAAGGGCCATAAACAACTTTCGTTAAAGACGTTTTGTCGTGTTTCTAACAGAAATGGTACTTTATCTGAATAAAACTTTTTATCTACCGCCATGGCCTTCTTGATTTGAAGAAATTCAAAATATACTTAATAGCTATTTATGCAACAAGTGCTAAAAGTTGACGTTTATGCACGAGACATGCCGAGGCTGAGTTTCATAACATGTATCGTGCATAAACGACTTTTAGCACGCGTTGCATACAATATTTTATCTACGACCTTAATTTTACTGTTATTAATCCATAAATATCGATTTAACAAAGGTTTGCATCTACGACACTTCGAATTTATGTCATAATAAACAGTAGGCCATGCCGCGCGGGCGAATGTTTGCGAATGATAGTAGTCTAGGTCAGTTACAAAATGTAATTATTAATACTCCACATCTGACTGTATTCATTATATAACGCTTTCATTATTTAAAAAAAAACTGTATCTGTAACTCAAGAAGCAACTAGAATAACTTTACAACTTCACTTCCAGTTCGAAATTGTAGTTTTATAACCTCACTTCACTTTTAGTATATGAGCTAAAAGTAAACAGCTGATTTCTTTAACCACGGTAAACTATAAAACGTCACTTTTAGTGAAACAAGCTAGCGCTAAAAGGCCTACTTTTAGTGGTGGTCTTAGATAAAATTAATTTCAAGCTAAGCAGGGTTTAATTAAGAACCTCATCACTCTAATAAGTGCGCTGTACTTTTGTTCCATTATAATTTTCATTTTCTTTCTTTGCTGATAACAATGAGCTTGGTTCTTCACGTTTATATTTAATCCAGCGTACATAAATCCAACAAGTAGACCACTCACTGTCGGTTCCTTTGATGGCAAAATGCCGATTTGGATGACCTTGAACGGCTCCTGGGGGTACTTTCAGATAGTACTAACAGATGGCGCCACTACTTGGTTACATACATAGATAAAATAAAACATATAGAACGCAAACTCCCTATACATTTTTGAGATACAGCGCCATCTGGTGCCTTGATGACGGTTCAAAATCAGAGCCTGCTTGATTTGTACTTGATCTTTCTTTGATTTTTTTAAAATGTTTGTATAGATTAAAAAAAAAATTAAAACATCAACACTACTTTCGATTTTTTATTTTCAGTCGTTTTTTATACATTTCTGCTGTTTTTGTATAAATGTTATTCTTAAATACTACTGTTCTGGTATCTTTACCACTTAAAATTAAATTTAACCCCTTAATATAAGTCAATATGGTTAGAGTAACTATCTTACCTATAATTTCGTCTTCAATTGTATTTTTATGTTCGCAAGTGAAACAAAAATTAACATGATGTTGAACTACTGTTAAAATTTTGCTTTTAATATTATCGACCAAAGTTATGTTACTTAATACAATTTTGGAAATATTATAAACCTTATTAGTATTTTTTATAAACTCTAAATTGCAATATCCCAACTTTCGATTTTCGGCATTATACTCTCGTTGGTTGATTAATTTGTGACACTGATCATTTTCCGAATATTTACTAATAATTTGAGATTTACATTCTTGGCAATTTAAATTTTTTAATGTTTTTGAAATCCAGCCTGATACATAGCCTATAATCGATTGATGTAGTTTTTTTTCTAATTCAAATGCCGAAAGACTTGAGATATACTTATTTACATTGAAAATTTCGTATGACACTTCATTATTTTCGTAATTGTTGTTGTTCATTTTGTCCACTAGTCCACATATATTAAATAAATCGGGAATATTTGTTTCTTCACAGTTTGTTCCTATTGATTTTGATCCACAGAAATTTCGAATCAGAAGTGATTTGAAGCTGTCTCGAAACTGTAAAGCTGTTGGGTTTACAGCTCGATTTCTTTGGCTTCTAATTCTTCCAAAATAATTTTCTATAACGTCCTGATTTTGAGCGCGAGGTAAAAAAAACTTACATTTGCCACCATCTACTAAAATTTTGTATAAATCCAAAAATCCTTCTAATGTTTTGATCCAATTTTTTAAAGAAGGGGGTACTGTTTTTTTCCCACTATTGTCTACAAAGTACATATTGCTTAAGTGTTTAATTACTTCCCCCCAAAATTTTGTGTGGCCCGAATTTTTGTAAACTCCACCAGAAAGAGGTTTCCCGCAGCGTGAACGAAGTGTCCTTCCATTCACACTATCAAAGAGTTTATCAAAAAATTTGATTATTTTTGCAGTTCCCAAGGCTTCCTGATTTGGGTTGGTTCCACCTGTTAAATACATCTGTTAGGTTATTAAAAACAATATTACTAACACTTACCACTTTCAACTAATAGCTTTATAGTTGAAGCCATATAATGACTCAAAACCTGAGTTGCATAGGACACCTTCATCTTTTGGATCCTATCTGGCATTACATGCAGGTCCGTAACTTTGTAAAGTGCTCTTAGTTCACCACACTCTGCATCATTAAGATAAGCCCAAATGATATCATCCCATTTTGCTGTTAAAATTTCTCCATCCTTTTCCCAAATCAAATTTTTTGTTAGCATATTGTTTCTAATCCCTTTAATCAAATGAGGTGGATCAAATAATGGTATAATCTCTTGATCTTGAAGTATTATCTTTCTTTCTATTTGTTGATTGCGTTGTTCATAAATTTTGCTTGACTCTTTCACCAACATATTTACACCTGCTTGGTTTGTTTGGCCTTGATCACACACTATAGCAACAACTGTTAACCCGCAATTTTGAACTTCTTGAATCAATAATTTTAACAAGCATTGTATGACACAAGATTTTGTAGCCGATGAAGAAAATGCAAAATAAATAGGTTGTTGCCATTTTTTAAAAAGTCCGAGGAGATAAAACACAAGAACATGGTCAGCAATTTCTAAACTCTGATCGTGGCCGAAATCTTGAAAACCATAAAATTTATCTGTACTTTTGTCATAATCAATGTGTGGCATTATGGACATTTCATCGAAAATCAAGCTACAAACTCTGTCTCTTCCTTTTAAATTCAAAGCAGAGTCCCTTAGATTGTCAAATAATAATTTATTGAAACCGGGATTGATGGGAACCTTATTCAACATTGACATAATTGTTTGTCGAGTGGGAAGTGCAAAAAATTTTCTCAGTTTTGAATAACCGCTTCCAGACTGTTTATAGAAGACTAGAGCCAATATTTTTTCTTCGGTAGTGTACCTGCGTCCTCTTGGTTTTACATTTCTTTTTCTCAGTTGACTTAAACAAAAATTGATAGCATCCTGCCCTAACACTTTACTTTTCAATTTTATTTCAAATTTTGAGAACATCTTTAAACGTTGGCGATAGAAAGCGGCTTTTTTTTGTTGTGTTTGCTTGAATTTGAAAGATTTGTAAACCTTATTTGAAGCAGCTGTTTGGGAAAAACTCGTATTTAGGATATTTATGTCGACACTTGACGTTTGGGGGTCGGTATATATATTATTTAGGTCGGTAGGTAACATCTTATCTCCTGATACCATATCGTCCTGGTTATTTGTTTCTGTGGTGGTATTTACATTTTCTGAAGGAAATAAGGAAGTTGTTTTAATATTTAGATAAATATTTCTCAGAGTTACCACATGGTATCTGTAAACTAGGTACAGCCGTAGTCCAAAGTTTGTTATTACCCATATAATCAGAAGTTGTAAAATGTAGTCCACAAACCCTATGAGATTTATAAACTTTCACAGGATCTGTTGAGAGCAGTGAGGGATTTCCAATTCGCCGTAACCATTCTCTAAATCGGATTAGATCTTTTTGAGGATTAGGAAATCTGTGCTTTGTAGCACCAGTATTATAACATTTTTGAACGCTACAGAGTCTCATTTTGAATTGCTATTGAATTGCAAAACTATGTCAGAATATTGACAAATTTTTAAAATATTGGGTTACCTTGATCATGAATTTTTAAACATTTGCGCTCTCTTGCGGTTTGCTGACGGTGCTCGAAAAAAAATGTATAGGGAGTTTGCGTTCTATATGTTTTATTTTATCTATGGTTACACATGATTGATAGCAGAGCCAGCAACTGGCTCTGATTGGTAGAATTTTGTGCTGCCATCTGATAGTCAAGCTTAGAAATACCCCCCGAGTTACTCTCCCAGGCACTCTAGATCGGTTTCAACATTTGGCATGAGTGTCTCAACTTGTTTGATGTATGTACGCTGTTTAATCCGCGCGCGTTATGTACAGTGCTTTCAGAAATGATCGAACGTTCTTGAATGGTTATTATTTTGGCGCCAATTATTTTAATTATTTAATATTGGCTACTCGTGTACTGTTATGTTTTGACGTTGAAATATTTCATTGGCTTTCGTTCGCTGTGCAAGGTGTTGTACGAAGATTACAGCCGCTTTCAGTTATTGTTCTGTGGTTTCCGAGTAGTATTCTTTTGCAAAAATAATTTCTCTAATTAACGTCTTTGAGTTTGGTGTATGTATACACACTAGTTAACAAATTTGAAGTTTTGAGGTTATATTCTTATTTTAGATTACAAATTACAAACATGCCGTTCACACCTGAACTAGATGGCTTTATTCTAATGGCTCACTTTCACAGTGGAACCCGAAATCAGCATGGTTCATAATAATATTCCATTCAGTCATTCATCGAACAAGTTACTGAGGTGTTTCCAGGTGTGCAAATCAATTACGATGATTTTGCTCACCATAAGCGGATTATTATTCACTGTTTCCATGACAAAAAATACATTTGCAAAAGTAAATCAACCCGCAGACCTACTGTTTTACCCGAAGCAAAGGTAGCTGACATTAATAATAATCGAATGCAGCTAATCCCGTTCATTGGCTGCCCAAAGTGGTATGTAAACAATAAATTGCCTATTTACAGCGTAATTTACCCATATATTTCTTTATACTTGGGTATTTCTGTTGGATCGTGTCGTAAGGATTTAAGAAAGAATCTCCACATGTACCTATCCGTACAAGATAACAGTGGTACAAGAATGATTTGAAAATGATTGGAGATCACGAATGCAATATTTCCACTAGATTTTTATTTATTTGGGCATTTAAAAATTAAAATATACAGAAACCGAATTACAGCAAGCTATCCAATAGGAAATACAAAATATAAGTGAGGAGGACTTGCGAAGAATATTTAACAATATGAAACCACGGATTAATTTGTGTCTACAAAATGATGGTCAACATTTCCACCAATTTTTATAGACAATTTCTGTATCCTTATTGTGGCGAGCTTTAAGTCGGCTGTCAGTTGGCTGTAGTGATCAATTCATCATAACTTCAGTACAATAAGATAAGTGTTTCCTGTTTTCCAGTTTATGTTTAAGTTGCTTATCCTTATTTGTTGATGACGGGAGCAGGGTAGTCCCTTAAACAGTATTTAGGGTAGAATAGAATAGAATAGAACTTTATATGAACACTTCAATACATTTTGTAGCAATACAATGTTTATAACGATTTACTGTAGTTTATTCCTTGCGAGGTAAAATTTTATGATTTAGAATAATTAAGACTGCTTTCATAAGAGCTAGGTTGATTTGAGGGTTATTTATTTTTATTGAATGAAAAATTAGTAAATGGTAACACAATAAAGTGTTTACCCCCAGTACTCACTCGGACGCCACTGTCACGGGTTGGTTACATACTTCCTTAATCAGCTTTTGGTTATTTTTGAAGTCATTGTAGTACTAATTGGGGCAAATCTTGGATTAATTATGTCAGTTATACGCAGTGTCAACTGTTTATCTATATAAATTCTTAAATACAAGCGCAAACTGAATACATCTTTAAAGCAACCCGTGCTACATTCATATTTTCTCAGATTAATGTTTCCCAATTGACTGAAGGTTTTTGATTGGTTACGACTTGAATTCTGCGTAAGTACTGCACACAGGGCAGTTATTCTTTAGTAAAAATTCTATGGCTGACGTCTAAATTTAGTAAATATCTTATGAGGTAGTACCAGCGTACTGTGTATTTACCACAGAAATGAAGAATGAATCTAGGCAGGTATCAAAAATCCTTCCTAGACTACATTAAGTAGATCAAGGTATCAACAACATCCTCGTCAATTGGTTTCAGAATCTCTTTAGAAACACAGTGTTGCACCCTCCTATAATCGATCCTATCTTTCTTTGCTCATGTTGTTTTGGTTCATTATTCTCCATATACGATTTCCATCGTCATTAATACTTATCGGTAAGTATATATCTTGGTCCACTGTACTATTGGCTCTTTTGCGCTAAGTTTAATTATTTCGTTAATAATATTTTACATTTCGAAAAATCTGTGCACTCGCTCAAAACATTCCAAAACTTAGATGTTTTTAAAAAAGTGACATCCTTGGGGTGTTTGTTTCAATCTCATATAAACGACCTCTAAGATTGTGTTGTATATTTTTGGCGTGCGCTGCTTTTGATAGAAACAAAAGAGAACAGCTCTTTCTGGAAAATGTCGTGTAGTTTCAAAATATGCTTGGAAGATGAATTCCAGATATGAGAACAGTAATTCAAAGATGTTTCATGGCCCATAGAACATTAGTATCTCTTACGTAAAGTAGAGAATTTTGAATCCCCGAATTAACTTTCACTGAAGGTTTTATGTGTTTGATATTTTTCTGTATAATTCCTGTAATATAGCTGTTAAGATAACGAAGATCCATTTCGAAGGAAATCGGTTTAAAATCGAGTCAATTTACTAACACCCTTAGCGGAGAACTCTAATTGAGGGACAGCGCTTATACTCTGGCATTTTAGATTTAAATGACAAGAGATAGAAATGTGCATCGGCATCTTTCAATCTACTTGCTATAAAAAAAGCTTGCTGGGAGCGAGATTCGAAGTCAGGTTCGGCAGTGCGACACCACCCGTTACACCACCCTGATGGGGTAGTTTTTCCATAGGATGATGTGTATTACTGGTACACATAAACTGAGGAAGAAATCATCCGAATAGGTTATCCCGTTCTAGAATTACCGTGTTTGCATTTATCCGTCGCGTCGTGATATATTCGACTTTTCTTAATTTTCCAATTTTTTAAAGTTATGTAGTTTTATGACACCCCTTATATAACTTTGGATCGGTCGCGATTAATTAGTAAGTTGCAACAGAAATTATAAATTTGTAAAAATAGTCGCAAGTAACCCAAAAAGCTAGAAGACACTATGCGACTCCAACAATACGAATTGCTTTAAGTGATTATGATGGGCATCTAAAGGACACGAGATGTTTGGCTGAAGATTGATATAATGGTTAAGAAGTCAATCCAACTAAACTGGGGTTCAATAGCAACCATTTCTGCAAATAGTTGAACGCAGAAAACGATACGATGAAACAGAGGACCAAGACTTAGATAGTAACAAAATCAACAATAAAAGTAACAGATTGGCAAATTATATATTATAATACTAATATTAATAGCTGAAGATCTCTTAATGAGAAACCTAGCTAAATTAAAAAATATCATTTTTTCAGTATGTAAACCATGTAACGAATAAATTAATCAATGTCTTTAAAGAGGTAACTGTGAACATAACAAAGGGTAGTATCTGGACGAATAAAGTGGTTTCACAACTTAAGGATAAGATCCCTGTAATACAGGAATGCACTGTAGTATATAAAATTGATTGTTTTGACTCTACAGAGTGTTACGTGAGCTAAACGTCCCAAAAGCTAAAAAATAAAATAAAAACATAAAAGTGACGCTAGAATGAAATCTAAAGACAAGTTAAACGCTCTCACACCACATTCATTCAACTAAACATAACATGGATTTGCAAAATCCGAGCATTCTGGACAATGAAGACAATTACAACGAACGTATTTTTCTTGAAATGTGTCACATAAAAAATCAGAATAGTACGAATTTTAGATCTGGGGTAAAAAATCTCAGCAATTTTAAATCTATAATTAACTTTAATAACAACACCAATATGAAAATATTACAGCTTGAGCACTCCCTGTAATAAACATTTGCTTGATGTAAGATTTTTCTTTGATGTTCTCCGGTACAGAATTTTTCAAATTTCCCGCCCCACTCTTGCTGATTTTGTAGCTGTTTTGTTACCACCCAAATGGCACTGCTAAATGTTAAAACGTTGTGATATGTTCTAATTATAACACTAAATTTTAAACCATTTTATTCTGTTTGTATTTTATGAGAATAAATTAACTATGGTGTACTTTGGGTATCTAAATCATTGTCTTTAACGTTTAATCTGTTGTACTAGTCAAGCTATACTTTGCTTTATGCCAATTCTGACGTACTAACCTAACTTTTTGTAAGTATTACATTTTCTTTACATTTATGATTAGTTACAACTTAGAACTGTTTTGTAGTTGCCTTGATAAAGGTACAAGGATTTCAGAAATATGGAAAAAAATATAGTATAATTCTTCTTCATACATTTATTTTCTATTACAGCAGTCACCTGAAGTTCAGTTTTTTTTGCATAAAATCGTTAATATCTCTGAAACAGTTGACGTTATACCCATACAATTTCATAATAGAATGATTAGTATTTCAATGTAAAACCTTTAAACTGCCTAGGTATAGGTAATTTCACTAAAAAGAAGTATGATTCGCCACACATTTTTTAACCATCCTGTATAATCAAAAGTATTTTAGTAATGTGCACCACCTGCGTACCTACAACTTTTATATACTCTCATCGTTTTAGAAATATCTTCATTTTGCAAATAAAACTGCAACAGTGTCAATAAAGCAGGTGTAAAAAGTCTGATCGTTCTTTCATGACAAAGTCTGACTTCTATCACAATTTAGGCATGCAACCTAATAATAACCTATAACAACCTACTGAGGGAAGGAAATATTGTGAATCGATTATAGCTATAATTTATTTTCGGTACAACCGGGCCGAAAATGAAAGTTTACATCTTAGTTACCACGACCGCAAGTAGAATTATACGCCCGGCGGGCGGTAAAGTAATTTGCCGGCGGTAAAAGAAAAACGCTGGCTCTAAAGTAACTTTGCTGCCCGAAAATTACTTTATTCGCAACCATATATGTAATGTTAACATTCCTGACCTCATTTGAGTGGGGGAAGTCGTACATTTCAGCCCGCTACTTCCCGCAATCACTTCGCGCTCAAGTGCGGGAAGTGAGTGCGGGAGGTACATTCCCGACCGCTGAGTAGGTAGGGACAATGAGAATCTCGTTGATCCATTCATGCGCGTCACAACCTGTCGTATCATAATATAATAATTTTTCCAATTATTGTTTAGAATAAAGTGGTTGCGAATAAAATAGTATACAAACCTCAACAGGAAGTTTCTTTAATCTCGAGATAATAGCTGATTTCGACGCTTCGCGTCTCAATCAGCTAACTAATCTCTCGACAGTAATGAAACACTTCCCATCTCGGGCTGTAATATACTATTACCGCCTGGCACTTTAACTGTGGCAGCAATTTTTAGCATTAAAAAGCCTAAGTTTATTTTAAGTGTTTGTTCCGTGCAGTTGTGCGTAAAACGTTGTACTTACCTCAGGCCGGAAGTAGATTACGCCCTTAGCCAAATAAAGGCCTTCCTCTATCGGACCTCAAATTCTGGTTGCGGGCGTAATTTTACTACTCCGGCCTTCTATACATAAATAACTATTACAATGCCAACCTTATCAGAGAAATAATTGACGGCAGCAATTCAAATAAAAACTTAAAAATCAGCTGAGCAAACACAAAAGTTACTAATTGATTTACAAACAGAAGAAATTTCAGTAAATTTAAAATTGTAAACATGTTCATTCAGTCAGTGATATGTATGCGGTTATGTTGTATAAATAGGTATATATATTCAGGATGTTCGACTACAAAATATATACAGTTGGCAAACAACAATACATTTAGTACATTTGCATGACACATCATTTATTAACGCTCATCACTATGGAGCCGGCTTAATATTACATTAGAAACTACAAAACAGCTGTCCATTACATTACTACTCAATACTTATGGTAGATTCTTCTTCTTCCTCTGAACATAGACTGAGAGCCTATTACTAAACCACACTAACTGTGGTTTTTATAAACCATCTTCAAGCGCGTCCCGGACAGGTAGCTAGCCTAACCCGTTGCATTTTCTACTAAAGAATAGTCTTTTTACAGAAGCCAAGACTACCAAATGTGCTTATATAATAGTTGGGGGGTGTAAGATAAATCAAACATAAATAATTCTAAGCGTTCTATTGCTTCAAGTTATTTTTCAGCATCAGGAAAAACAAGTCTTAGATTAGCAACTGAGACATGTGTTTTTTTCATCTCCTTGAAACTAGTACTTCCCAATTTAGGAAAAACGTATGCTTGCCCTGTAACTATGTGTGATATCAAGAGATACAAAAAACTGATCCTCGGCGGGCTGTGAAATTTGAAACGTATGAATAATATATTGGTAGCACTGTAAGTCTATATCAAATTCGAAGTTAGCAGGTTTGGTTTTGCGTTTTTCTCATGTTGCGGTACGGACGTTAGTCAAAAGATATTTAAAAACTGGTTCTGTTGCATATATTAAAAAAAAACAAAAAGAGGCTTAACAAAGACGATGCTGCTTCTATTGTAGCTCTGTTGAAGAAATTGCCCAACTATTACTTAGAAGAAGAGCATAACATATTCAAAGAATTTTTAAATAAACTAAAATATACCCCTTAAAGCACAATTTAGGCAAACCCTAGAAGTAGGGACGAAGCTAAACGCTTGGATTTTTGTTTCTGGGTAGGAAATGAAATTTTAAATTCATTGTGTTTTCTGTCGAATGGACATTTTCCACCAATGGGGTTGTCGCGTCACAATATTGTCGCTATTGGAGTGATATGAATCCACACTTTACCGTTCCTGTCCGGAGCTAACATTTTAAAAATGTGAACGTGTGGTGCGCTACCACATATCATGGTGTGATTGGTCCGTATTTCTTCAATGTAAATTTAAATCGGAATAGTTATTTGGAAATGCTGCAAATTTTTTTTTAGTGAACAAATTGATGAACTACCGTTATTTTACACTAATTCAATGAGCATTATTCTCGAATTGTTTGCGATTGGCTAACGTCTGAGTTTGGTGAAAAATGGATAGGGAGGAATGGACCAATTTTATGGCCACTACGGATCCCAGATTTGTCAATTTTGTATTTTTATTTGTGGGGGAGATTGAAGCAAATTGTTTATAGTGAACCATTAAAACACGACGAGGAACAGTTAAAACTAAGAATAAAAAATGTGATACAATGTTTGTTGATAGAGGAAATTCGAAGAAGTTATAATGAATTCAGATCTCGAGTTGAAATTTGTGCTGATGTAGGAGGTGCATTATTCGAATAAACATTTTTGAACGTGTCGTTTTATTTTGAAGCTAGAAAAGTGATTTTTTAAAACAAGGTGTTATGAAGGCTTACTTTCTTTAAATATCAGTTATTAAGAATTCTTCCGTATTTTAATTTCATTCTGACCACTTTTTGCACGTGAACATCTACGAGAAACACGTAATCACTACCAAATCAAATTTCAATAATACATTTTCACACTGCGGCAATAAAATTTTCTAAGTCAAAACTTAGTTTACAAAAAATTAATAATTTATTACCTGTAAGAGTTGGATAAGAAATAATATATGTTCCAGGAGTTTGACAACTAGCAGGGTTATTTATAAAGAGCAATTTTTTAGAAGTCATAAATAAACTTCTTACCCTCTTTGTAACCCAATCCGGGGACGTACTGTATAGGAGTAGCAATCATTAAAACACGAAGAAAGAAATAAATATAAATATAATAGCAAGTTATACATGAAAGAACAACAATCCGTCTATTAATCAATTAGTGTGGATTACAAAAGAAAAAAAAACAAACAAAAACAAGAAGTGTAAGAACATTTCTGGTGCTAGGGTATAGATATTGTTAAGATTTGCGTTCTTGTATTAAAATGAACTATACGCCGTTGTACGAATAGACTGTACTTTCTTAGCCATAAGCAATTTCTAACGTAAATATTTTGAAGGTAGAATTTCGTAGGAAAACTTGTCATAGTAAAGTTTACAACAGGAGGCTGAAAGTCGGTGTTTAGAACATGCCTTTCTTTAGGAAGATGAACGTATTTGAATCTCACGGAAGCACAAGGGTAAACGTATGCAGGGTTAACCTCGTAGACCGAAAAATTGGGCGAAGCTAGATTATTAGTACCTGATCATAAGCGCAACAATTGCCACTTCTCCATAAAAATTAGACAAGAAATACGTGCCGGTTAGAGCAAATTCCTTTAGTAGAGTTGTAAACTTTATTAGAGACGTGTCGACCGCTTGACAAATTTTGGTGTGTGAAACTTACAATTTTGAAGAATACATGCAGAATGGAGCGAATACGCATTATCACGTTCTGGTTCTTAGTTTAACGAAAAGTTTGGATTATAAAATAATTTTACTAACACTCCATGTCGACCGCAATATGTATCGGTTTGCAAAATCCTGAAAATAATGTATTTGAACTAGATTGGTAGCCGTGGCCTAAGTTCATTCATAAATCATGCTTTCGTGCAACCCATATTTTTATTGTATTAAGTTGCCAATGAATTTTTGTTCAAAATAATGCGTAGACACTACGTTTTCACAAACTAATTTTTGTGTTGTTAGAAACCTTATTATTTTAAAATTTTTAATATAGTAAGTTAAACAGCCTCCGACTTTTATTGAATCTATCCATCCTTATAAATCGCTACCCAAAGATGGACAAGAATTCACCAGTAGGTTTTACCACACGTGCACATGGATTATACATGAGTAAAACACCTTTATTTTTAAACATATGGGGATCTCTGCGTTGTTAAAAATATGTCTAAGTCGTCCGAAGGCGGCCAGCTTAATTCTTCTTGAAATTTCAGCTACTCGATTTGCTTTTCCAAGTGTTATACCATGTCCTAAATATATTTAATTATCTATTATGCATGTTAAACTGCATTTGGGTGAGGTTTATTCCTAGACCAATTTATGTGAAACTATTCAGTTGTTCCATCATTAAAAAAACTTTCTTCTATATTGATAAGCAAGTATTTTGAAAAAAAAAATATAACGTGAATAATCACATCATATCTTCTTGTCTTACTCCTCTGCCAAATAACGGATGTTATTCGTCTTCAATTTTTATGTACATAGTTACGGTTTGGTATATATGTTATCAAGCTAGTGTAAAGGTAGTCAGTTCTAGCATCCTTTAGCCCTGTAATATTTCCCCACCTTTCAACTGTATCAAATGCCTTGTACAGGTCCATGTATGCTAAATGTATAGGTACATTGTACACTTCGCATTTATCGAGTAATGTGCTCACTGAGTATAAGTGGCCAATGCCAAAGCCCGCCTGTTCTACTGGCTGGAAAAAATCAAGTTTCTCACTTAAAAATTCCAAAGGCACCCTTGATGAACTTTCTTTTTGCTCATACGGTAGTATGATTTCACCATTTCTCCACTTCCGTTGTATTGGTGCTTCATTTAAGCATTGATTGAAAAGTATTTTTATCGCCTGTATTAGATGATCGTTTTCATATTTTAGTATTTCGATGGTTATACGGTGTTTACCTGGTGAGCGACCATTTTTTTCATTTGATTTACAGCTGATTTACCTTTTATGTCTGGAATTTCTTCAGAATTAACTTTTATAACTTTTCTTTCTCCACCTGATCCTTCTGTGTATCTTGATGTTCAGACTTGCAGAGGACTGTGTAGAAATCTTGGATTACCTTCAAACCTCCCTTGCTGTTGTCAATAATGTCTGTCACCTTTACAATCTTTTATCTTCATTATTTTTTATCCTGTAGATAACTCTTCATACTTTCAGATTTTTGTTGTTTCCGATGTTTTAGTTATTTCCCTTAGTTTCCCATTTCTTTCCAACTTCTTTTTGAATCATTTTACTAAGTTCTCGATATTTTTCTGAATCCCTGTGAATGTGTTTTCTTTTCTCTATGAGCGTGCTTGTTTCTTTACTGATATTTCTATTTCCCTTCTGTTTGTTTTATATAGAAATAGTCTTAACCGCGACTTGTATGTTGCTTGTTATCTTCTCAGACAGTTCGTTTAGTTCTATATTTTTGAGTTGCTCCATTGGTTCTGGTTTGATGCGTAACTCAGCTTCATATTTATCTTTCTCTTGTTCTAATATTTCTTCTTATGATTATGATTTACTTTGAATCATGTTTTCTTCATTTTATTTTGGTGGTTACCTCTATTTTCGGCCTGACTAATTAATGGTCACTACCTGTGTCAAATCTCTTATTATTTCTTTGTTTCAGAGAATGTACTCAATTTAATTTTTTGTTTTTCCATCGAGACTCACTATGCATTGCTTGGATGCTATATGTTGCGATGTATAATATCTTTGAATTTGGGCCAATTTCTTGACCCTCTCCCAGCATCCGTGGGGCTAACTGATTTTTAATCATCAATGTGGAAGTCTGAGCTTAGCTCTCTACCAAGCTGAGGTGATTTTACCTTTGAAACTGGTATATTTCATATTCTTGAGTGCTTTCAAACGTCGCGTTGGCTCTGCTTGTTAGGGAGTTGGATATGGATGGTAAAGGATAAATGACGGAGTGAGACTTGGGTTTTAACGTGGTTACTTCCCTGTACTGGAAGGTGGGAAGGAGCCAAGTCTCGCGTAAGCAGGGTCACTTCCCTGAAGTAAACCCATCTTCCACCGGGCTCGTAAAGAGGTGTCCATCCGCTACCAGTATCTTATCTCTAAGCAATTATTAGTTTAAATTACTTAGAAATATTCTAATTCCAGAAAATGTCAGTAGTATTTCAAAATCCTATCAACATTAAACGCATTTAAAGTTTAATTAACTTGCAGTTACTTAATACCAAAAAATTATAAACTAGCTAAACAATGTACAATATTTGTAGATATGCAAGATACGCACACTAAAAATTGTTTGGCGTTTTAAATATTTTCGCTCAATATTACTATCAACCAGTACAATTACTATTCGTTTTTGAAAGGAACAATAATTTATTTGATTTTATTGTGGCTGTAAATCATTATACTGGAATTTTCATAAGCTTCTACCCTATTCAGAAGCACATCTTAGTTCATCTGTTTTTAATGTCACTGTTACGCATTTGTGCGACGACGCATTGTTGTGCTGTAAGAGCACTCCTCTTTGGTCTAGCAATTTGGCCAAAAGATCGCAGTAATATGTGTCGTTGATGGTACGACCATTGTCAAGAAAGTCGATAAGCAAGAAGCATTACTTCTTTGCCAACGATTTCTTTCTAAACTTCTTTGAAAATATTTGCCTTGGAAATTGTTAATACACAAGAGCTATGGCGAATGTCACCCCTCGCACACTGCTTTTTGGTCTTTAATTTTTTATAATATAAATATGGCTTACACATAATGATAATAAAGCTATTTTCATTTATAAACATCTGCTGTTCTTCCACTCTTTCCCTGTCATCTGCTTTGGAAAAAGTAATATTTCCGTTTAGGCTGTGTCCCCTTGGTATATAAACACTCAATAATATTTGACTTTGTGGCCGTGGCGACTTGCAAACCCAAACAAGGATATCTGTAATGTTTATTTACGTTGGTGGTCGATGAACAACAATCCGTTCGCAAACTTTGCCTTTGATTTATATGTTGACGATACGTTCTTCACATGATCACGCACACGCAAGATGTTGGATTTATTTCTAAATCATTTGTATTCTGTACATGGCAACGTACAATTTATAATGGAACTAGAGAAAAATGATATAGTTCAGTTGGCAAACTTTCCCCAATCAAACTTTTAACAAAATGCGATAACTAATGTTGGCTACCACAGAGCTTTGTATCTCAGGTGCAGAGCATTTGGAAAGAGAAAAGGTACAAAAAGCCAAACAGAAATTCTCACTTCTGAAAGGTTCAGCCTTTCTAGCGTTCAGAAAAGCAACAGCTCGTAAAACAGAATATGTCCTAAAAATATCAAGTCATTAAAAGTGTCAAGTTTAAAGGCATCTCTTGAATATACAATGCTTTATTTTTACCTCTTTACACTTTGCTCTTTACACTGGACAAACTGACCGCTAAATTGGCTACAACTTCGATAACAAGCCGACTGCAAACATGAACATTCTTCTACATTATTTTGTTCGTTAATTTGTATTATTTGTACAATTTTATAAATTTACCTGTTACAGTAACCCCTTAAGCAGTCGGGAGACCTATCCATACAATATACCACCTTTGTCCTCAATAAATCTGTTAGCTTAAATTAAATGATTGCTTAGGAATCTCGTATCTTGATCAAGAATGTTTGGAGGATATAATATGTTCTTATTGAGTTTTTAACTTTTTTTAAGATAATTAGTTGGTTATTAAATTTATGATATTTATTTTAGAACTACTTTGCACATTGTAACACAAATGTATTTTGGAACTATAAGAACAGAATAATGCTAAATCAACACGTTGTTTAGCACGTCATGTCGAAAAAATAAAAATGATTTGCAGAGTTAGAGTACTGTCAATATATGAAACCTAATGTTAATTAGAGGTGTTTTAGGAGAAATTATCTATTTGTAGAACAGAAACCCTAGCAGGAATTTCTGAAATTATGAAATTCATTTCAACATCACAGAGACAGAAAAATAGTATAATGCTTTGTTACTTATAAAAATAAAATTCGAAAGTTAAACACTTTAAAGCTCTCAGAAAGATTTACTAAAAAATATGCATCGGAACATTGATTTTCATAAACTCTCATGACGGAAATATTGAGTGTGGTGCAAAACGTACCAAATATAATTTTCTTGTTAATAACGTCATAAAAATATTATTCGCATAGGCTGGTGCCTAGTGCATACTTAGAAACTAAGTTAGCATCAATAAGATCTACAAACTTCTATAATGTACAGAGTGGGGCAAAACATACCTCGATTAAAAGGTGATAAAATCTATACCTAAGGGAAATGATTTAAATCTACTAAATAACAATGCTAAAAAATCCTACTAAAGAAAAAAATACATCATTAGGCATTGACATAGTGTCAAAAATCATAGAAACTAAAGAAAGGCGGATAGCAAATGCAGTAAAATTGAGAATTAATTTTAAAACCATGGCCAAGAAGAGGTAGTTAATGAATGGGTCAACTATTTTAGGTAAATGTTTAAAAACTAAAACTAGGACACAAAAATAAATGAGAATAATACACGAAATCCCAAAACGATACTAAAGTCGAACGTGTATATTCGAAAATTATCAAAATTAGTGGAGAGGCAGGGTTCAATGTGTTAACAAAACTGTTTAATCTATCTAGCTCTCCATTTGAAGAAAACCTAAACACTACAGGGGTTATAGGTTAATTAGTTTAATGAGTCAATCTCTCATGATTTTCCGAAAAATGATCCGTAATAGGATTTATATGAAATGTGAAGGGTCACTTAGCGAAACTCAGTTCGGTTTTCGAGAGAGATGGCACCAGAAAACACTGTATGGCATACACATTTTAGTTTAGAAATGTCTGAATCATTAGAAAGGTAGGCATATACTTTATAGCTATACATCTGTTGGGAAGTAGGAATTTATTTTAAATATTTTTGTATCATTAAAGAACTCTATTGGAGACAGAATACTGTCGTTAAAAAATTATTTCCAAACAACTTCAATATCCAATACATATCCATCGTGGTGGGCAAATTTCGATGTTTTGATAGGGAATCTCGATAACTATAGGATATGTTACAGGACAAATTCAACTTTAAGATATTTGATCTGTTACAGTCTAAATAAATCGTTAAGACGCATTAATAGTCAGGGGGCAAATGTCATCCTAAGTACCCCTCAACTGTCCAGCAACAGATAGTTGACCGGCTATTGATCAGGGAGAAGGGGTGGCTCGAATGAACACGACGTTGATTAAGGCTAGATGCTGTCACACTAAGGAATAGTTATAACCGAGATTAAAATGTAGATAGGCGCTACGAGTTTTATTAATAGAATAAAAAACAAGGTTTCTAACCAGCCCTTGTAGACATTCGAAATCCAAGGGGTTGTTGCCTTTACTTCGGTGCTCCTGTGGGACATTTCAGCTGTTTTTAAAACTTACTTTGGTTGGTTTTCCTTGCTTGCCCCGAGACACCTTAGATTTATTACACCAAAGAAAAGAATAACATATGTAAATATCAATAACCACGTGAAAATTGAAAGCACTGTAGTTAAAATTTAATTGCTTTAATTAAAAATGAAATAGGCATGTATATACTATATGGAACATGAATAATCAGAAAGGGTTAGTAGTCCTATATTATCTTAAAAAGTAGTCAAAAACTACACAACTAAAGTTAGCTTGTGATGGTGAATGGACGACAAATATTTAAGTAACGCGACCAGAAGCTACCGCCCTGAACGGGCCACACAATTCTAAATATAGCTAAAAATAAAGAAACCCGGTTTGAATTTAACTATTGCTACGAGTACGTCAGACCGTACAATGTCATCGAACGCAGCACTGTACTGTTTAGAGATTCACTGTACTAATCTACTTCACAATACCTGATCAATGTTCGGCGAAGCATGCGTTAAGGAAACTGGAATGGCTCGTAATAGAGGCTCGAAGCTGGTAGGTGAAACAAATAACGTAATCTGCTAGCAGTGGCAATAACGATAGAGGGATGATTTCCTTGAAGCTGCTAGTAGTGATAATTACAACAGGGGGTGATTGCCTCCGCGATGGTGGGTACAGTATGCTGGACCCTGCACGTTGCAAGTATGGGAAGCGGATAATAGGACGAATACTTCAACTCCTCGGAATTTGGCACATTAAAAACCTCATTTGTATAGAAATCCGCCACAGCGACAATTAATTGCTTCGATACGACAGAGTGGGTTAATTGGCATTATTTATGCTCCCTCGGGAACACAAAGGAAAACACACACATTGGGCTCAAAAGGGTAACAATACAACCATTAGCTTTTGCTACTTATTCGTGCAAGCGTCAGATTATTAATTATCATGTTTACGACAATCGACGGCACACAACACAGCGACTTCTAAAGGTACCGCCAAAACTGGTCTCAACGGATACACAACTAAACTCAATGGGAGCCCCAAAGCACGGTACACACAATCCGTATTGTAATGTAGCATGTTATGAGAATGCTTAATTATTTTCAATTAATATCCAGATATCTAAAGGGTATCATGTGATAACAAGTGTAAGTGAATAGCTGGTGGCAGTAAATATTAGCAACCAGAGGGTTGTTGACTGCAACTGGAAAAGTTTCTATATTTTGAGTAATCTCAGTCTAATTAGTCACGTTAAAGGTCTAATATCCCTTTAATTGTGAGAATAATATTGAAGTTTGGTACGTGTTAACAAGAATAGCCTTCTGCACGATCAAAGTCTGGCCAAGGAGTCACAATTATTATTCGCATAGCGATTTGGAGATTAATAGAAACCATTTCAAGTGGTTATTGGTGTTTAAGTCATCAGTTAGTGCGAGTGTTTGTGTTTGTGGCATGCTGCACTACCCTTTAACAAAATATTAAACGGCCACGACAGCTACAACGAGTTTTTATGGGTCTTCGACATCTTAAAGGAGGTGCTTGACGACTGTGATCAGTTTGGAGCTGATATAGAAACACACTTCAGGTACGAGTTCATCTTTGAGAAGGTTAGCGTATTTTAATAACAGTTTGGTACGGCAAAATTAGAGTAAAACATTGTATTTTAGATTTAGAGAACATTTAGAATATTAAGTTTTCCAAATTTGAATTGATTTGAGTACTCGACGTTTTCGGCTTTTATATTTAGAAATTGTATTATTTTTGGTCTAGTTATCTTTAAGAAAGTTTAACCTCACATTTTTGGAACAAGTAATTTAATTAAATATTTTGACAACCTTTAGTTTGATTATTAAATGTAATGTCAAGCCAAACATATTAATACACTATAACTGAATTATAAGGTTCAATTTCAAGTACTAGATAGTGTGATTTAAAAAGCAAGTCAAATTGATAATAATTTGATAATTCAAAATACAATTCTAAAGATATAATTTATATTAACAATAACTCATTCAGCTGAGAAGGAAATAGAGTTCTTAATTGCTAAATAAGCTGGCTAGCCGAGGTACATTTAAAAAGATTTAAATGACATAATTTCAATGTCATATATTTATTGATGAGATATATCAATTTAGAATTCATTTGAAAGTAACAAGATAAGTGCGAAATATATTATTATTGATACTACTTCTGTTCAGTACGCAAAAAGGGTAGATATATTAATTTAATTATTATACATAAAAACCCGTGAGAGGGGTGGTGTAATGGTATTTATTTTAATTTCAACGGGATCAACAATAGCGGCCCCCAGAGTCCGACGCTGCTGAGGGCCGCCAGCCCAGAATAATCGTTCTTGAGCCCTTGAATGCGTGAGAGGGACGGTCTTACTTGTGCGCTTCGCCTGACTTATACGAAAACGGTGCTGTCGCACAGGGCGATACAAAAACTTTCGCGCTAGAATTTGCAGGTTGCGACCTGTCTTTGAACCCCGACGCTATGAAGCCGCTTCACAGGGTGTACGTGACGAATGTCACGTCCGTGGACAGATATTCGAAAAACAGCAAGGCGCGCTTTAATACAGAACTGCAGTCTTATAACCTGACTGCAATAGATGTCGCTAAATATTTCATTTGTATATAATTTTTCTACGATCCTGTCAAAATGACAACTTTTTGCACAATTTCTAGTGTCAAAAGTGACGTTTGTAGCACTCTTAATACTAGCGCCCGAATTACGTCTTTTTTGCATATTGCCATTGGTGGCGTGTTTTAATACTTTGTCGTAAATTTGAATGTTAACATAACCTAGAAGTGTCATCGAACTAAGTTTTTATAGTTTTGTTACGATAGTAGAAAAATAGCGTATGATACACGTGTATAAGGGCTATTAAAGCACTAGCGACGTTAAAAGCACTCCGCTTTGCGTCGTGCTTTTAAACTCGTCGCACGTGCTTTAAAGGCGTACTTATACACTAGTATCATAATATACTATTACCAAAGATACTAAATGAAGCGAAAAACGGGAGACTTAAGAAAGGTAAAGGGTAGAAATATCTGAACGTAATCAAATTGTCAAACTGAACCTAAATGAGGATGCAGAATGCTAATATTAAAAATACAAATGCGGGAAAACGCGAAAACTCAAACAAATAGAAGCTGAAATTGTCTTTACAGAAATCCTCGCTCTCTGTAAAGCTACCGTCTTTTGTTCTTGAGTTATAAATGAAAGTTCGATTTAGGGGAGGTGCGATTTATTCATTTTCACTATATTATAGTAAACACTCACAACTTTCAAAGCAGTTTATAATATTTCCTCGATTTCTAGATGAAGCTTTGTGTTAGAATATTTCTAACTAAAAAAGTATCTGTCATTGCGTTGTTACAATATTGGCAGCTTGATTGCCAGAATTAACTATGCTTGATTTTTGCTTATAATGTTACACAGTGTTCGCTATAAATGTGGACACATAGGAAACATTGTTTTATTATACATTTAGCAAAACAATTTATTCTTAATAAAAATTCCTGTATCTGCTCAAACTAAAAGTGCACTTACCAAAATTTAAATCTTTCCTTTAGCATACGGGGGAGGTTTGAAATATGAAAATAACTCAAGAATAAAGCATCTTTATTTTTCAAAATACACAACAATGTTATTTGGAAATATTTGTTAAATTATTTCAGTTAAACATTCTAATTGTTTTGAATTCCTGTTGATGTTCGGATCGCTTTTAATTTTTTTGAAGATACCTGTTTTTTCTACTTTGGCCAAAAAAACTTTTTAGCATGAATTTCGATTAGCATAATTTTGTGGTTGCTGAGTGAGCGTAACTCAAGTTCAACAATACACACTTATAGTATCAGGTAATATTCCATTTTCCGTAATGCGCATGGTGGTAAGAAAAAATAGACTTTCCGCAATATATAGGTTGGTAAGAAAAAATTGGAAAACCACTTAATAGTATATTAAAGATTAAAGGAAAGGTATTACTTACTTCCCAAATTGTTTATAACGTTTCTTCAACTCCAAAAGTTGTTTTTAATTGCTTATGTTTGATAAATTTAATTTGTAATATTTACAATTTCAATAAAATATCGGTTTATCTTTGGTCACTAAGGTTTTCATCTGGCAGTTTTTCAAACAGTGTGGTTGTCAAAAGTTGAATTATTAATTTAGTAAAATGAAATAAAAATAATGTTCTTGTTTAATTTTTTACTTCTTTCCTAGGAAGGTAAGTTTTTACTTACTTCCCGTTGTTAGTAGTAACCAAAGCTCACCCAGTAAGTTGTACTTTCTTTCTTCATATCAATGTCATAACAGACTACTTACTATGTCAGGAGTGAAAAAAAATGTTTTTTGGAATAGGCGTGTGTAGCTTCATATTTGGCACTCTCTTTCAGTTATAGAAACTTTTTTATATAGCAATTTTGTGTATTTTGCAAAATAAGGGTACATTGTTCTTAAACCATTTTCATCTTATCAAACATCCCCCGTATACGAAAAAAGGTTTTAAATTTTGGCAAGTGCAGTTTTAGTTTGACAAGATGCACACACTTGTATCAAAATAATAAAGTATGATCAAAAATTATTTTCATCTAGTATATCCATGGAATACTTCCCAATTTATGAATGCAACTATATTTATACTTAAATGTCAAACTTGACATTTGCTTTGTAAGTGAGTTATAGTTGCATTCATAAATTAGGAAGTATTCCATGGCCATACTAGATGAAAATAATTTTTGATCATACAATGTTTTCTGATAAATGGGCAATAAAAAAGATCCATATGAGTCCAAACTTATGACGGACACTGTATATTATATAACATATTATGATATATATCACTGTAATGAAAAAAAATCTGGTGTGATACACGCACACAACTTCCTTTTACAGGGATCTTACGAGTATAATTACTCAATAATTTTTTCTGTAATTTTTAAGCATTTATCAAAAATTTTCAAAAATTATAAAATTTACAGAAACCGTACAAAATAGATAGTTGAAAAGACAAATTTTCTCTAAAATTTTAAGCATAATTCAAAAATCGAATAATATACCGCATATTCTATTTAAAATAACAAAATGGATAGCGACTTTCGGTATACCCGGAAGTGATGTCACAGTCAAAATGCCGTAATTGTTGTCGCTCTTACAGTTAAAATACAGGGCCAAAGTTTCAGATTATCAAGTTTATTAGTTCTCTATAATGCCCTATCAAATAGGAGTAATATTTAGAGGCATTCAACTGGAAAATTACCTATCTCACATCAATGCATATTAAAAATTCAATAAAAATATAAAGTTTGGGGACTCGGAAAACTCAATTTGAATTTGTTGGGTGAATCCAAGACTTCCTTTATTGTAAAAGGAAATAAAACTCTTCTTTCCCATGATGCCACAGCCAGCTATGAGTTTTATATATAAAAATGCAACTTTGTGATACAACTCGAAATTCGAAACAGTTTTTGAACAACTGACTACGCCACTGCATTCTCACCAGGAAAGTACCTTAAGAACGTAGAATATGTTTTTTCTCTATTTTCATAAATAAGTGAGATATAGCCACAAAACCAAAAATCGAACTTTTGTTTATAACTCCAAAAGAAAAGACGATAGCCCAGTTTTGTTTCGACCATTAAGATTTTCTCGAAAAAAAAAGATAAGGAGGGGATGTTTATTTTTCCATATCTTCTATAGTTATCAAGATTTCCTATGAAAACATCGACATTTGCTTACCCTGTACATGAGGGATGCATATTGTCAAGTACTTTATTTAACACATAATCACACTGTTGTGAGAAGTGCTTTAGAAGATGAACAGAAATAAAAGAAAATATAAGGAGAACTCATCAAGTGTAGTATATATGTAGATGATATGACTCTTCTAGCATATAACTATGAAGATCTCTAGAGCTCCTTAGAACAACATAAACAATATATTAGAGGGTAACGTACTGCAACGTCAAACTACTTTGATTGCCAATTAAATGACAAATTGGATACTGACAAAACAAAAATAAGTAAATAGAGATAGCAATAAAACAGCTTTATAAATAAAAATGATAAATTTCTCTGTATCAAAAACCTATATATCCAGCTCAGATGACTCATGGCTACATGCATGTTACAAGCTGCCCGTACTGCTGGATGGTGTGGAATTTTAAAGCCTTCGAAATATGGATATATTGCAGAATATGCCTGGACTGAAAGAATTGAAAACAAAGTGCTCAGAAGTTTACATAAAGACCACAAGATAAATATTTTGCTCACATTGTAAAAGAGGAAAAATACTACTTCGTCTTATAATGATGGGAAAAATACAACAAGGTAGTGAGTGGCAAATAGAACAAAGAATGAATGCGTAGCTTAGGAAATTGGAACGTCACTGTGATAACGGTGAAGAAAACATTTGTTGTATACAATCTAGTGCACCCTGCATTTAAAAAAACCTACAAAATACAATAAAAATGTGATTTCTTTAGCCCCTTTAGACCCAATTAGATGAAACGTTGATACAAAATGAAGAAGTGTAGTGTCACACAATAACGAATACGACTTTTTTAAAGATAATATTTGTTTTTAACAAATATGGAATATTTTGCAAATGTTTATCGCAATTTTGTGTATGCCGTAAGTGCGACAAGTCACTGGTGGAGAAATGCAAGTCATTAAATAATAATTTTTGTTGATAATTTGAGGGCAGTTTGAATATTTGCTTATGCCAATTTTGGTCTTAAATGTTAAGTAAAATATGATCTTAAAGGTGTTTAAGATATTGAAGAAATACAACAACTGTTGTTTTTATTGTACTATGTTTATAGCGATTGTGAGGTATATGGATTTTGAAAGTATGTTAATTTGCATAATCAGCTATAAAAATCCTAAAATAGAATAAACTGAGCTTTCACGTTAACAACCTTCTCTTTTTAATTTGTTTTGGAAACACGTAAGGTGCCAATCTGAAGATCTAAATTGAAAAAGATGCTGGGTTGGACTTAACACATGATAATGAAGTTTCGTTCGAATTTAAAATAGTTATTTGTACAACTAGTTTTGCAGTTTGATTAACGAGGACGAAGCCCGAGTTTATCAAGCAAATGAGTAAAAATAGTTGCTTTCATACGTGTTGTACACGTGTTGTAACTCGAAATTTAGTAGAAAAGGACTTCGAAATTTACAACTGTTAAATTCACATTTCACAATTTCATCAAGATAGTTAAAATACAATTTTTTGTTAAAAAGGTGATACTTTCTGCACGCTTTTTTATTTAAAAAGACGACTTTCGTGATCACTATGCAAAAAAAGATTGTTTTAGAACATTTCAGAAAAATCTTTATCCGATTGGTTTGCTTAAGAAAACTTTAAATCTAGATCAGTATCAAAAGTTAGCGTTGCCGATAACAATTTTTAATGTAAACTCGTTCACTTCGTTGCCGTCAAGTATGTTTACTGTATTTTTGAAAATTATTTTACAATAAGGTAATTTTTATCAATTTTTTCTAGCAATTTCCAACTGCGTCACTGATTTCCAATAGACGCCAAATCAAAATTTCTCAAAGGAGATCATTTTTAAGTTCTGACACTTTTCCATTTTCAGCACTTTTATCAGGCATAAAAAAGCCTAATATTATTATTACTAAAATAGAACGTCAACTCTTACCTCACAAGTATAAGAATTAATCACTTTCACTTCCCAAAATTGCAAGTGGGTCAAAGTCGCCACAGCAGCTCGAAGATCTTGAACTCGCGAAATTCACACCGCAAGCGTTCTAAAAGTACTAAAATCTCGAGAGCGTCAAACCAGAATTTATATCGAATTTTACAAGCATCCAAACTGTAGACAGTTCAAGTGCTAATCGAAGGTACAAACACTGTGAAATCCACAACATGACACACTGTACATACAAATTCAGACTATCCGGGGCGAGCTGAAGAATTGTTTTTATGTGTAAGCAAGCTAACCCTGTCTGAAATTTGAATTGGAGTGTTTCAGTTCCGGCCCATTGTTAAATTGTAAATAGCTGTTTGTTTTTGGAAAAAAATGCAAAAATATGCGACTCCTGTTTATTCAGGGCTAAATTCGCTGTTGTCAATAAAATACAGTTTGAGGATGAGTACTTTAACCGTTAACTATTAAATACACTTACTTTTATAATTCCATAAAATCCCACAAGTTTTGAATGTGCTTATTAATAAACAGTACCTTCACCAAAGAGACTTAGTATAAAACTGGTTCAATTTTTCTACTGCGATTTAGCTATTATGGCACGGTTATCCTTGATGAATGCAGCTTCTCGAGATTGCGTTAGCGAATTCAATGCCGAAACACGTAATCGACGCATGCTATAAAATATATAGGCAATAATTGAAATAGATAATCAATTCCTACTCCGAATGTTTTAATTATACATTTTTGGGGTCACACTATTAAATAAATAATTTAAGATGCATTTAAAACACAATGTGTTTTATGCATATATGTATAATATTTCAGTGTAAGGCACATATTTTCGGTGCCCAGAGCTAATTTATTTCTCATGCATAAATTTACAATGGCTGGCAACTTACTGAAAATTCCACAACGCCCCTTCGGTCTAAGGGTTGCAGGTCAGAAACATGACACCGGGGCAAAGCTAGGTTATCGGTGGGCCCTTTCATGTGGCATGTGGTCACACGGAATCGTTCACGAACACAAACCCAAACATGCAAGCAACAATAAACACACATTACATCATTTAGCAGTTCGTGTTCGTTATCATAATACCACAGGGGGTTTTGTCCCCCCCCCCCCCCCCCCGCTGTGTTTCCACGTAGCGTCTAGAAGAGTGCTTCGTTCAGGAATACTCTTCAGTGCACCTCCGATGAAGTACCTGTAATAGTCCTGCAACACGGATGCTTACAGCAGCTAGTACCTATTAGCCGAACGCTAACTAGATCGATGGGTTCAACCCAGGTCGATGTGATCCACATTTGCGGTAGCCGCTTCCGACCGCAAAAGGCCCAGATCACAAGGCATTTGTGGTAAATGAGCTTCCCGGACTATTAAGAGGCGCAGCCTGAATTACTGATAATTGCTTATCATAACTGAGATCCAACCCAACAATAAACAAATGTACACCGACCCCACAACGAAGCTGTCTACAATCAGCAGCAATACCAACGATAAAACACTGTTCAACTCGACTGCACAATAAAACTAATCGTATTACAACCTCCATTGTAAAGCTAGTCAACCAATAATATCTACTACAGACCTTGCTAATTCACTCCTTCCTCATAATCCACATAATTACCACAAGCAACACTGCCGAAGCACATGATAATAATGGAAATATTATTGGTAGAAAAATATATCGTGGTGACGAGGTCTATAAAAGAGATTTAAAAAATTAACTTATACCGACTTCTAACCAAATTCGCTTAGCTTAGACGAAAATAAATTTTAATTATCCCAAAAAAATGGCAAAAGTTGATTTTTCACTTTTATCTCACAAACTGAAACAAAGAAGACTCTAAAATTTAAAATAAATAAATGCTGTGTTAAGTTAAGTAACTGAAAAGAATGAAACAATAACAAAATAGGTCAAATATTTATTAACCATAATACTAATATAAATAATAAATTATTATAGAAATAATTGTTGCTTAAATTAAAAGCTAGCATTGTGATGATGATGATTGACTCCTTAAGGTTTTCGCGGAATTATAGGGTTAGCAGTGTAATCGTCTTTAATTTTTTTTCTCATATATTTTTGTACTCATGGGTCGTGATGCTGTACACATAGTTCCGCATCAACACTGTTTAAAGGGCTCCATATGTATTTAATTCCTGCTTTGGCGAAATGTAATGACTACATTTCCTCTTTACTGTATCTAGGAGCTGTCTGGAAAATGCCTACAAACTTCAATAAATTCTTCACGAGACACACAAGGAGAAATTTTAACTGGTAACCGGTATTTGACATCAATGTCAATATCAATAGACCTCGTTCATTCTTGCAGTGGCTGAATAATATCATTTTAAAGGAATTTGGGGTACTAATTCAAACGAATAAATCTGGTTAATGAGCTATATTTTATTAAAATATTCGAATAATTATTTTTAGCCGTTTTTTATTCTGGTTAATCGGATAATGTTATTGGAGTTTGCTTTACTGTCTAATTTTAACCGGCTATTCGAATGTGGTTAACAGTTTAACTTTATCGGAGTTCGGTTAACGAGCTAATTTTATTCGGATATTCGAGTCTAGTTAACCGATTAATTTCATTCGAGTTTGATTAGCGAGCTAATTCAATCCGGATATTCGATTCTGGCTAATCGGATAAGTTTATTCGATTTTCCTTAATTATCAAATTTTATCCGGTTATTCGAGTCGGATTACGATCAGTTTTATCCGAGTTTGGTTAAAAAGCTATATTTTTCGGATATTCGATACTGGCAGATTTTATTCGAGTTTAGGTAACCGGTTAATTTTATCCAAGTTTGGTGAACCTGCATATTTTAGTCAGCTATTCGGTAGTGGCTAAATGGATCATTTTATTGGAGTTTACTGACTCAATTTTATTCGAGCTAAGTTAACGAGTGAACTTTTGTGGCTACACGATTTTGATAACCGCATCATTTTATCCGAGTTTGTTTAACTGGTTAATTCTATCCGGCTATACGAGTTTGAATAAACGCGTAAATCTATCTGAGCCAGTCACAGTGGCGTAGCCAGAGTTGGCCCTTGGGGGGGGATATACAATAATAAAAATATATAGTAACTGTTTACTTACGTTTTTATAGATTGCATGGAAAAAAATTGCAAATATTAAAGAATATTTTTAGAATAGTAGTCGTTATTCAACAAAAAACATTACAAAACAAAATCTAAGTGCCGTGGTTTTTTGACCAGTTTGTCAAATATTTCATCTACTTCAACTAGTATTTTCCGGTGTATCACCAACATTGCTAAACCGTTAAGATTTTTCGACGCATACTATACGCACAAATGTTTCCGCCCCACTTCTTTCAAAACGTCTCACGTTCCAGTACGCAAAGTGACAATTGGTATATAATCTCGGTTTTACCATCGATCGACATGCAACCGTGGATGGTTTATGTTATACTTATACTAGTATTTATTTTTGTAGAAGGTGCAGTTTGATATGGTTTCTTATATTTTGTTACAAAACATGCAGAGGAGTTTATATTGCAAGATTTTTATGGAAATAATATGGCCAAATTTGAAAAAATTGGATTTTGACAAGCAATAGTAAATAATGTAAGTTGCTTGATCCTAAAACATTTTAAGATTTCTAATTTTGTCAGCTTCTGAATTTTTATAGTTACAGCCAAGTTTCTGACTCTTGGGGGGGATATATCCCCCATATCCCCCCCCGTGGCTACGCCACTGGCCAGTCAACCGGCTAATTCGCCATTCGATCTAGCTAACCGATTAATTTTATTCGAGTTTGGTTAATGAGCTAATTTAATGCTACTAATCGGTTCTGCCTAACAGAATAAGTTTATTCGAGTTTAGTTAACTAGATAATTTTGCCCTGCTATTCGATTCTGGTTAACCAAATTATTTTATCCCAGTTTGGTAAACAAGCTAGATTTTTCGGATATTCGATTATGGCTAATTTTATCCGAGTTTGGTTAATGTGCTAAATTTTTTTCAGCTATTTGGTTATGGCTAAGCTGATATTTTTATTGGATATTGATTAACCGGCTAATTTTATGCTGATATTGGAGTCTGAGTAACTTATCGATTTTATTGAGTTAGATTAACGAGTGAGTCGTTGTGGCTATACGATTTTTGATAGCCGCATAATTTAAACGAGTTTGTTTAACGGGCTAATTCTATCCGGCTCTAGGAGTTTGAATAAACGCGTAATGCTATCCGAGGCGGCCAACCGGACATTCGATACTAGATAACCGATTAGTATTGTTCGAGTTTGGTTACCGAACTAATTTTCACTATTTGATTCTGGTTAACCTGCTAATTTTACTGGATAATTTTATTGGAGCTTGGTTAACTAACTAATTTTATCCTGCTATTCGATTAAGGTTAAGCGATTAACTTTATTCGAGTTTGGTTAACAAGCTGTAATTTTCGGATATTCGATTCTGGCAAATTTTATTTGAGTTAAGTAATCGGTTAATTTTATCTGAGCTTGGTTAATGTACAAATTTTATCTAGATATTCGGTACTGGCTAAGTGCATCATTTTATTGGAGTTTGCTTAATCGGAAAATTATGTGCGGATATTCGAGTCTAATTAACTGATAAATTTTCTTCGAGCTAGATTCACGAGTGAAATGTTATGGCTATACGATTTAAATAAAGGAATAATTTTATCAGAGTTTGTTTAACGGGTTAATTCTATCCGGCTTTACGAGTTTGAATAAACGCTTAATTCTATCCCAGCCGGCCAACCGTCTAATTTTATCCGGGCATGCTAGCCAACCGATTAGTTCTATTCGAGTTTGGTTAATGAGCATTCGGTACTGGTTAAGGGATAGTTTTATTGGAGTGTTCTTAACCGGCTATTTTTATGCAGATATTCGAGTCCGATTAACTGATCACTTTTATTCGAGTTACGTTAACGAGTTAATTTTTGTGGCGATACGATTTAGGATAACCGCATAATTCTGTCCGAAAGTGGTTAACCGGTTGATTTTATCCGGATATGCGATTCCGGTTAATGGGATAATATTATCTGAGCTTGGTTATCAGCTAATGTTAACCGGCAATTTGTTTTTGTCTAACCGGATAGTTTTATTCCAGTGTGGTTAACCGGCTAATTTTATCTGGCCATTAAATTCTGGCTAACGGGATAATATCATCTGAGTTTGGTTATCGGCTAATTTTACTTGGTTGTTCGATTCTGTGTAACTGTATAATTTTATCCGAGTTTTTATAACGAGCTAATTTTATCCAGTTATACGATTTTGGATAGCGGCATAAACATAAGTGTGGATAACCGGATAATTTTACCCGGGTATTCAATTCTGGCAATCCGGATAATTTTATCCGAGTTTGCTTAACTGGATGATTTTACCCAGGCAGACGATTTTGGGTAACAGCATACTTTTATCCGAGTGTGGTTAACCCCTGCTAATTTTATCTAGTTATTCAACTCCGGCTAATGGGATAAAATTATCTGAGTTTGGTTATCGATTAATTTTATCTGGTTATTTATTTCTGTGTAACCGGACAATCCGAGTTTGTTTGACGCGCGAATTTTATACGGCTGTTCGATTCTGGCTAACAGGATAATTTTATTCGAGGTTGTTTAACGGGTTAATTCTTTCCGGCTATACGATTTTGGAAAACTGCATAGTTTTATACAAACTAGTAATTATCTGGCTATTTGATTCTGATTAACCGGGTAATTTTATGCGAGTTTAGTAAACGAGCAAATTTTATTCGGCTATTCGGGCTTGATTCACCGATTAATTTTGTCCCATTGGTTAATGAGATTACTCTATTTGCCTATTAGATTCTGGCTAACCGGCTAATTTTATTCGGCTATTCGAGTCTGGTTAGCCGATTTATTTTATTTGAGCTTCGTTAACGAGCTAATTTTACCCCGCTTTTAGATTTTAGCTAATTTGATAATTTTATTCAGGTTTGATTAATCGGCGAATTTTATTCGGCTATTTGAGTCTGATCAACCGATTAAAGGTTTGGAGAACAAACTGATAAATTTTATCCGTGTTTGAGTTAACCCGCTGATTATATCCATATATGCAATTCTGGCTAATCGGATATAGTTTTAGTAGAGTTTACTTAACTGGCTTACTTAATCTGACTATACGAGTTTAGTTAACTGATTAGTTTTAACAGTGCTTGGTTAACTAGCTAATTTTATCCGGTTATTCGAATCTGGTTAGCTGATAAATTTTATCAGCATTTTGTTAAAGAGCAAATGTTTTCCGGTGATTGGATTCTGCTTAACCGGATAATTTTATTCAAGTTTGCTTAACTAGCTAATTATATTCTGTCACTCCAGTCTAGTTAACCGATTAATTTTATATGAGTTTGGTTAACGAGCTAATTTCCCCGGCTATTCAATTCTGGTTAGTTACCGATCTTATTCGACTATTCGATTTTGCTAAACAAATAATAATTTGTTGCGAATGATGCTAAGCGGTTAATTTTAAACGGCTGTGGATTCTAGCTAATAGTATAATTTGATGCGAGTATAGCTAATCGGCCAATTTTATATGGTTACTCAATTTTGTCTAAATGGATAATTTGACGCCAGTGTGGCTAATGGGCAATTTTATCCGGCTATTAAATTCTGCTTAACCAGATAATTTTATGCAAGTTTAGTTAACTGGCCAATTTTATTCAGTTATACAATTTTGGCTAGCAAATTAACTTCATTCAAGTTTGGTTAATCGGTTAATATTTTCGGGTTATTCAATTTTGGCTAACAAGATAGTTCGATCCGAGTTTAGTTAACTGGCTAATTTTAACCGGCTGTTCAATTCTAGCCAACGGATTAATTTAATTCGAGTGCGGTTACTTCGCTGATTTTATCGGGTTATTCGATTATATAATTTACAGAAACTTTAAATGTAGGAAATTGTTTTCATAAGAAAATAATTACGGTCGACTGAGATCATTTTAAAAACAAGTTAGCAAATTACATAAACCGCTGGTTCAACTAAGTGGAAACATTTATAAAATTGAAAGTAAAATCCATATCATTAAGAGACATGCTATCAGTGAATTATGAATATTTAAGCGTTTGGGAAAGTACAAAAAAAATTGCTGTTGGTTGTAAAGGTCTCACAGAGCTTTTAAAATTTAAGAAAGCAAGAAGTTTCGAATCATAAGTCATGTCACTAATTTAATAATTTATGGCTAAATATGAAACTACTAAATTGTCTAAAGTTCTGAATTTTACAGATCCAAATAATTTGGATATTGGTTATATTTTTATACTTTACCTAGTTTGCATTTTACGACAAAGGATTTGAGAATACCAGATAATAGATGTGTACTCGAGCTTTAATCGTATAAAAGTGTATCTTATATAAAATTTGGTTAGATTTATTTGTTTAATTTTTTCGTTTGTCTAATAAAATTATACTTCAGATGTGTGATGCGTCACCCAAATACGTTCAATATGAGAATCAAATCTTAGTTTGAAATGGCAAATCTCTAATACCTTCAATTTCTTATATGAAAATTATATACTGTTTTGTTCTACTCGTATATAGCTGGTGTGATCATTTTATGTTATTTAAAACAGTTAAAATGATATTTCATGTTTAAACTCTACTACTAGAGGCAAATTATATATTATGCCTCGTCAAATTTGTTAACTTGTTCATATGTCTTCGCATTATTTGAAAATAGTACGCACCTTGAATCCGAACTTTATCTGAAAAATCATTTATAAATATTACAAATAGCAATGGCCCCAGAATTGAGTCTTGCGGGACTCCTGAATTTGTTTAAAATTTACCAGATCCATTTCCATCATGATTTTCAATAGAGTGCTTATTCTGTAGGTACGGTGTAAATAATCTCAATGCATTTGATCTTTGTAGGTACAAGGGTAAGATTATATTATATATTATATAGCAGTGAAATTTGCAAAACTCGACAGACATCCAGTGAAACACGTTATCAAGTCGACGAAACTTTTAGTTTGTATATTTTAGGTTATGGCTTTCACAGACGGTCAAAAACGATCCATGCTAGAAATGTACTTCAGAAATGGTAAAAAAATCAATGGTTAATGGGCCTATTCCATTCGAGACGCCTTTGAAAATTTTATTGAAGAATTTCCAGATGTAACGGTTCACTATGACACGTTTAGTGGGGCTCTTCATTACATTGTGGACGTTTATAGAGAAACAGGAAGCGTAGCAAAGAGTACGGAACGAAGAAAACATTGAAGCTGTGAGACAGTGGAAAAAGTCCGATAAAAGATATCATAATAGACCACTGCCAAAAATGACATCATTCAGAGAACAACAGGATAGTTAATCATATTGAAGAAATAAATAATACTTACTCCTGGGGTGCTAAAAAATGTTTTCAATGCCATGAAAAGAGTTAGGCTGTGTAGCGGCCACATACAGTATCTTCTTTGATTAAAAATTTTTTGGAACTGTCTTTGCAGCATTGTCGCGAAACGAAATAGTTATTACATTATAAACAGAGACTCTAGTTATTTCCAATTATTAGCAGTTGTTTTTAGTTATTTACATAATTTAGATTAAAAAACAAGGTTTACATGAAACTGGCTTTGAATGATTAGTTTAGTTGCTCTTTATCACTATTTGCCATGATTCACTATGACTTAAAAAGTTCCCTACCTCCGAAGGAAAACTTTGGACGACTTCGTGCTGTATTTGGTGAACCACCGCAGAGGACTGTTTATAGTTGGTTTAGTAAATTTAAATTTGAACGAATTTCCCACAGCGACGATTTTCGCGAAGGAAAACCAGTTTCAGCAGTTACCGAAAAAAACATAGGCGCCGTGCAAAGAATGATTCAGGAGGACAATCGAGTCACATAGAATTATTAGAAGCACCTTGGGCATTGGCATGACTGCAATAAACAAGATGTTACGTAATCATTTGGGTATAAGAAAAGTCTGTTGTTGGTGGGTACCACACAGTTTAACAGAAGCACAACAACAACAGAGTGTAGAATTCTCTTAAGAATAATGATGAAGGTAGATTCCAATATCATAACTGGTGATAAAAGCTGGTTATATGCATTTGAACCGGAATCCAAGTGGCAGTCTGTACAATGGGTGTTTCTAACAGATTCTAATCCAGTTAAAGTGAAGTGATCTGAAGTGTTGGTAAGAAAATTATTGTATGCTTCTTTTCAAAATTAGAACCTATTACAACCGTTGTGCTTGAAAATAAACGTAGGGCTACCGCAGAATTGTACACAACAATATGCCTGCCAGACGTTATTAAAAAAGCTCGTTTACGGCGCTTAAGAAGTCAGATCGTTCTGCACCATGACAATGCCTCAAGTCATACCACACATCAAGCAAAAGAAACGACTTCCTGGTTAAAATTGTTAAGCCATCCTTCATACAGCCCGACCTTGTTTCTCAAGTGACTCAAAGAAAGTGGAATTTATGTTTTGAAAACTGATTTTATCGAATGCGTAAATGTATAGAGTTTAAGGGCGCATATTTTCAAAAACAACAGTAAAAATAATTTTTAGCTACAAAACGTTGTTTTATTAGATTGCAAAAATTGATGGTGCTACTCTCACACTTAAAAATTAATTGACTTTGTGTTCTTGTTTTCCAATTATTTATAATTACTTAATTTATTTATTTTGTATCCAAACATAATTTCATATGTAAATATAAGTAAATATATAATTGTATAATAGATATAATAGATTCCGGGTGGTGTAGCTTGAACAAGCGTTCACGTTCGATCAGTAGAGTTAAGCAACGCTCTTTCTGGTCATAGCTTGGATGAAAGTTTTACGGCTGCGTTTCTCGGCGCCTCGTGGTACGGCTGCCACGGAAATAGTTGGTCCCGGATGTCATAATACCATCATGATAGTTGTTAGTGGGTTTGGAAGTCCCCATAAATGTACAGCGACGCATATAATTGGCCTAACGGCTGTTGGCTCAGTACGAAATTTAATAAAATATATAAATAATAAATTATGACTAAATAAAAACAAGTAAAATCATAAGTAGCGTTGTATAGTAAGGTAAACTACGTTGTACACTGTCTTGCACATTGTATTTCGTCGTCATTGCTGTATACGAGACTTGCCATGGTGCAGGTAGCTAGTTGATTCGGATAGGCCAATAGATGTTTCATTATTTTGACTTAACCACAGATTCTGCACGTTCCTGTGAGTATTCCCATTTGATCAAGTTGTCGCTCGACCTGCTCTCCTGTGTTCGCAGTCTGTTGATGGTTTCCTGTTTGCTTTAGTCTTTCGTATTCGGCTTCTACTTTTCGTTTGATGTTAGGTGGCGCGGTTTCCGTTAAATGAGGTAGATAGTCGACTTTTGTCGGTTTGAAACATTCTGTAGTCAATTTATATGCCTCCCCATTTAGATGTGGCAACTTTTTGAGAAAAATTAATTAATAAAATTGTGTTACTTTTGACAGTGATAGTTTTATTACATAATATAAAATCAAATCGACACTGAGTTCTCAGGTTGGAAAGCAGCAACTTCTCGATCGGATCCAAAATTAATGTTAGTAATAACTAACTCCAACTTTTTAAAAGTCAAAAATTATTATATTACTGACTTTGTGTAAATAAAGCAGCTTTATTTGTGAGATAAACATCGTTTAACGGACACATAATCTGCTAAACTACTGTGAAAATAATTTTCTCCAACACTTTCTTATGCCGATTTTGGTTGAATTATATAGGTCACACCCCACACTCGATTTACATGTACTATAACTCACTCCCTTGTCATTTTCACTTTAATTTTCGTAGCTTTCAACGCAAAATGTGTTTATTGAATTTTTGGATAAATTTTGTATGGCACCCGTGTGTTATTACAAGTAATTTACTCGAGAAAACGACCCACTCGGTCTAACGACATCTAGAACTCAACCTTCTCCACGTGACTTATTTGTAATAGAACACACTACTTTTACTTGTACTTGAGCAAACTAGCTCGGAATTCATTTTAATGAGACATAAGTAGTTTTAATGAGATTTTAAAGTCGTTTTAACGAATTTGAAGTTTTTCCAGCTGTAGCAACTTGTAAATAGCCATTTTAATGTCTGTTTAAACGAAATTATATTTCTAAAGCAAAGTAGCAGGTCTTATAAACCACTAGCTTAACACGCCCATCATAAGACTAACGTTCGGTTCTTTTTTTTGTACCACTTTAAGCCTTTCTTCTAGGGTGGTTGGTGCACTTACTTTTCGGGTCATTTTCCAATCTCCCCTTGGCTCCACCCATCCTAGGTAAAGTCATAATACGATTATTTTTCACAACTAGGTAAATGTGGGCTATAACGAAATTTGAAGTCGCCTTAAGAACTTTTAAAGCGCATTTAATGAGATTTAGCTTTTCCAACGAAAGGTAAATCATTTTAAACACTGTTCTGATTTAAATAAAATGTAGGAGTTTTAACGGGAACAATTAAATATATTGCCACTACTTTATATAACGCTAAAATACTTTCGTAGATAAAAATAAAGTTCTCTTATGAGAACTACAACGACAAAACTCGTGGTTTTATCAAAGTGAGTACAGAAAAATATTGGTTTAAACAGTTTGAGACTGACGAAACCCATGAGCAACCTAAGATTTGTTAAATTGTGGGGCACCGATGGGGAATGGGTTTAAGACGTATCTATGAGTTCTATTTGTAAATAATTATTTCTTTTTAAAAATTGCTTGCAGTTCTCTGAAAATATTTTTTTGTAATTTCCTACCGTAAAATATATTTTCACTGTTTGCTTAAAAGTCCGTTTAAGTTAGAACTAAACATTCCGGATATTCAATATTTGAACAATATTTCTGTGACATTAAAGTGGCGTAGTTACCAATGGCTCAAATGCGTAATACTATTTACACAGATGTGTGTGGTCAATGATCTAGAATAAATCGACAAAAACAGAACTAAAAAGAGTCATTACTAATGTAATGCTCTATCATATATTAGAACATATTTTGCGTGATTTTTTCATTCATATTTATGCATGGACATTTAGTTACATTGGTTACTTTGGTTACTAATAGGTATTTATTTAAATTTTTAGAAGCTATTTCGAACTTATTGGTTTTTCCATTGTTATTTCTGTGCTAAGTAATAGCATTACATTACAGTTTGCTGAGAGAAAAATACAAAAATATTGAAGTTATTAACCTAAGTATTAAAATATAAATACATAATAAGATATTAAAAGTAATCGAAGAACAATAATATGAAATAGTAATTCAATTATCAATTACTTGGTACTTGCAAATGTGTAACGCAACGGAATGATTATTCTTTTGTTCTCCGTTGTGATGTTCCCGTATGTAGTTTATGTGTAGGCCACGGTCTATAGACTACAGCCAAAGAAAGCAGTCGAAAATAAAACGTTTATTGATGATAATATTACAATAAAAGAGTATTCGTGAATTATTTACAACCAAATATATTACTGTGATTTCTCCTTTGCTAATTACTTATTTATTACACATAAAAATGATTAGCTGAGTACCTACATTTTACATCATATCTACAAAAAAGGACCACTGGGCCAAAATATTGCTATAAGCCTAGAGCTACAGTTGCCTTACCTCTAGCTAATGAGCTTATCCTTCAAAGTGCGATGCTAAAGGTATTGCAATACCACAAACAGCTCTTATCCTTTTTAATACTCTTTTAATGTTAAAACTTGCATGTAACCCAAAATTTGAAATGGATTTTTTCTTTCTCAAGGTAATTGAAATTTACACAAATTTTTAGGCCTATTTTACCTGGACAACAATTTAATTTTTAAACGCGGGTTTTAGAAGTACTTTGCTGGAATTTAGGTCATAAAACGTCTTTTACATGAATCAACGGCATTTAACAAGTTCACAGGCTAGGAAACATGCAGAAAAGCAGAGTAATTGAATGAAAATTTTACCGTACGAGCGTGTGTTTTCTTTCACAGTGTATTTTGAACGCAGTGCGACGACGCCAAATGGTGCCTGCTAGGCTTCCTGAGTAATGGCTGCCACTAGCGCAGAAGCAACAGGTGATGCCATTTGGTTTTTTTATTTCCAGTGTTTAGTTGACTGCACGTACTTTGGGCTCAATTAAAAGTCCTTATAGCTGCACTTGTTTATTAAGGTAAGTTTAAATAAAATAATGAATTGCACTCAAACCAAACACGTTTAAAAGCAGTTTTTCAATGTCGATGCTTCGTATCTCTTACACAAACTTCACAGTTTACAACACATGTTAATCCATAAATGCACATTTTCAAGTGAATTACAAAGCTTTACAGTAAAATTCGATATCACGTATAACAAAACATTCAGTAAAGAAGGGACATCAAAAAATCAAAACGTTTAAAAATAGTTCCGCTCCAAGACCGTCTTAAAACGCATTTCAATTGTTTTAATCAATATTTTGATTGGCTCCCATTATGTCAGTCCGTATTCGATTTGCTAACGTAATATCGGGCGACCGCGCGTCCATAACAAATGCTGAAATTTCTGCTAAAAAAGCTGCGAGATAAGCTACAAAAGGCCCGCGACATTTAGATATTAATTAATTCTAAGCTTCAACAAAAGGATCTATTGGTAACTCGAAATGGGGTTGTATATCACAGGAGAGATATTAAAAACACCACACCTTCCCCATGTATCATGATACATGGGGAAGGTTTGGTGTTTTTAATATCTCTCCTGTAATTCTATGCTTACAATTTCTAATTATGCTAAATTACGTATGTGTACAGGTTGCCACAGCTGATATATGTCTTTGGCACATTATTGCACCAAATTCTTTGGATGCTTGCTGCGCAATTCACTTGTCAAGCTCTGCACCTGCTGTTCTATGCTGTCAGGACAATGACCCCAGGCTCAATTCGCTGATATTCGTATGATTTTGTAATTGAATTTACCAGCATGACCCAGTGACTCACATTCGTCGAAAATTGGCTCAGATATGTGATTCAGGTAAATATCTCTTTATTTTATAATTTTTGGCGTTCAAGTGTGTTTTCAGGAACTTCCAGCTATGCTCACAAACCGATCTAGCAAGCGGTGGTGAAGTTTTACTGCCCCTGAATAATTGCTAACTTCACTCGAGCTTGCTGATAACTGTGTCGACCCACATTCTCATCTTGTAACTTTGCTACTCGAATCCCCCAGGCCCTCTGGCTTGAACAGCAATTGGATGATGTGCTGTACCACCTGGAGATGGCATCGCCCGTATGATGTGACCACGGGGGATTGAAGAAAATACATCTCCGACCGAATCATCCACCGTTCACATATGTTGGCACTTTGACACTGCACTGTTCGATGATGTATTACTCTGTCATATTCACGCATATAAATTTTGTTATATTTACACTTAGCAAGTTATTATTGAATTCCTGGGGCTGGACGTCTGCCTCTCAGTCAGACCTATGTGCTGAACCTCTATCGGACACTCGCACAACACGCCTATAGTGGTGTTCGAGTCCTCACTGCAGTTGTAGTCGTCGTCATCGGTTATCAGGAAAGGAAAATATTATATGTTCTTAGTATTATCACGACGTCAGTAGCCTTATTGCTTCTAACATAATAGAAAATTTATCAGTCGTTATCAGAGTACTATTTCCAGGCCCAGATTATAGGATCCCATAAGTTGTACAGCAGCTCACTCATGACACAAAGAGAAATAGACATTTTAAATGTATACATCCGTACTCCTGGGACATCGGCATCTTCTCTTTGCGTAGTTTCAGACATTAAGATTCCACGATTGCAAAATTGACGAAATCCCAACATATAGTCCTTTATTTACTTAGTTATTTTTTTATTTCTTTGTTTTGAAACATAGGGTAATGCATTCTTTGTTGTCTAAAACTAAAGTTGGCTGTTGTAGTCCAAAATGGTATATACAGGTAGTTTTTGCCGCTGCAAGGAATAGCTATCTCAAATATATTCGCTTACACCTGCATTGTTTACAATGCATTTCATGAGAAATCGAAAATTTGGCGTGCGACCTTGCAAATTAAGCTGTGCTAATGAAATCGACAAACAATATGGGCTACTTAGAAAGAGGATGTTGCTTTTCTGTCGTCTAGAAGGCTGTGCGGGTATTGTCGATGCAGTATGTACAGCAAATATTGATCTTCATTGCCTACAAAATAGGGACAGCTAAGAGAAACAATTGCTATGTGTGAAAGTATGTACGATACTTGACAAAAAATGTTTGCTATATCACATCACTTGGAATAGTGAAACCACTGGTAAAGAAATAGATAATTAATGTAGTTTGTGAAAGTTATGTCAGTGGTGTGGTGATTTCTGACGAATACCAAAATGGCCCTTCTATACAAGGTAATACTCATCAAAGCAAAATCATTGGCGAACCTCGTGACAGTTGATTTATTGCCGAATATAAAATTTTAATGAGAAGCGATCAGTTTTTATATCATGCCAAAGCAGATTCCGATTCTGAAACTGCGATTTTTATATCGATATCGATAAATCAGGAAACAGTGCAAGGGTTAGTCACCAAAATAGATAATTTTCCAATTTACGACGTCTAGTCCTAATAGAGAAATTAATTTCTTCCATTTATTATTTATTCTACCCCAAAACAATAGCTGCTAAGTACTATGCTCTGCTAGTCTACTGACACAAACACGCGTGAAAAATTAAAAACCAATAATTGATAAACTCATGGAACTGGCGAAAGTCCTTACCGCATTCATATTAAAGGAATTCTTTGATACGTTATTCTACAACTACTATTTTTAGGAATTGTGGAAGTGGTATATCGGCTAGTTCCTGTCTTTCTTGCATTTGACTATATTCTGACAATATCACCATTCCCCGACGTCTTTGTTTTTTTTGGTTATCAATTTTCTAGAAGCAATTTCTTATTTTTTTCATCAACGTCAGCTTTCTTTCCCAAAATGATCAGGTTATTTAAGTCTATCGGTACTTGCTCTAAATAGGATACTCGTATGCCATGTAGTATTTCTAAAGCTTTCATATTTTCCTTCTTGCATGACATTCACTGCAATTCTGTTTGTTAGAACAGCAGCGGTTATCGAATTCTCATAATTTAACGTTGTGCTTGACAAATCTCTTTCATTTCATCTTAACTTTTTATCCAATGGTCATCTTTGTTGGTTACCTTTTCAGGAAATACTGCAATGGGATACAACGTTTTATATCTCAGTTACATTAACCATAATGTAGTTTAAGTGAAAATCTGAAAAGACGCTGAAAATGTCATAAATATGGAATCAATTCTGGTCAATGGTTGCTAGGGGAATATGGGGATACCAAGTATTCGGTAAAGAAGAAGTGTCGAAAACATAGCGAAAAAGTAGCGGCTACTAAAATGGTGATGAATAAGGCGTGTGCTCGGTTGGACGTTAGCAAATCGACGAAAAATCATAGATTTGATACCGAGAAATGGAAAAAGGACATGAATAATAGGAGAATAATGTAATAAGGACCCGATGAAAGTAATGGTGAAGCAAATTAAAGAAAATACAAATGAAAATGATCGTTCTGGTGAAAACTAAATTCTAGTCGTATAATACAGTAGTGAAAATTATTATTAAAAGTTTGTTGCTCTAAATAGACATCATCTTTAATTGCAATAATTTTCTACTTGACTACAAACCTATCAAAATACAAATTGTGATGTTTGAGAACATCACTAAAAACACTTGAAAACAAGTATGTAGGAATTTTAAATAGATTTCAATGTTTTGCAGTTGATCATTTTGAGATACTTAAAAGGCCAACCTTTAATTTCCATTAAGGCTTATAGAAGCGTTTATGGGATATTGATTAGTCTGTTTTGTATGGTTTTACTTATAACGCTCTTTAGAATTGCTAAATTATTGAACTTGGAACTTCACACCACTTCTAGAATACAATATTGAATTGAAATTAACTTTTTTGTGCATCTACACAATTTCGTAGGTGTCGGCGATGTTAACTAATTATTAGACAATGCCTGACACTCCTACTATGTTTCTACATGTACATTTAAACTATCTAAAATAGAGATTTAGTTCGCGTATTGTATACAACATTGTCTTCATTAACTGCCCGATTTTACTAAAAAAAAATACTTATAAATTAAGGTAATTGTTAGGCGCTACCTGTTGTGTATGCCGAAAAATGATGCTCTTTAAGAATACAGCGCGGATTTGGTCGGCCTCAAATGATGTTCAACTCCAGAAACAACTTACTTTGTTTGTACATAAAAAGGTTTGTCAGTCTAAAAAATTCGTGTAACTGCATTTCGCTTGACAAATACATTACTAAGCATAAAATCCGAGATCGGCTCTATTTAAAATAACACACATAAATATATCTACCGCGGTTTGCAATTGGGGGCTGAGACCGCACTAATTTTCCCAGAACATGTACTTTTCTGTGGTTTAATTTTACGGGAAAATAGTATTTATAGCTTGGTGACAGGCGCGGAACAATCTGATTTGGACGCATTAGCTCTACCGGTGGAAATGTGCTGAAAACTTCGATCAGCCTAAGGCCGTTAATTTCTTACATGTGTTTGAAGCAGGATAATTTGCCACATTCATTTTATAGCTAGTACACATATTAATATTGGAATGCAGCAACTTGGCTGGCGACGTTAAATAAAAAAATCCAGAAATCGTTACTCGAGGCTGATGCAGAAGCTATCGGTAGCTGTACTTGAACAATCAAAACTCCCTATAGTAAAGTAGCAATAAGGAAAAAACTCCTGAATCCAGGACTAATTACCACGAAAAGCTAAAATATATGTTAATATCTTTGTTCTTTGTCTAATATTTTAGTAATGTTTCTAGTGCCCCCTTCCTCATTCTGATCCAAAATTTCCTTGTTAGTATCACTGCCGCTACTTCCGTTCGGACTATAATTGCTGTGTGTATCATCTCATTCTATTTCAAAGTTCTCAGTAGAGTTTGAGTATGGTGCAATAATATTCTCCTTGTTTACTAGTTCGGTAGCATTTCTCAGCAGATGCAGATTTTTTGACTAAAAAATCTATAATTAGATGAATTTCTATACCTAAAAGATACTACCTCCGTAACGTAACAACTATTTATCCACGATTTCACATAGTCGTAATTTGAGGATACTGGGCCGGGTGGAAAGCTATAAAGTTCTGACTCCGCTGTAATATGCAGAAATTCTGAATTTGATGTCTGTTACCAGAGTTCTAGATCTGATGCCCTTCGAACTATCGTGTACTATTTCTGAGGTACACGTGTGTGCATGGTGTTAAATTCTTATAAATGTGCGGGTTACGATTAGGATCATTTTGGTAAAGAAAATTTTTCTCGCTGATATAGCGTTTTAATGTGGCTACAAATGCTGATATTAAAATTTACTTTACCTTTTCGATACTATGCATAAAATTAGTTTTATCATTGTTACTAGGTCAACAATCTCAGTTTCCCCAAAGAACCTTTTACACAAAACTCCTTCCAATATCGATAACACACTTCATAAGCAGGTTTATACTGCAAATTCAAACCCAATAGCAACTAAGGGTATTATTAACATAAAACTTTACTTCCCAATTTTCCCACAACCGGTAAAATGGTTATTTCATGTTGTTGATATATAGTTCCCAATTCTTGGAATGGATTTTTTTTAATCCTAATTTTTAAAGAACACAAAATCTAAACCTAACAAAATTCCCAGTGGCACAACTGCAAGTCCATTTACATTCAAGTCCATTTACATTCGAATATAAACAAACATTGCCTTCTTCTAACAAATAATTTTTTTACCTACATCGAGTTTATGTTCTCAGACATTGCCTCCTTGTTATAGCGAGTCTGTCGCTAAACCTACATGTAGGTCACTTGCATTAACACGCAACCATACAATGCCACCTCGTCCAGGCACAAATTTTGTTCCTTCTGCATACAGTTCACATGCATTCATAGCCTATCAGGCACCACGGCCACCTATTCGCGGGTTTGTATACAACCTTAGTTTTTCGCAATCTTCTTTCATTGTTAGTTTACATCCGTGACCTACTCTGGCCGAATACATGCACTACCAACTTCCGCAGCCTGCTATTGTTGCTCGCGCACATCCACGGCCTGTGTTGACTGGATGCGTGCAGCGACCGCTTTCGCGACCTGCTTTAGGTGTTCATACACATCCATGATCTACGCTGGCCAAAGATGTGCGCGGTTCACACATCGCCACCTTTCTTTTTGTATCAGATATTCGATCTGCGTGGAAACGATGTACATTTACATGTAAATATGCATCGCCTTCTTCCGGCACCAATTTAATTCCATCTGCATCAAGTTTACATATTCATACATAGCCGCTTTGTTCTGGCGGGTCTGCTGTGCATCTGCATGTCAGGCACCCACGTTATCAATCAATTATGCAACGTCGCTTCGTTCTGGCGCAACCTTTTTTTTCTCGTTTGAAGGCCAAAAACACATAACTCTTTAAGTTAGGGTTATAAAAAGTTGGCAAATGTTTTAACAACAAATAAACCGAAATCTGTCCAACGGGGCTCCCATTGTAAATCAGAGAATAATATGGGCCATAGCTCCCCATAAAAAAAAAAACTAAAACGCTAAACACATATGCTTTTCTTTATAGTTTATACTATTATTTGGTTTTACAAGGTAAGCTAATAACATTTTGGAACACTAATTTCGTCGATTTATTCGCTGAAAACCTTGTAACGTTGGTGCATATTGATATTTCCAAATTTTGGTAAGATGTAAAGGGTATGTAAAAGATAAAAACCTTCAAAGTATACAAAATATTTAACAACGAAAAATATATAATATAAAACCAAAACTGAAAATAAACAAATTGTATAACACTAAACAGTTACGGGTTGTTCTAACAACTTTTGCCTTTTAGTTTATTCAGTTGTAAGCTTGTCAACGCACGGTGGACAATTAATTTTGATCTCGCACTCATTGTTTAATAGTATAATCACATAAAAAACACTACAATTTACTTAATTTTTGAGAACTCACTGGTTTTAGGTTAGGAACTGCAACCTGTCTATGCAATAATACCACAATATACATTTGTGCTGTTAGTTCTGGGCCAAAGAAAATATTTTTATTGGAATACTACCGTATGTGCCAGTTGCGGCTGTATAGAAATAAACGCTGAATAAAATTTCATAGAGCCATATATAACAAAAATATAAGAAATATTAGTTTGAATTTCTATGGTTTTATTTCACTCCATAGTTTAGCATGTTCAGTAGTGAAATACGGTGATATCTCAAAACTGAAAATTTTGCAGTTGAACTAGAAGTACAAGAAATCAAACAATTTTTTAAAGTCCAACAAGTAAAATGATTTAAGGAAAATAGTATTCACAAAAATGTCTCTGTTATGGTCCTAAACGTCCTGAATGTACAGAATTCCTCGAACTATGCGGACAAAGCTTAACTACAGATTCACAAGCCTCAAATAAGATGATTAAACTCGATTTACCTATATTGAAATGTGTTTCGTTGCGCCCATATTCTACTTCAAGGTTCTTTTAAAAACAACATTTGCTTATACTTGTGTAATAATAGAACGCTTGGATTTTAATGATATTCAGCCATATCGGTTATTACCGATGGACTACTTGTGGATAACACATAGGTGTCGCCACAAAGATAATAGAGTAACTCTCTTTTGTCTTGGTATTCTTGTATATGTTGTAATGTCGCCCCACCTATTGCAAGGCACTAGTAAATAAAACTAATAGTTAATCAGGGTAATCACCACAATTTATAAATTAAATGTCCTTAATATTCGAATTTTTATGTCAAACTCAGGGTTAATGAAAAGATGTAACAATTATTATTTAAATAAATTGTTTATTACTCGCTGTATTTTATTTATTTTCAATTAAATAGGGCTTAGCTCCGATGAAGCATGAAATAAATAATATAACTCTTTTCTCAGGGGAGTAGGATCATTAACTTTGTATTATAAATGATTTGCTGTATGATAAATTAATCAGTATGGTAGATGCGTAACTTTGTATTTGACAGGTCTATAACCTCAAAATTTAGTGTACAAAATGATTTGATTGTCCGCGAAATTTAGCAAAAATTGAATTACAAAAACACCGGAAAAGGTATGACCACATCAGGCAAATGCTGCTAAATATTTGACGTGGCTTCCGGCTAACCTGTGTTGTTTCAGATGACGCAAACAGACGCTCTGATGTGCAACTGCTCTATTTCTGGCAAAACTGCCAAAATCGGCTTCAAATTGCAAATCTAAAGTACGCTATCTCAATTATTCGAATCTGGACGGACCTGGGCTGCTTGAATCATGTTCAACTCCTCGGGAAATGTCGAAACTCGAAGAACCCCAAATACTACGGCGCTGCTTCACCTGCTTTCTGTGAAACTTACCTTTCGAAATGGTGTTCCGTTGCTGGCTCGCACACTAAACAGACGCCACGGCTATTACACGCTTGGTGACGATTTTCTCCTCCAAACCTATCCACCCAGGCACTCCTGAAGACCTTTTGCAAACGTAGCACACCCAAGTCTTGCTTGCCGATGTCTCGGATCAGTCAAAAGGGGCTCCGAATTTGATCGCACTAGGCCGAAATCTTGCTGGGCTATTTATCTTTACTGAGAACGGATATTACTAGGAATATTAGCCACAAAGATGCACTACATAATGGTGACTATGATAAACAGCATTTTGGCTCAACAGATAACTTTCTTTATTAATAATTTTGTAAAAACTGGGAGCTCAACTGGCACACAGCCTCAATGTTACAAGCTTCTATTTGATCTCTTTTGTTGAACAATTGACATTCTCGTTTCAAAGCTTTAACGATCTACATTTGTCTATAGGAAATAAGGTTTGGTTTACATGTTTACTTATGGACTATAGTTTTGATGGAATGTTTTTGTTTAATTACTAAAATGTCTTTTTCTTTGAAATTGTTCACGTAGCACTTTGTTCTGCTTTTAATTCACTTAGTTTTAATTGCTCTTATTCACATGAATTTATTTAGCACTTTATCCATTGTCTGTCTTCCGATAGGTTGCCTTATTGCTCTTTGCAATCTTTGCTTCCTCGTACTGCTTTACGTCACCTTTCCGTTACCTTGCCGTTTGTAGCTTATTAACCTTTAATACTTATAACGCTCATACAATTCCTGTACTTCACAAAAAATTTTGTATTATTTTAAAATTCATATCATTGTTTGAAGTTATTCAACTCAACCCTGTCAACTACATAATTCAAGCTGCATTTGCCATTCCAAACATTAAATGTGACTGAAACTCTGAACATATCCCTTCTGAATTCTTTCTTCTCTCATGCCAACCTTTCTTACTTAAATTATAATTACTGCTGCTCATATTAAGTGCATTTAGTATTGTAAAGTTACTGACTTTGTTGCAATAAATAACATATTTAATTCTGTGCACATTTAGAATCTATTCATTTTCATGTTAATCAGGCAATCAGAATTGATGTGGGCAGTAAACCATTACAATATGTTAGATTTAGACTGAAAAAAATCTGCATGATTCCACTAGATTTGTTTTAAACAGGCATCACATAGTTGTCATCTAGGACGAGATTTGAAGCCTAACTACCTAGTCGTTAAATAGCTGCTCTCTGTGTCATGACTCATAAGTCTTTCCTCTTAACACAATTCGTTAAAAAACCTAACCACACAAATATTTGACAAAGGCTAAATACGTATTTCGACAGCTAAGCTGTCATCTTTAGTAGCCCTGAAGAGGGGGACTAACCCGATAATGTTTGTTCCCTTCTGGTAACCCACCACTAATAAGCAATATCATCTCAAAAATCCACATGGAGTGTCACACCGAATATCCTAGCGTTTATTATAAAAAAACTTTTAAAACATCTTTGAATTAGAACACTGGATCAACGAGACTCATTTGTAAAGTGGCTTTAAATGTATTGAAATGTGTTTCCTTTCATATTATACCCAAGTTACACTTTCGCTGACCAGTCTAACGTAATGAAGGATTCAAGACTTTTAGCATTTACTACATGCAAATGTAATAGCGACTACAATGCTCGTAGTCGCTAAAATATTAATGTGCGGCATTAAAGGTACATTCTGGTTATATTATGGATTTATAAAATCTGTTAACTTTAACTCTGAACAGCAGATGTTTTAAAATTATGCTTTTAGTGATTTTCTCCAATATGCACTACTAACAGTTCCTTATAAGGATCTGAAAACGTCAGTAATGGTAATTTAAAAAATTATATAAATTAACACCAAGATGTGCAAAGGGGAAGCACAAAATCCAAAACATCATTCCAACCGACAAGAAAATTAGCAAATATTTGCCAATAATCAAGCATTTTGAAGTCGCTCGAAGATAGGTCTAAATAATTATTAACTAATAAACAGCACTTTTGCAGCTCACGGTCGTACAGCAGATTTGAATAACATTACTCAGCTATACTCCAAACCAATACAAAGGTGAACATTGAGGAACCAGGACTGTTTTACCTCAGAATTTTAGTAGGCCAATAATGTACCTTGAAGTTTAGTTAATGTTTGTGCTTAGGAAGTAGGTTAATCACACAGTGTCTTAGTCTTCCTGTCAAATAATTTGAAACAATGCACAGTTTCGAATTCACCTTGGTTCTGCATATTTTCGATAAGTTTATAGCAAAGGAAACGTCGAATAAATATGTACCTATGCTTAGTGTTGAAAAGGCGCTCGTAAAAGGGAAACTACATTCTTGAGCGTACACGTTGTTCAAACATGGTATTTTGGTTTTATTTTGAACGCAGTTTAAATAAAAACCTGCTTTATTGCCATAATAATAATAAATATAAGAAATTTTATACACTTTATTAGACACTATTATTGCGTCGATGCACTTTCACCTGTGCAATTCGCAATTTCTTAAGGTTAACTAACGAAACACATTATTCAGCTTGATGACTAAAATTTTGGGGTCAAAATATTGCCTGTAGCTAAAAGCGGCTGAGTTGAATGTCGCGGACATATGTATGTACACATACACATAAAAATCCCATGCGTCATTTTTCAGAATCGCTTATCGATTCATAAATACTCACGGCGTGGCATTGACACTTGCAAATACGAGCCGCCAAAGTTTCTCAGAGCTAGAGTACCTTGATGATATGTCAATTTTGTAGCAGAGGAGAGTGTGGGCACGATTGTCAAATAAACAAACACGCAAGATAGACTATTGTCTATGGTGTACTTCTGCCACTATCTAGAGGACATTGGCGTTTCAAAAGGGATGGTGGATACATTTATTTATATTGAAATGGTTTGATGCTCGCAATTTAATTCTGTATGCATAGAGAAATATTGAACAAAGTCAATTAAAGCACAGGATTGAAATATTTTATTTAATTGTAATCTAAACAGTAGTTGAAGTTATTAAATGCATTGGAAATGAGATGCAAGAAGCATAATTAGAGGGATAAAGGCTAGCATAAGAAAATCAGATTTCGCAGGGATTGAATTTGAAGTTTGAGTAAAAGAAATAAGATTTAAGGTGGCTAATATAATATAAGTAATATGATAGGTTTGAGCATATATTATTTGGAACCGGGCCAAATGTAAGTAAATAATGCAAAAGGTTGGTTATGTGCATAATGAATATGAGCGTAGAGTTATTAATAAACGTATGGGCCAGTGACAAGCAAGCAAGATGAAAGGTAGATGAAAATCAAAACAAGATAAGATAGAATTTGCAAAGAGCAATGCAGAACGAGGGCAACTAAAATGAAAAATAATTAGTGACTTGGTTAAAATTGAATTCAAGTGCCAGTGCAATTTAAAACTAAGTGTTCATAGCAAAAGCAGTAATAAATAACAGTTTACGTGACAAGAAATGACAATTTTTATGTATAAGAAATAAAAACAATTTCTAGTTTTGAGCAACAAACATGTTAATCAAATTTTATTCTTTTATGTGAAATTGTAACCAAAACTGATTTCCCTTTAACCAATATTACATCGCGTTTATTAGGTAACGCGATGCTCTTTTGTTAAAATAAATATAGAAAATAATTCCTGTAATGTCAACTTGTGGGCAAATGATGCTCCTGATTTTTATTGTTTTTATATAATAAAAGTTATTTCGAAAGTCTAAAAAGTGTACAAAGTTATTCTACAAGCCACCGGGCATAAGTGAAAGTGTTATTAAAAGTTAATAAAGTTGTGGAAGCCAAGATCGGCGTGGGTTCAGTTCCGACAACCTGGAAATTTCAAACTGCGATACCAGTCCATTCCAACATCATAAGCTAGGGATCTCAAGTCCTACAGGTCAGGGAGATGTGCAACAACATCCGAGAAGAAGATTTGGTGCCAAGAAAGCGACTTCCAGCAAATAAGGGCGTTGGCGTCTCCCGCAGCGGCTCCACAGGCGAAGTCGGCGATATTTTAAAAGGGGGCCGGACACATTGTCGAATAACCACAACGTCGAATCGATTTTGAAAGGTCCACAATGTCGAACGTGTACACAACGTCAAATATCATATGATGACCATATCGTCGAACGTGACCACAACGTCTTGGCTTCCTGTGAACACTGCAAATCCTGGCATAAATCGCATTTTCTAGTGACGCCACGGGATTTTCTGGAACTTGGACGTATCTGGATGTTCGGAAACACAATGAATCTCTTCAGCAAAGTGTGTTCTCAAAGTCCGCTGGCTTTCCGGACTCCAACCACATAAAAGCCTGCCACATCGTACCTTTTAAAAGGGTCTATGACACATTGTCGAATGTACACAACGTCGAATCGATTTTGAAAGGTTCACAATGTCGAAAATGTACACAACGTCGAATATCATGTGACGACCATATCGCCGAATGTGACCACAACGTCGAATGCTGATGAAGGACACTTTGCCGAAAGTGTCCACTTCGTCGAAAATCATTAAGCAGTATTTGCGAACCCGATCTTACCCGATCAGAATCTAGTTTGCGTGGAAAGTGTAAAATGTAAAGCTCTAATTAACAGGGGGTGGACACTTTGTCGAAACGTGACCACAACGTCGAATTCACGAGCGGTACACTTCGCCGAACTTGGCCACAACGCCGAATGCTAGAAAGGGCCACTTTGTCGAAACGTGACCACAACGTCGAATTCTCGAGCGGTACATATCGTCGAACTTGGCCACAACGCCGAATGCTAGAAAGGGCCACTTTGTCGAAACGTGACCACAACGTCGAATTCTCGAGCGGTACATATCGTCGAACTTGGCCACAACGCCGAATGCTAGAAAGGGCCACTTTGTCGAAACGTGACCACAACGTCGAATTCTCGAGCGGTACATATCGTCGAACATGGCCACAACGCCGAATGCTAGAAAGGGCCACTTTGTCGAAACGTGACCACAACGTCGAATTCTCGAGCGGTACATATCGTCGAACTTGGCCACAACGCCGAATGCTAGAAAGGGCCACTTTGTCGAAACGTGACCACAACGTCGAATTCTCGAGCGGTACATATCGTCAAACTTGGCCACAACGCCGAATGCTAGAGAGGACCACTTTGTCGAAACGTGACCACAATGTCGAATTCACGAGAAAGACACTTCGCCGCACGTGACCACAAAGCCGAATGCCTACCGGCAATGCCTCGCCATGTATTTTTCATTAAATAAAATGGACTTTAACTGTTTATACCATGAACAGTGTTCCACATACCGAAATTGGATGATATCCATCGTACACTTAAAAGTGTGTTTCTTACATAAAAATTCTAAATTCTACCAAAAATAAGTAATTTTTTTTTGCTAGATTATTATCCACTCTTGAATCATTAACGTCTCGATTTCGTCTCGACGTTAAACGATTCACTCGTGGATAAAATTTAACTTTATCGTCTTGTATAATAAATTATTATTATTGATTATTCAACACTATAATAAACAAACTAGTGAAATTGGTCAACTTGTCAGAAACGGCCATTTGACAGTTCGCGGAACAAATGTTATTTTCCACATTGTTAAACATTTATTACTAATAGCATAATTTAAATATAAACTGTAAGCTTCATCCATGATTTATTCGAAAAGTAAAAAAGGAGAGTGTTAATTTCTCCCTGTAACATCCGCCCCTCTTTCAGGAGTTGTACTATTTAATTTACCACGGGTTAGCTCATATTTCGGAGATAGGGTTCGATCGCTAGCTCAGATATACCATAAATAAGCAAAACACACTAACGGAGTATCCTGTATAACATTTATTTTATATATCTATCATACATAAGCAAATTGTTGTGTACTGAGTTAAACGAGATGTAAGTTGCTCAAATTAACGATAGTATAAAATCGCGGCTTCTGGTTCAAGCGGCTGCGGATTCCACGGACAGTAGCGGCTTCCTGGATTTCGCGGGCGGGGCCTCGTGCACGATTCGTTGGTAACGTCTTGATCGGCCGGCCCGCAACTTCGTAGCTCTTCGGGACGAGCTGCGCGCTGAATGCAACGCCGGGCAGCCTGTCAAATTTCGCCGATTTGCGGTTTCTGAATTCTGTAAACAAATAACAATTAAAACTGCTAATGCGGGTTTTCACCCTAAACGTGTAACTACAGTTCGGTGGTGAAATACTTCGAGGAATTCGCCGCACGACGGGGCTTCGCTTGAAGAACGCAACTCCGTGTCGGCGTGAGTTTTTGAGGTTAACTAACTCAAAACCTCCAGGTGAATTCCATGGCGAAGCTATAAGTGCAGCCCACAGAGTTCTCAAGCAAAACGGCCGCTACAATTCTCACGGATTAATTCAGGTAAATTCTACTTAGGTAGCTTGCAACTTTTAATTCTGCTTGATTAGCACGGCGGTGAATTTAAAATGCAAGTTAATTATTACTGAATTACAAGCGGTTTTCGGTGTGAAATTTTTACAAGGAAAATATTGCTGAGTGTCAGGCGTTTCTCTGGGAAACCACTAACTTGAACTCGGCTTCGGAAGGTTCGGAAAATATTGCTGAGTGTCAGGCGTTTTCTCTGGGAAACCACTAACTTAAACTCGGCTTATCAGGAGCTTTCGGGAAAATATTGCCGAGTGTCAGGCGTTTCTTTGAAACCACTAACTTGAACTCAGCTTCGGAACGGATCCCCAGGTACTGGTAGAGTCGACGGAGAGACTCTCTGGACAGGGCAGGATGAAGGATTTGGGAACTAGGTGTTTGCTGGAGGAGTATCAGGTATCTCTGGGAAAAATCTCTCGGGAATCTCTCTCTGCAAGCCCTTTTATAGGTCTTGAAAGGCTGTTAGGTGGGGAGAAACGGCGCGCGTCATCACTTTGTTTGCGCTGTTTTCACGGGCTGCGCTATCTTATCTGGCTGGAACACGCCGGGTTCTTGATAACGCTAAAGGTCGGCGACGTTTAAATCAGCAAATATTATTTAATATTGAATTAATCGGATTCAAACGGAGCTAGCGTTACATCCCCAATTAAATCAACTTATACAATGGTAAGAATAAAAAAATATATTGTTTATATGTAAAATCTAACCTCATTCTCCTATTTTTAGTTCATCAAATAATTAATTGTTTAAAAACTTAACGTACATACTACATAATTATGTAAAAGTTTTTAATTACATTTGGCGGAGGAAATTTATTTTCACTTGCATTTAGCCTGATAATAGGTTCTTAGACGTAAACACTTAATGCATCTTATTGTAAGTAATAGTTATTTGTATGCCAAGCAAGGTTGGCATGTTTAAAACAAACTGTTTTGAACAATTGTAAAAACGTGTTTAAAACAAAGCCCTATGTTTTAAACAAATGTTGGAAACTACCATATTTTAATAATTTTATCCTGAATTGTTAGTCCTAAATTTAATGAAAAATAAAAATAAATCGATGATATAGATAATATATGTACGTACTTAGTACATCGGAAAAACACTACAAAACTAAAAATAAAAATAAATAAAAACACTGCTCTTCTCAAGATTGTGACTTAATACAGGGACCGTCAAAAAGGACTATTTTATTTTATAGATAAAAATGCATTGTCATAAGTTACAAATTTAAACAAAACGGTTTGTTGAAGTGTAAGAACAGGATATTTATTTATAAAATATTGTATACCACAAGTGGCCTCCGTCGTTTCAAAACATTCTTCTAAGCGGCGGACGAAATTAAACACGATTCTAATAAGTAATTCCTGCGGAATAGCAAAAATTCGGGGAAGTAGAAAATCTTCAGCCTTTCTAGTTCCATGAAAAGTACAACCTGAAGCACATTTTGCAAACACATTTCGACGAAAAGGTGCCGGCAGGTAATAAAACTGCCGTTCAAAATTAATCCCTCCAATATTGGCTAATCGGCTTAACAAAGGAAATAACTAGTAGGCGATTTTCAATTTTAAAGATTAAATTAAATCGAAATTCCTTACTATAACAAATTATAGTCATTTATAAACGACTATCAAAGAGTTAGCCATATAGAATTGGTTTCGGTATCAAAATTAAATTAACCCTATGCGTTTTACCTACCGCATCACGCAGTAATAAAGGAATCAAGTAAATCCAAAAAACTACTGGTGAAGGTTGAAGCATAGGCTGGATTTATCTGGGGTTAGTTTAAATAAAACATTAATGGTTGGCCAAAACTTCAAGATGACCTGCTTTTAATTATTCTTAGATTTAGATTGCACATATTTGTTTTAACCCGCCCCGCCGATATAAGCCAAATCTAATCTGCAAATATTATTCCTTCCAAAAGATGGATAATAGCAAAGGATTTTATGGTGGACTAACTTCAATTAGAAGACATATTTAAAGGAATGCAGATGAGAAACACATTAAATTACTGGAATGGTAGTAAGAAATTACACATCTTGACTGCATACATCAAAAAGAGTACAGTACTTTGATAACGAGAATAGAGTATTCTTACAAATGTTAATCTGCGTTTTTCATTAATTCATTATATTTACAAAAATGATAAAATACCCATTAAGATACTTGATATTATAATTAGTAAAAGATTAACACTTTGCCATTTGAAATTCAAATATTTTAAGTTCTATACGTTGTATTATAAAAAATGTGCCACTCTTAAGAAGACGCATATACAGAGTCAACAGAGTGATTTTGAAATGTACTTATAGGTATATCGAAATCTCACATAAATAATGAATAAACAAGTAGATCTGTAAAGTTTTCGTATACAGCGTCTTCCAAAAAATTCGCAACAAATGGAACACTGTTTTATTATTGATTTCTCAAAAAGTTTGTGCATCATTTAAAATTAGTTTTAGGAATATATTTTCAATTGTTTTACGGTTTGGCGGAAATAGAATTAATGTAAAACGTCAGGAAGAAACTACCTTTATTTATAAAAAGAAAAATATGGCATATGGCAGTTTCAACAAAAACAATTCATTTTTATTTTTAATCGTTCATTTACTTTAAAATATTAAGTTAACGAAACTTAATTTTCCTCATTAAACGTCTATTATATCATATGCTCTGATATTTTTAAATACCGCTAGTATTTGGGCATGCAGCCGTCTTTAGGACAAAAAACCCCTGGACAAAAAACCCTGAACATAAGACCTCCGGACAAAAAAAAAACCCGGACTAAAAACCCCATCATAAAGAAAACACCCTCAAATCATGTGGGGAACGTGGGAGATTATTATTTTTATTAATAATAATGAATTATTAATTATAATTATAATTACCACTGATGCGAGAATGCAGATCAAAATGACATACTTATGCAAAAAGTAGGGCATTTATTTAATAAAAAATACATTAGAAGGTATCGTTGTATTATATCTTTTGTATCAGTGGTAATCACAGTTGTCCAATAAGAAGGCAGGTGATTACTATTTTCTAAAATTGCATATGGATTCTTGCATGAGTACGGAATGATAATTAATAATTGGAAATTGGCGACAGACTAAACTAAATTGGCTTTCTCTGAAGAATAAAAGACCGACATATCAAATTTTGCAAACCCGCCTGAAACAAGTATTCTAAGAGCCAAGATTATACAGAGTGTATTAAAACGGGATGCGGAAAGTTCGTTCCCCACATTTCGTACCCCACATTTCGTTCCCGGGATATTTCGTCTCCCCACATCTCGTACCCGGAAAGTTCGTTCCCGAGCTAGCTCAGTTTGTCTACTAGATTACAGGGTGTTGGAAAACGAGTGCAGCGATCGGAATACAGTTAGATAACGAAAGATATTTTAATTAATTTATTTATTATAATAAACTTATAAGAACAAAATAAATTGTATTTATTAAAAATGACGGTTTAATCTCAGTATCTTCCTTATATCTCGTATAAGGCCATAATTTCTCATTCTGAACAACTTTTCTTAGTAATATTTTGCCGTATCATGAATAATAAGAGTAGTTTACCTGAAAAAAAGATAGTTTTTGCTTAACTGCCAAGGCCGACTTGTTTTTGAAAAACTGCAAAATTTTCTACAAACTAAGCACATCCCTATTTACAAGCACTAATATTCGTACTATAGTTTTCAGTTTTCCATAGACCTTTCGGGTCGGAAGATTAACTTATTTGTTCAGTATAATGATTATACTTGGCTGTTCTAATTCGAGTGGGGTAATACAGGGTGTCCCAAAAATAATGGGATACCTATTGGTCATAGATTCCTTAGGTTATAATAAACCCATTAAACCTAATATACATTAGTACAAAGTCCCTCAGTAAGAAGGTATAAGGACTTGCAAGATCATTTTTTAAATTTTTATATTAATTTCCACAAATATAAAGATATCGATTTGAATTTTGGGGCAGAGGCTTACTACTATGTAATGCACTAATGGAATAATTTTCATAAACTAGACTTGACTAAGATGCACTTTACCTATCTCTGAAAATTTTTTTTAGCTCTAACTTTGTAATCTATAGCATTTTTTTTTAATTTTAGGTTATCATCTGACAGGGAATTAAAAAGCGTAAAAATAAAATGCTCTTAGTTCATAAGCGTAAAAGGAACCATTTGCCTTAAAATGCTTATCAAAGGTTTTTGGTTGTCAATCTTACAGATTACAAAGCTAAAGCTAAACAGGTTCTCAGAAATAGATAAAGTGCCTCTTATAATCAAGTCTAGTTTATGAAAATTTTTCCATTAGTGAATTACATGGTAGTAAACATCTGTACCAAAATTCAAATCGATATCCTTACATTTGTGGAAATTAACATAAAAATAAAAAATTGAACTTTGTAGTGAGGTATATTAGGTTTAATCGGTTTATTATCACCTAAGGAATGTATGACCAATCGGTGTCCCATTCTTTTTAGGACACCCTGTATATTGTAGTAATTTTTATAAATTAATCTCATTTCATATGGTAACGTACAACATTTCTACATTCAAAATCGTTGAGTAACGTGGTATTTTTCAACATAGCAACCATTACAGCATAGCAACGGCGATTTGTTTTACGTTTAGCAACATTCAAGTGTAGTTTTGGTGGAATCTAAGAAAAAAGTGCCGAGGAAAAAAGTGCCGAGGAAAAAAGTGCCTGGAAAAAAGTGCCGGCGGGAGAAAGTGCCGCGGAAAAAAGTGCCGGCTGATAAAAGTGCCGCGGAAAAAGTGCCGGCGGAAAAAAATGCTGCGGAAAAAAAATCGAATGATTCAAGCGCCTAAATACACTTTTGTTCTAAAATAATTAGGCAAGAAATAAAATTAAAATATTAAGAATTTATATTTATTAATGGTTAACTACTAAATAAAATACAAGTTTATTATAAATAGTCACAAAAAAACTAAAGTAAAATCTAATATTTTATAATTAACCCTAAATTATTCATACACTTGAAATCTAATAGTATGTCCTATGGCACGAAGATTTGTTCGCGCTAATTGCACTTAAGATGGTAGACATAATCCACATGCACTGTAGATAAAAAACTTCAAATTGAGATATTTCTATGTATTATCTATAAATCTGCATTCCTGTCGATGTGGGAACAGGTAAACACAATACATGTTCAAATACTGCAGAATACTACAATGCAGAGGTTTTTTAAAAATAAAAGAGTAACTTCCAGTTTTGTTTAAATTTTGTAAACCTTCGTCCGGTTATTACTTTATTATTATTATTTTCCCCCATTGGCACTTTTTTCCACGGCACTTTTTTCCGCCACCCGTTTTGGTGGCACTGTCAGTCTATATTTATAATACTTGAAGTTATCAGGTTAGGTTTTGCGTAAGTTTTGACAAGACTGACGCAAAACTTATCCTGCTAACCTCAAATTTGACAAAGACTTACAGTGCCACCAACATTACACTTCAGGGCGATGTTCTAGAACCACGCCTGATCACACTGGTGCGTCGGACATCCTTATTTTTCATTGTGAGAATGTAGTCCAGTCAAATAGAAAATAGGGGAAAGTTTTGGTGGAGTTTTGATATTTGGTTCCTATATGTTTTTTGGGTCGCTTTACACGAATATCAGGTTTTGCAACAAGAATTTCGACCGGAAACACGTTTTTTAAAGCAAAAATGGGATTTTTTTTTAGTTTTTCTAAAATTACTCGAAAACTAGCCAATTTTGTACCCGAAAGCCATACTTTTTTCGTAAATGTTGAACCTATATAAAGTGAAAGAAGATAACATTTCCTACTTTTTATGTAGGAGAGGTTTTTTCTCCGACCAATCGTTCAGCCGCGAGAGCGCCGCGAAGTTAGGTGTTAAAAGCACAAAAGGGAATAATCCCAGTTTATTTCAAAGTAACTCGAAAACTATCCATTTTTAGTAAATCAAAATGGTATATGAAATGAATCTTCATAAATCAAATGTTGCCAAACCTGATATTCGCGTAAGCGACCCAGAAAACATATAGGAACCAAATATAAAAACTCCAAAACTTTTCCCTATATTCCACTATTTGACTGGACTATAATTTTGCATTTACATTTATTGAAAAATGATATACGAAAAAGATATACAAATTGTCAAAAAGTTGTAACTCCCAAAGAGACGCTTTCTGTAACTTTAAGGTGGGTATCTATATTATAAAGTAAAAACAACTAAAAATATTGAACTTTAAATAGTTATATTTATTGGTTAAAGAGTAAAGTAACCACACATACATCCATTATAAAGGCTGTTAAAATAAACAAAAGCGCATTAAAATGTGTTTACTAATGAATAAAATGTCATAAGCACTAACGTTTTGATGGGCTTTTGTTTATTTTAACAGGGAATTAAAGTTAACGTCAGATTAGTAGTCTTTATAAGACCGGCCGATAGTATTACATATTTTAACATTTTGGGTTTGAAAAGTAACTATGCAGCTAAATTATTCAATCAAATTTATCTTTACTCGCGTTTCGCTAGCATTTAACAGCTAACTTTTTCAGACGTTTACGTTAAGTTTTTAAATAATTAATTATTTGATGAACTAAAAATAGGAGAATGAGGTTAGATTTTTACATATAAACAATATATATTTTTATTCTTACCATTGTATAAATTGATTTAATTGGGGAGAAATTAACACTCTCCTTTTTTACTTTTCGAATAAATCATGGATGAAGCTTACAGTTTATATTTAAATTATGCTATTAGTAATAAATGTTTAACAATGTGGAAAATAACATTTGTTCCGCGAACTGTCAAATGGCCGTTTCTGACAAGTTGACCAATTTCACTAGTTTGTTTATTATAGTGTTGAATAATCAATAATAATAATTTATTATACAAGACGATAAAGTTAAATTTTATCCACGAGTGAATCGTTTAACGTCGAGACGAAATCGAGACGTTAATGATTCAAGAGTGGATAATAATCTAGAAAAAAAAATTACTTATTTTTGGTAGAATTTGGAATTTTTATATAAGAAACACACTTTTAAGTGTACGATGGCTATCATCCAATTTCGGTATGTGGAACACTGTTCATGGTATAAACAGTTAAAGTCCATTTTATTTAATGAAAAATACATGGCGAGGCATTGCCGGTAGGCATTCGGCTTTGTGGTCACGTGCGGCGAAGTGTCTTTCTCGTGAATTCGACATTGTGGTCACGTTTCGACAAATTGGTCCTCTCTAGCATTCGGCGTTGTGGCCAAGTTCGACGATATGTACCGCTCGAGAATTCGACGTTGTGGTCACGTTTCGACAAAGTGGCCCTTTCTAGCATTCGGCGTTGTGGCCAAGTTCGACGATATGTACCGCTCGAGAATTCGACGTTGTGGTCACGTTTCGACAAAGTGGCCCTTTCTAGCATTCGGCGTTGTGGCCAAGTTCGACGATATGTACCGCTCGAGAATTCGACGTTGTGGTCACGTTTCGACAAAGTGGCCCTTTCTAGCATTCGGCGTTGTGGCCAAGTTCGACGATATGTACCGCTCGAGAATTCGACGTTGTGGTCACGTTTCGACAAAGTGACCCTTTCTAGCATTCGGCGTTGTGGCCAAGTTCGACGATATGTACCGCTCGAGAATTCGACGTTGTGGTCACGTTTCGACAAAGTGGCCCTTTCTAGCATTCGGCGTTGTGGCCAAGTTCGACGATATGTACCGCTCGAGAATTCGACGTTGTGGTCACGTTTCGACAAAGTGGCCCTTTCTAGCATTCGGCGTTGTGGCCAAGTTCGACGATATGTACCGCTCGAGAATTCGACGTTGTGGTCACGTTTCGACAAAGTGTCCACCCCCTGTTAATTAGAGCTTTACATTTTACACTTTCCACGCAAACTAGATTCTGATCGGGTAAGATCGGGTTCGCAAATACTGCTTAATGATTTTCGACGAAGTGGACACTTTCGGCAAAGTGTCCTTCATCAGCATTCGACGTTGTGGTCACATTCGGCGATATGGTCGTCACATGATATTCGACGTTGTGTACATTTTCGACATTGTGAACCTTTCAAAATCGATTCGACGTTGTGTACATTCGACAATGTGTCATAGACCCTTTTAAAAGGTACGATGTGGCAGGCTTTTATGTGGTTGGAGTCCGGAAAGCCAGCGGACTTTGAGAACACACTTTGCTGAAGAGATTCATTGTGTTTCCGAACATCCAGATACGTCCAAGTTCCAGAAAATCCCGTGGCGTCACTAGAAAATGCGATTTATGCCAGGATTTGCAGTGTTCACAGGAAGCCAAGACAAAAGATAGTAGCGCGTAGTTTTTACGTCACAACCTGAAACAAAAGCAAGTTAGATGTTGCTAGGCGGGAGATTCGATTCAGTTTACCTGTGGTTTCTTGCAAATTGCGCTTTTGAATATAAAAATAAAACTCTGTATGCACCCGCCAACCTTTTGTGGTGCAAGTCAATTTTCTGAGGTTATAAATTATTGAAGTGAGTAGAGCAGTTGTACTGAAATTTTGAGTATTTGAGCTACTCTGAGTTAAATATTCTACTTCTTCTTCTGGTGCCACTTCTCATGGACACCTCCCAACGACACCTTAAGGCAGACAAAATTAGACATAAAGTATGGATGACTGATGAAATTCTTGGACTGATAGAGGAGAAAAGAAAGTGGTTACCTAGAGATCGAGATAAGTACCGTGAGATTCAACGTCAGGTTCAGAGGAAAATTCGTCAGGCCAAAGAGAGGCTTGAAGAGGAGAACTGCAGAGAAATGGAAGAACTGCAGGACAGACACGTTTCTTTTAATCTCCACAAGAAAATAAAGGCACAGGTCGCAAAAGGAAAGGGGAGACCGGTCATGACACTGCTGAATAGCCAGGGAAATATTACTACAACCCTGTAAGAAAAACTGTCTACGTGGGAAGAGTATGTACAAGACCTGTACAACGATGAAAGAGATGATCAGCACGGAATCGAATCAGCTGCAGAAGGTCCTGGCATTTTGCCTGGTGAAGTGGAATATGCTATCAATCAGCTGAAGAACGACAAGACACCAGGGCCTGATGAAATCCACGGCGGGGTTATAAAGCTGCTGGACACCGTGGAAATCAGAAAGCTGACTAAGCTGTTAAACACTGTATACGTACAACAGCGGGAAATTTCCTAAGGACTGGCTGACATCAAACTTCGTTGCTATACCCAAGAAACCCAACGCTAAGCGGTGTGACGAGCACAGGACGATCAGTTTGATGAGCCATGTGTTAAAGGTTTTCTTGAAAATCATCTTGAAGAGAATTTACCGGCAATGCGATGCAAACATTGTTGCGGAGCAGTTTGGCTTCCGGAATGGCTTTGGCACACGAGATGCATTGTTTGGCTTACAAGTACTGGTGCAAAGGTGCCTGGACATGAACAAAGAAGTCTATCTATGCTTCATCAACTTCCAGAAGGCATTTGACTATGTAAGGCATGGGAAGCTGCTAGAAACCCTGACCAGAGTCGGCATCGATGATAAAAACCTGAGAGCTATAGCCAACCTATACTGGCACCAAACTGCCGCTGTGCTAGTGGAGAATACAAAGTCCAACCAGATACCTATCAAGCGTGGTGTGAGGCAGGGTTGTGTGCTGTCACAATCCTGTTCAACCTGTATGCTGAAAGAATAATAGCAGAGGCCTTAGAGGAGGCTACAGAAGGCATTATAATCAATGGTGAGCGAGTTAACAATTTGCGCTATGCTGATGACACGGTGCTTATTGCTTCAACAGAAGAAGAACTTCAAGCAATGCTCAATAAAGTAAATGAAGCTAGCAGAAACGCGGGCATCTTGATAAATGTACAGAAGACCCAAGTGATGGCGGTGAGCAAAAGTTCTCAAATCAATCTACACATTGTCCTCAATGGCATGCCAATCGTACAGTGCAGACAATACAGATATTTGGGCTGTATTGTAAACAGCGTGTGGGATGTAAGCCAAGAAATTCGCAGCCGCATTGAACAAGCTCGTAATGTCTTCAATAAAATGCAAAACATCCTAAAATGTCGAAACCTGAGGTTGGACCTACGCCTGAGGATGGTCAAGTGTTATGTTTTCCCCATTGTTCTATATGGTGTTGAGGGATGGACGCTGACTCAGTCTATGGAGAACAAAATAAGCTCATTTGAGATGTGGGTATACAGACGGATGTTGCGTATATCCTGGATGAACCGTGTCACCAATGTTGAGGTGCTGAGGCGCATGGGCGAAGAAGCCGAGCTGCTGATGGCGGTAAAAAAGAGAAAATTAACATATTTCGGTCACATGATGCGCAATGAAAAATACCGTCTCCTGCACGTCATTATCCAGGGGAAGATAGAAGGAAGGAGAGCTCCCGGCAGAAGACGGACATCCTGGCTGGAGAACCTGAGGCAGTGGTTTGGCAAGAGCAAAACTTCCCTCTTCAGAGCAGCAGCCTCCAAAGTCGAAATTGCTATGATGATCGCCAATCTTCGACAGAAGTGGCACCAGAAGAAGAAGAAGAATATTCTACAGAATTTTTTTAATATAAAATTCAAATTAGAACCTAACCTGAGATATCAGTCTTGTGTTTTGCCGGAGCAAGCCCATCGGATTATTGCAATTTGATAAACTATAGAACGGGACAATTAACCATTTTATTGGAGAGTATTAATTACGTTCCATTTTAGTTAGCCTGACAGGCAAGTTTTGCATTTTTAAAATTTAATATAAGTGCCCTGAGTATGGGGGTGTTTGCCTAATAGTACATTAACTTGCCGATTGTCTAACATTACATAACAATATATTTTATATTACAGAAATAGATTAATAAAAACTGTATATTTTAGCAATGGCATTTCTTACAGGAAAGGTGTAGTAAATGTCATTGGCAGTTGCTGAAGTTTAATTTTTGTGCAAAAAGCAATAGTAAATTCTTTATCACAAAAAAAGTGGGCTTCACTTGTTATGATGCACGCCATATCATGCTTATCATACAGTTTGAAGAAAAAGAGTATGTCATTAGCGTTAAACAAAAAAAGATCTACTTGGACGAACGCCCTTTGTTCAAACGTCATTTCGATATTAAGCTGATCGACTTAAATTCACAACCCGATACAGGTTGAGAATCGTGGCCACACTCTCCTCTGCTACAAATCTGACATCAAGGCACTCTAGTCAGAGCTAGACTGCTTTTCAATTTTATGTATTATCAGTAATCAGTAGTAATACTATAAGTACTTCGATATTATCGGGTTACATGTGGATAACTTGTTGCACAATAATAGAGCGTCAGTTTGACAGGTTAAATAGTTCGACCGCGAAGCGGGAGGATTATCCTGTCAAACTGACACGAGTTGATATTGTGCAGGAAGTTTGAGACGATAATCCGAAAATATTTGAAGTACGCGTTGCATTCGATTTGATTAGTTTTTGAGCATATTTCAAAATTAAGAACAAATAAAAATATTTTATTGGCAGCTTGACTTGTTTGTATTAACCTAGCTGAAAGTTATCTCCATGAAAACAACATCAAGTTGACAAAAGTTATGTATTGCGTCGCCTAGTGAAGTTACTTTAGTATAATCGATTTTGTATAATCGAAATTGGACAAGATAACTTAACGAAATCCAGCCTTCTGATTGATTGAGATCGCTACGAAAGGAAATCAGTATAATTCATCTCTACTTACTTTCATATACAAGAAAAGTAAGTATTATTACTTTTACTTACCATTTAACCTCATTGTGAGTATGGACCAAATCCGAAATTTCATATACAAGGTTACGGGATTGTTACGGTTAAAATAATTTACAGTTTTAAAGAGCATTATTTTTATCTTTTAATTGCTGTTTACTCGTTTCTTGGTGGTTAGGAATATTTTGAACCCTAAAATGTAATAGTTTTGACAGATATTGCAATATTATCAGTTACTTTCTAATTTCTTTCTAATTCTAATCGTTATTTATTATCAAAATTCCCTTCATATAATCTTGTATACACTTTATTTCTTTTTTGTCATTTTAACTCAAATTATTTGTGGTTATGTACTTACTCTTTCTTATTTACTCTTGACCCGGTATAGTAATTACGTTTTCTCACGCCCACATACGAAAATGGCAGTTTTCATACAGCCAAGTAGCCAGAAAAAATGAGAATATCGTTCACTCGGTCGTTATTATAACGCACGTGTTTGCTATGAAAAAATGCACAATTCACAGTTCCAGAGTGGGCTGAATATGTCATTTTACCTAAAAATTACTGACAATATGTCATTTTAATTTAAAAGCTATAAAAATATTTCATTTTGACCTAAAAATTACGGACAATCTACTGACCTGTCAGTTGTCACAATAAAGCTGTCACCCATTAAAATGCAAAAATGGTTGTTTTTGAGGTCTTCAGAAAATAGCGTACATATATAGATAGAAAGTGTATCATTTGCTCGCATTTTAAGTCAGTCGGCTCCGTTACGCTATAATCGGAATCCTTTCGTTGGTGGCCGATAAAATGTAGAGTTACGTTTTGGCAGAACTAGGTTAAAATGTGCCTAGAGATCCAAGTTTAGCCACACAAAGTGCCTGCAAATGTATAGGGTCACATGTTAACATTATTTGGCACAGAGTAAAACATTTTGGAATCTTTTATGCGCGTTTCCATGCAGTGTAGTTACGATTAAAATTACATATAAAACCGGGTCAAAACACCAGAACTCTATGCACTCGGTACACTGGCGAAGCATATTGGTCTATTAGTGTGCATCGGAACTGCAATCACAGCTCGCTTGTGTTTCAGTGGAAGTCGAGGGTTTTTGTTAACACAAAATTGGGACCGCAGCTGCAAAATTTAAGGGCCGTAGCTGAAGAGCATATATGTGTGTTTAAAATTGTGGGCTTGCAAGGAAAAAAATTAAATATTGTGCAAATTAAAGGTTTGAACTTACGTACCAGTAATATTAGAGCTGTTACGAAACCAGTTTATTGCACCAAACATGCTTCAGAGGAGCCCGTGCAGTTTATAAAGTAGGAATATACTTGGAGGAGGTGTAATTCGACATATTATTGAAGCTTTCATCTATTGGCAGAGCTTTGAGACGCCGAGATTTCCTGCGAGTTTGTAAGATGCACATTACACATCGACGTATACGCACAGAGCTTCCTTAATTTCTTTTTCCCCTTGTAGATAACTTTCGCACACGTACATTAGGGCTGTGGGACCACCTTTCAAACATCACGTCTGGGTTGTGTTTAAAGCGAAGGTCGATTCATGCTAAAAACTGTTCGACATGTGGCCAGAACGAATCTGTCTAGAATTTCGAACATTTGCCTACTAAAATACGCTGTAGGCGATGGTATAATTAGGTTTGCGTTTAGATGTAAGGTTTTTGTACAATTAGCATAAGCATTTTTGTAATTAGCATTTTTGTCGGAATTTTAGAATTAAGTTACTTGTTTTGACTTGCGGTTTATGTAATTTGTTGTGAAACATTTATGAAAATAAATAGCACTCATTAGTGAACGGCGGTTTGTTTCAAGCTTGGTGCTTCAATTATCCTTTTTTGGTGCAATTACACAACTACTTCAAAGAAATCGGGTATGTTCGAGTTCAAGCCAGCCACCATTTTGGAATTACTTAGGACGCAGCGGCGCGCGGTTACAGATTTCAGAAGGTTACAGAACAGCTGCGTGGCGAAACAGGTTAGCAAAAAAACAGCTGTGCAAAGTGTTCAAAATATTACTCGCGTAATTTCATTGTAACGTTGAGCCTTGTTCTGATAATTAAACTGGCAGAAATTGGGGTTTGAAAGAGTAAGTAATACAGCAACCTTTTCTTTTTTTGATTCTTAAATATGTAACGTTTCGCCAGCTGCCAGTTTCGGCCTCAATTCACATTTCACGGCGACCGTCACCGAAGAAGCCCGGAATCAATTCAGTTACAACATCGCTTACCTGGACGCCCAAAGTTTCTGCAAAAGGTTAACAAGATAACTCCGGCCCGGCCGCCTAAAATTCCTACACATTCTGCACACCTGCGAGACCCGATAACATAAGCGGCACCAGGTATGAACTTTATTGATTTTGCCCGCATTTTGCCCGTTTGAAAAATTAAAACCAAATTTTATTTACACAACACCGCCATTGTCGGCGGTCTCCACTAAAAGCTGTCATTTCTATTAGTTGGGCCGATGAGCAGCCTACGAGACATTAGAACTATTCCATACTGGGGCTGTCCCAGAAGTGACTGACACTGCTTGAAGTCTGCCGGACGAGACGCGAAACCACAGAATTCCTGATTGATTTGTTATAAACATTGTTACAACTTTATTTTGTATTTATGCATACAATTTAATTTGATGTATTTACTAGCTAGCTACATTATACGCTTATAAAATTTATTCTGAGTACTTTCTTGGGTTACCAAACTTGAGTGAATTATTGATACATTGGCATTCTGAGCTGCCTGGATCGTATCAGTCTGAAATTTGTAGCAAACATATTAACCGTTTCAATTAAAATAGAATAGCTACCGGCTACAAATAATATAATTATGTTAAGTTTCATGAAGTGTTATACTTTATAAACCCTGGATTGCTACGTGTGTAATACAAGAGCCTCATATAATTTTTGCTCGTGAAGAACTTGTTACGTATTGCCAGAATGATTCATTTTCATTCAAAGGCAGCTACCAACATAAATTGTAGGTGCAAAATGTATCTATCGCTAAAAAATCGGCGTAATATAATATATTATTAGAATTCAATTAACTATTTTTTTAAAGCGGGTATCACAGCAGTATGCAAAGTATCGACCAACCTTACGTTAATTATCAGGTATGTATTGGTTAAAAAATGCAAAAAGTGACTTTGAAAGAACATTAGAATTATTAACCATTGCAAAACGTCTTTTTGTAATTAATTTGTATCTGTTGTCCGTTTGAGTTGGCTGTACCCAATTTTATTGAGATTGAAGATTTAAGAGTTCAATCTGAAAGTGTGGTAGCTTTTATAATCCATTCTGCATTTTAACCCATACGTATCTGACCATTAACGTAGGGTTGTTTCATGCTTTATATACATTTCCGCAAAGAGTGCATAGGAATAAACAAATTTGGATGGTCAAACTATATTGGATTTGCATCGCGACTTTTTTGAAACTTGTACTACAGGTGCGGTGTCTTGATGTGAGTTTGACGTATTTGTCCTTTACCAGGGTACAGATATATCGTTGTCCCCTCTCGAAAGTGCTTTAGAGTGAGAGGGGGAACGATCTATCCGGTCTGGTAAAGAACACATACGTCAAATTGACATCAAAACACCCTAACTACAAGCAACGGATATGAAGTTCGTATTAAGATCATATCCGTAGCATATGCTCTAGCATCTACAAATCTCTTGAGAATTTTTAGTTATGAAAAATTAATATATGGAAATTATTGATGAAATACATTGATGAAATATAAAATTGCAATTATTGTAAGTAATTGTTGTTGCTTGAGAAGAATTTGTACTATTTACTCCACCTACGATGTCATGCTATTAAAAAGTATGCAGGAATGGCATTAATGAGATATTATAACTGGAAGTGAACATTTAGAAATTCAAGGATATCCTTTTTAACACTTTTGTTTCGCTGTAACCAAAAACCGTCATAAAATTATGAATTTACATATTACATAAGAGTCTATTGAAGAAAACACCAAAAACCGCCTAACAGTTAGTTTTCCAAGTTTCTATAATTTTATAGTTTGATTATCATAAATAATTCTAAACTTAATCACTTATTTTTCTTATCGGTAGAAATTTGGTTTTATTGTGAGGTCTTTACATTGAATTCGACGATTTATAAAACAGTGAAATACTAAAACGATACAAATTTGGCATCCAGGAAACCGGGACATATTTTTCAAGAACATTTGATCTTGTTAATTCTAGATAATTTAAAAGTTAAATGTCTAAAGTCTCTTAAAATTATATTTATAAATATTAAAAAGAGACGACCTTCGATAAACTAAAATGTCTTAGTATAATTCAACTTAATAAAATGTGTGTAGCAATCCTGTATTTGATTAAATAAGTGTCATGAGATCTTATACTTTTGTCACTATCTATTCTATTAAACAATCCGAAACTAAGAATTCAGATTTACAAAAATTTTTCTAGGTAAAAATATTTATAGTTAATAAAAAGTTATTATACATATATTATAGTTTATGATTATGCAGTTAATATTAATTTTATTACACAGTATATACCAACCAAGAACAAAACATCATCCCAAAAATCCGTTACCTAAAAAAGTTGCTAAAACATATATAAGCGATTAGAAATTTGAAAAGAATCGCCTTGTGTAAGTTGAAATTAAATATTTAGTAAACTTTTTTAAGTCGATATTTCGTCTCGCAACAATTCTAATTTTTTTATCTTCGTTAAACTCGATATGAATGATTGGAATTAATTACGTTACTTTATAATATACACTATACAATCTGTAGCTGTTGCCAAACATTACAGGCTTGTTCGATTAGTCAATTACTAGCTGTAGCCCGCGGCGCATGCCGCATTTAAATTTTCGCGCGTTAGTATGAGATGCACGCAGATCTTCCTGTCACGAATGCCACCCGAACTTGTGTCGGGCGGCTGCCTTGGAAAATCGAGTTGTAAAGGTGGGTTTAAACGAATCGTTTGGCCTCATTCAGCAAGGAAATAATAAACCCTCCGTATCATTAAATGAAATGTACGTGTGTTCGTAGTTTTAAAACACACATCCCATAGGCATAATAAGTAATTGGTTTCTGTGATAATGTCGCCATTAAAAGTAATAGGAAGTTTGTTGACAGACATCCGAAAATAGTAACGTAACCGTCGAATGCAACCATGGTACTTTTGCCCGTTTAACACGGCATGTAGTGTTGTACATTATTATATAGGTATGATTTCACGTATCGTGTGTTTATAATGGTTCGTTATCGCGGTAGTCATGAAATTAGATAGATATAAGTAGTAACCAGTACTATAAAAAATTAAGGTTGGGTGTACAACAAACATAAGCATCATAAGTAGTATTTACGTAGGTATGGTTCCTGCATTCCCCTTTCAATCTTCAGAAAACTTTAAAAAAATGAAAGAGAAGTTGATGTATTTATAGTGTTTAATACAATTTTAAACAGATTACATGTTCGGAATAATGTTTTGTTATAAATTACAAAAGAGAAAAGACTACAATAAATGTTGAAAATGGTGTCCGTTTTTCGCAAGACACACTTGAACCCTTTTTTTATTTTCAAACAAATTTCTTGATTAATATTGTTACAACAGTTTATAATTTCTTCCGCATGTTCTGCTAAATTTTGAAATGTTCTTCTAAATACATTGTCTTTGACGTAGCCAAAAATGGAAAAACAAAAGATTTTGAGTTGTTTGAGCAATGGCTCTCTCTTGTTGGAACCAATCATAATTCCTTTCATTTTCATCGAGCTACTCAACAATTTTTTTAAAAATTTGTTCTCTATACCTCTGTCCATTAATGGCGTTGTTAAAGAATATTGGCCCAATTAACTTTCTTCTGGAAACCGCTATCCAAATACCTAATTTTTGAAGATGCAGTGGAGATTCCAAATACTCATGAGGGGTTATCGGTGCTCCATATGCAAAAACGTTTAGAATTTACATAACCTTCCATGAGAAACCAGGCTTCATCGGTGTAAATAGTTAAATCTAACAGATTATTGTCCAAAGTTTGTTGAAACCAGTGGCAGTAAATTAACACGTGCCTCTAAATCTTGAGGTTGCAGCTGCTGATAAACGACAACTTTATAAGCATGGATTTTCAAATGCTTTTTTAGCAATTTTATGGCAAGTGCTGAGGGGAACGTTAGATTGAAGTGCTAACCTCCGCAGAGTGATATTTAGGTTCCCTTCGATTCTTCCTCGAACGTGTGATCTATCTGAAGACTTGTCTTTTACAACGCTCCCAGTTTGTTGAAAGCGTTCAACAGTTCGTCCAATTTTTTGACGTAGACAATGGTCGTCATAAGGCAATCCGAAGATATAATACGAAATTGTTCCAGATAAGGCTCGATATAGTGTGTCCAGACGCCATCATTATCAACAATGCCGTTTTTAAAATAAGCTTCTATAATGAATTTATTCAACTCAAGTTCTATTTTGCAAAAAACTGACTTATATTAGATGTATTTTGATGTTTATTACTAGTACAGTTCACACTTTTGAAGAGAACAAGCATTTAGTAATACGATAACGAAGATTTATAAACATGCTGTATATTGTAGTGAACAATGGGCCATTATTATTAATTAGTATTGTTTTGTAATAATGAAATATAACTAAAATTTTTGTTCCCAACACATATTAATAATAATATTTAAATTCTTGTGTAATTTTAGTAGTTACCTAAAATTTCGGCTATTTGAATCTTTATTTATTGTTTAATTAATTAGCAGGATATTATGCCCTTCTTATAAATTTTATAGTAAATTCTTTATTAGAATGTCTAGCTCTGGGAACATGAAAAATTGTCTTTCACAGGTTGGGTCTCTACAAAAATTGGTCCTGTGATAACTTTTTCAATTAGTATCAGTTCATTGTAACCAAAAGAAGTCGGTCTCAATACAGGGTGATCAACAAGGTCAGGTACAAACTTCAACAGATGATTGCTGATGATAATTTAAGTAAAATTTGTATGTAACAAAAAAAATTACAACAACAAAACTAAAAACACAAGCAAGAGCAATTGCAATAAAAAACGAAAGGTAAAACTTATTTAGCTTAAAGCAGATGTTCGAAATGTCCACGCTGCTCTCGAATACATGTCTTTAACCCGAAACATAATGCCTGGAACATTTATCATTTCATTGGCCATGTCCTGAAGCTGCTTCATGTGCCCCCACAAATAAACATCCGATGGAAAAGCCTGGCAACCATGGGGGTCAACGTACGGGACCACCTTGACCAATGCATTTGTTGGAAAAATTATTATTTAGCCACCCAACCACTTACTTTCCGCGATGTGAAGCTGCACCATCGTTCTGATAAAACATGTGCCAGGCGATGGTGAGAGGAACGTCTTCTATAAAGTTCAAAAGACTGTTTTTAAGAAAATGTCTGTACATGTTTGCATTTATACGACCATACATTATCTGCAGTTAGCGTAAATTGTTGTTGAAAATACCGTCTCCACCAAAAGTGTTCATTGTGATAATTATTTATTCAACCTTTCGTGAATGCAGCTTTATCAGACCACAAAATATAAAATCAGGATCTTTAACCAATTCTTGCAGAAGTCACTGGCAAGATATTAAACGCCCCTGCCAGTCTTCTGGTTGCAACGTCTGCAAATTTTGCAAGTGATAGGGATGCAGCATTTCCCTGTTTATTACTCGTTATACAAAATTGTGTGAAAGCTGTAAACTTCTTGATACACGCTGAGTGCTTGTGCTGGGATCATTAAGAACAGCATCAATAACATTTTCTTCGTCTTGCATTCCTACTTTATAAGGGCGTAAATATCTTTGTGGAGCAGTGTTGCCGGCGTTTCTAAATCTATGAAAAGGTTTGGTAAATGCTCTATGACGACTGTTTTGGGTATCTTTCCTGATAATCTCTTCCTGCTTGTCGTACTATACCATTCCATAATCGAAGACAATACAGAGTACTCTTGTGTTGTGAAATTAATAATTTGAAGATCTGGAGTGTCGTAGAGCGAATAAAAGTGGCAACTGGCTTACAAGCATTTAGTTTCAGATCATTGCTGCTGTAGTATTCAATTCCGATTCTTTGTTTAATTTATAAATTAACTATCAAATGGTTTTCCTCAGTGTGGACTTCATGTAGCTCTGTTATCTTAAAAAAGAGTTTAACGACGAAAGATTAAATACAATTTTCTTTGTAAACTATTCCTTGTTATCCAATTCAGTCGATGCAATGTAATTCCACAATAAACTCAATTCAGCATTCCCTTAATTTTATTTACTTTTGTAGATTATAACTGTATTAGATTGGTCTTCTCACCACATTCTAAGCTTTATTCATCTAGTCTGCTAGTCTTCTTCTTTTAACATTTTACTTTTTTATTCTTTTTCACCACGCCAACTTTATTTTCAATTTTAACCCTTTTATTTATCAAAATATATTTAAAAAACTTCTATAAAGGAGTTTATTTCTTAATTTCAAACCCTACAAAAATGTATTACATCATTTTCGTTATCCAAATTTTTATTTTAGTCAATAAACTATCTCCTTAGCGATCTAGCTTATTGTTTACAGTCCAACACACTATTGAAGCTTTATTATATGTCTAATACCGACTATGTTAAATAGTATATATCGAAAAAGGATTTGTGATTAATATTATTTTCATTTCAGATATTAAATTAAGTTAAAATCCTACTGTTTCTCAATTAGCTTCATTTAATCAAATTTTAAATTTTATTTCGTTTCTTTGCCAAATACATTTTAATAATTTTGATATCCATTTCATACCTAAATTCATTTTTGTAATTTTTAATGTCGTATTATTTTAATCTTATTAATCTGATTTTAAACCCCTGTACCAATACCATGGCAAAACGCATTGATTGTACACTTTACATTTTAAGTTGTTAGGGATATCGGATTTAAAGATTGTTGCTGAGTTTTCCAAATGCACACCAGGCTAATTTAATTCTTCTGGTTACTTCCTCATTTATATTGTTTTTTGATGTTGTTATTTTTTGTCCCAGATATATGTAACTGTCTACAAGCTCTATGCTGTTCTGATTCAATGTAATATTAATGTCGTTTTCGGTATTGGTCATAGTTTTTGTTTTTGTTATGTTTATTTTAAGTCCTATTTCCTTCGATACGTTGTTTAGTTCATCAATCATCGTTGCAGTTCCTTCGGGGATTTACTAACCAGAACTATATCATCTGCAAACCTTAAGTGATTGAGACTTTGGCCATCAATATTAATCCATTTGTTTGTCCAGTCGAGTTGGCAGAAAGCATCTTGTAGAGCCGTTATAAATAACTTGGGTGATATGGTGTCACCCTGGCGTACACCCCTTACTTATAATTGGTATTTGTTGTAAATCTTCGAATACCTTTATGTACATTTGTGATGTTGTGTATATATTTTTAATTAAAGTGTTGTAACGGCTATCTATTCTGCAATTAGAAAGAGACCTTAGTACTGCCCAGACTTCGATCGAGTCGAACGCCTTCTCATAGTCAATGAAGGCTATATACAGTTCTATATTATATTAGTTGCACTTTTCAATTGTTGTTCTTAGTGTTTGTAGATGATCACATGTGTTAAAGCCTGATCTAAAGCCAGCCTGTTCACGAAGTTGATAAAATTCGACTTATCGGGAGATAAGACATCAGACAAAAGTTATCGATGTAACACAGAAAATGGCACAACTGAAATGGTCCTGGGCTAGACATATTGCTAGAATAAAAGATGACAGGTGGACAAAACGCGTAATAGATTGGCGTCCAAGGGAAACTAAACGCAGTGTGGGAAGACCAAATACACGATGGAGAGACGATGTTGTAAAAATAGCATGTATGAGATGGTAACAAATCGCACAAGACAAACATAAGCGGAACAACAAGGGGAAGGCCTACATCCAGCAGTGGATGAACATAGGCTTATCGTGATCGTGATCGTGACCAATACCATAACAATACATTTGTATTACGAAAAATATTGAAGAACACTGGGCCACTACGCAAATAACGGACTTGGTTGATTATAAACCGGCTATCATCTCGAATTTCAAAATTTAACCTCGTCCGTTATTTGCTAATCGTTAGTAATATAATAAGGGCACGACATACTTACCGATAATTTTGCACAAGCCAAGGGTCGAGTGTTGGTTGCAATGAAAACTGCCCCGAGGGCTTACCCAAGGGCAGTTTTTTAAGGGCAACCAATACGATGGCTCGTGGGACAAAACCAGTATATGAATATTATGATTTAAAATTGGCCCAATAACTCCAAAAAGCTCAAGTTGCTTGTATCTTGCATTTCTATTTCTAAGTATGACATCATCCACGGGATCGAGAATTATACCTAGGGCGCCGATCGCTTGATAAGCATCACTAGGGTGCTGATCAGGCAAATAGTTCAGGATTGGTTGATTTTAGGTTCCCATTGGATATCAGTTATGTGACAGGTGAGTGTATTAATCGACCTAATGACATTAATACCTAAATTGTTTCAATTGGTATAACTAAACAGAACTGTTTAAGATACAATACTATAGCAATATTTTTATTTTATTTTGTACTCAGCAGAACACGACCGTAACATTTGGGCGGAAATACAGTAAACACCTGTATAGGTTATATCGTGTGTTCCGATAAAAATTCATTTAAAGTAGGCTTTGGAAAGAAAGGTAGAAAATCTAGTCATCTACACCAATTTTACATCTAAAACCCATGTCAAGAAGTTTCTGCTGATGGGCGTCACTCGGCGAGTCCAGAAACCTCCATCTGAGCCGCTCGAGGTGCATCGCTAGGCAGCCCTTACCTTGACAGTTGCTTTGTACCTGGAGATGTCCGGATCACACGTGGTCAATCTTTTGCTTTCTACACTTGCAGCTGTTTTGAACGCCCACGGGCCTTTCAGTCGATAGCTGCAACTGTGGTTCGAATGATGAATTCCAAAATGTGGAGGAAAACGAAAGAGCAACTGGAAAAAAAATAAGCCAAAACTAAAAAGCGATAAAAGGTTAGTGGACATTTTGGTTCGAAAGGAAAGCTGCCATATACCGTAATAATCGACGCGTGCGGCGACCCAACTACAGGATTACAGCTCAACAAAGATATCCCGTACAAACACCTCGAGTAGCTTTCGAAGCAGAAATCAGAGGGAGCCAAGTTTTTTTGACGTGGAGAAATACACACATCACATACTTCTTCTCTTTTATCTTATATATAGGCTGATAGCCTGTAGTTGTGGTTTTCCTAGATTCTTTCCCCTGTTTGTCAAAAGTCCCTTGCTATTTTTACTTCCATATTATCTTTTGCTATACATATCCTGAATGTGCCCATTTCCACCGTTTGCGGTAGTTGTTTGGTCCTGCTTGTCAGTTTGTGTATCGGTTTCGTAGGTCAAAACTGGTTCCATTGTAAATCTTGCACTCCAGACTGAAGTATTTGTTTCTCCAGGTTACATCTCTATCCAGATAAAGTCTTTTCATTGCCTGCTGTCGAACTTCTTCGTACGTGTTGGGTTGCAAGATATTGAAGCCTACTCAATCGATTTACCTTCACTATGCTATTTACCTGCTCCTAAAACAAAATCGGGGAGATTAAGAATTTCAGACAAAATTATTAGAAACAGACCATACTTAATAAAAAGCAATAATTATATGTAAGAAAAATTAGTTTTCCTTTTATTTATTTCAATGTATCTAATGCTAAATATTAATCTTTTGAATAACCCTGCTATCTTGTATCACTTTTTAAATGAGACAGTTCTTAATTGATTTGTTAATTTATCTACGGTATTTTCGTTTTCTTATTTCGCAAATTATATTTCTTCAGCATTACTCTTTCACGATTTGTATTCCTTTGCTTTCTTTCAATATCCTTATAATCTTTTATATCCTTATTGTCTCCTTTATTTTTTGCTCGTATTGTTCAGGTGTTCAGTTGTTTATATTTTATTGTGCTCTTGTTTTATATCACTCTTTTATACTTAACATGCACTTAACATTAATTAAATTTATACTGTAACAATATTGAAGTTTATTTCTTAGTTCTACCCAACTTTACACGAGATTTCAATTCAAATCCTAAGAAATATAATGCCCCACAGATATAACAGAAACATGTTTATATAACATTAAATTCTGCTTGTACGCCTAAAATTATCTATGTATGCAACTTTGTTTTAACTTGTCTATAACACACATTTATAACAATATCCTATTTGAGATAATGCTTCATACTTTTAATCAAATATGTAATATACAGGAAAATCCAAACCCGAAGCTAAGTTATGAAATATCAAATATCAATCAAGGACTACATGTAAATGAAATATCAGCCGAGGTCGGTGTAGTTTGACTGAGAAATTTTAAATCGTAAATTTTGTTTCGAACGACTTGCCATGTGTACCCACATTTTCCTATTTTAAGGTTCTGCTAATTCAAAATCTAACCAGAAGTAGCATACTGTAACTAGCATATCCTAACTATGTACAATTATTAACAGTATTAATAAATGAGGTTTTATTGGATTAAATGTTTGGAATCACATAACCTCACTATTTTCACTTTCCGAGTCCATGATAGACTTTGTTTGAAATCATAATTAAATATATGAGCTATGTTTACATCCACCCTTATTGAGGTTGCTTTATGTACACATTTCCTTTATAAGACTACTGAAACTTGCTCAAAAACCATGAGAAAAAACTCTCGGAAGTAATAAATTTATGATGAAAAAGTTTAAATTAAAAAAAAATAGATTTAATAGCCAAAGTCATAAGAGTTACAGTGAGCTTTTTGTGTAATATTATTTTATTAATAATTAGAGCCTTTTGTTGCGGAAATCATACTTTATCACATACTTTGAAATAAAATTAAACGTAATGTGCTTATGTTGTTCTCTAGCCATAGAAATATATTAGAATTAAAACTTATCTTTTACTGAAGCTCTATAAATACTCTAAAAATAGCTAAAATTATAGAATGCCATAAAGTTATCTTACATCTGAAAATTGGAAAAAACCATTTAAAATTAACTAAAAATGCCTAAAATGACTTGCCTTAGTAATCGGCGCAGTAATGGCCATTTTAGAACTTTAAAGAGTCAGCGAAAAAATTTGCGAAATTTAGAAATATAACTTCAATTTGTTTTTAAAAATCAACATATTGTAGTGAGTCGTCAATACCTAGCATATCCCTATCTCTATGGCATTTTCCAGTGTTTCGTAAAATATGTCTGATTATTAAACACTATAATAAAAGTACCGGTGAAATTGGTCAATTTGCCTGAAACGGCCAATCAAAATTGACTGTATTTGAAAACACCTAATGTCGTAGTGTTTTCACGCGATCCCGATTGGTTTTAATGATTTCAAGTTAGTGAGTAGCCTTTGACTGACATTTCGCCAAAATGTCGAAGTTTGCAAATTGACGTCGTTCTGAAAATGAATAATAATCGTGTTGGAAGCTCCAGTATTGATCTAACAGTGGAAAACGTTAAAAATGTGTGCCGTCGAACACGATATTCATATTGTTAATCTAGTTTTAAATCTCGATGGGCCTGGCGGGCAGTTAGCCGAGAACATCCATATGGGAATGTTGTGAAACCCGACACAACCGGGGGTGGCATTCTTATAATCTGAGGGCTCTCATGTGCATCGGTAGTGTTCCTTGTGGTAATTATGAGGAAGGAGTAAAATAATAAGTCGAGTTGAACACTGTTTTATCGTTGACATTGCTGCTGATTGTAGAGCTTTGTCGTTAGGTCGTTGTACATTTGTTTATTGCTAGGTTGGAGCCCAGGTGAAACCGCTTTAGTGCACTATGTACTTGAGGTTAGAGATTATCCGGCGCGATTATCAATAACACTCCACCTAATAAGCAATTATCCGCGATTTAGACTGCGAACCTGAATAGTCCGGGATGTTCATTTCCTACAAATGTCTTGTGATCTGGGCTTTTTGCGGGTGGAAGTGGCCACCGCAAATGCGGGTCATAATGACATGGATTGGACCTATCGATCTCCTTAGCGTTCGGCTAATAGGTACCAGCTGCTGTAAGCATTCGTGTTGCAAGGTTATTACAGGTACATCATCGGTGCACTGAAGAATATTACTGAACAAGGCCTTCTGCTAGATGCTACGTGGGGGAACAAAACGGGGGGCCACAAAATCCCCTGTAAGTGTTCTGTAACGAACACGTACTGCTAAACGTTGTAATGCGCGTTTACAGTTGCTTGCATGTTTGGCTTGGAATTTGCTTGGCTTTGTGGTCGTGAACGATTGCTTGTGACCACATGCCACAAGAGAGGGCTTACCGATTGCCTAGCTCTCCCCCGGTGTCGTTTTTCTCACTTGCAACTCTTATACCGAACGGATTTGTAGACTTTTTGATAAGTCGCCAGCCTTTGTAAAATTATGCATGAGAACTGATCTAAATCGAGAACAGAATAACTTACCTCTGGCGCCGAAAACATGTGCTCTACACATGTAAATGAAAAGAATCTCACCTTTGTGATATTACCCTTGAGAATTTGAGTCGTGTGCCATAACTTTGATATCAATTTTATTTATCTTCGTGCCCATATAGACAATTTCTCTACTATAGATTTAATTTCTTTCTAGACGGAATTATGTGTAATTTTTGTAGGCATTTAAAATGTACCAATGCTTCTGATTTGCTTTTCCTTAAATAACAATGCTTGCTATATAATTCCCGAAATTCCAGTTATGCCTAATTTCATCCGTGTTAACTCGTACCTAAGTTGTTTTAATCTTTCATTGGCTGTAATATATCTTTCGCAAGCCGTGGCAGGTGTATGATGGCTTAGTTCCTGTACATTCACACATTGCACTTTTCTTCATCTACTTCCTTTTCTCGTTACCCTAGACTCTCCAGACCCTGCATTTTATCCTGCTTTAAATCAAATATGCTCATGCTCAAGTTAAATGCATGAATGACTTAACATAATTATTGCATAATAGGGATAACCTGTAGGATGATCGCAAACAATATTTTTATTCTAGACTAATAGAGAAATGTAAATAATGTTGCGCAAGTAATCAAACGAATCTCACTTTAACGAGTTTGTTACATGCCATACTTAATATACAGAAAACAGGAATACAGGTTTTTCAATGTTTACCTAATTCGTATTTCCAGTAAATTAATTTGCAAGTTACACACTACTGTGCTAAGTAGTATTGGTCAAACAACTTCCATCTAATAAACAATTCGCTACCTTATGTAAGTTGGAAATATCATTTCAAATTGAACTTACATGAGATTTATTTATAGGTCTGCAAATAGCGTCGAAAAGTAAATAAATGGTAACCACGTCCTACTCTTCTTAGAAAAAATGCTTTTGTTAAATACGTCATTAGCCTCGATATTGTAGCGACATCGGTTTCCTTTCAGAAGGCTTTAGGCTAAAGCCGTATTGACAATTTGCAGTGAAGTCAACAGATGATATTTATAGCTGTTGCAGTAAGTGCGCGCATCAAACCCACATATTTTGACTGAATCAGAGGCTTTTACCTCTGGGTCACCTCCATGTTATAGTTAGCAAATTTTATTCACACAACCATTCAACAGCATTTTGTTTTCTGAAATTTGTAAGATTATTAATACTGCAGATATGCAACAGTTATGGCTAATCATCAAAACTCAACAAATTTCACTTGGGATCGGAGTTATCTATAGACCTCCCAACAAACGTATCAATAGTTTCGTTGAAGTGCTGGAGAAAACCTTACCTCACATGTCAAGAAATAGTTTGTATCCAATGTTATCAAATAGTACTAATGCAAACGAATTACAATCTCTTCTAGATAGTTATACTATTTTTCTAGTCATAGATGAGCTAACGAGAAATATACGACATCCACGCTAATTGATTTAATTTTAGCTTCAAATAAAGAAGTGGTTATGAATTATTATGTACAGCCAGTGAATGATTTGTTTGATTGTGACTTAATTTTATGCATTGTTTCCAATAATCCTCCTAAACTTTTGCCTGTCTTCAAAACTTATAGAGATTTCTCTAAATTTAATCATGCTGAATTTGCGAGGGTCTTGTAGTCTATACCACTTTACCTTTTGACGGATATGTCTGATACTGGTCCCAAACTCTCACAAGTTCGGCAGATAAACCGTCCAGCCACTTCAGATAAAGATATTTTTTCTCCGAATAGCATATAGTATTTTTTCTTCAAACGTTAATAACAAATTATTAAGTAATGTTAAGAAATCAGGAATTATTTTAAGGTAGAAGATTGGGTTGACTGATAAATATGGCTTGATTTGAAGAAAATAACGTTATGAACAAAATCCTAAAAATTTATAACTATTCGTCTGTCAACCCGCTCTAATATGTTAAGAATTTGTAATTATATTTTGCAAGTATGTACAAGTCTCTTGAGTAAATCTTGTTTATTTATGGCAGCTTTCAATATGTCAGATTAAGAAACTGATCAGTGTATTGCAATTGAAGCAGCAAAGGCCGCCAAGTTAGGCATTCTAGATGGTTTAGCTAATTTACTTTATCTATGCTCGCGAGAGCAGATAATAACTTTATCTCCAAATGACAACCGGAGATCAAGTGTGTCAGGTGATTTTAAACTTTCTGTAATTTTCATAGCTACATAACCATTTCGTATAGTTTTGGTACAAAGTTGACGAGTTCGCCTGTATTTCGAGTCCAGTGTAGTCATAGTTCATCGCATAATGCTGCAGCGTTTAGCATCAAACACAATAATTTCAAAATCTTTACATCGTTATGAGTGCAGCTGGTTTCTTCATCGCATACAAGAACGCTCAGTTTCTACTTATTTATAAACACAATCCATAAGAGCGAGTGAGAAACCTTTCCCGAATTTTAAGAACATAAATCGATTTCTGTCGCACCGTGACGGCTCTGTCGTTACCGGATGAAGTCTCTGGCCTCCGATTGGTCACACCTGCACGCGCGAGACAGTCGTTTGACGCGTAAGCTTCACGTGGGTTGTAGCGCTTCGAGGCAGTTCAGCCTGGGCCACCAGAAGGTAAGATCTAGATAGCGTGTTTGGTGGGCGTCTCCACGCCAAAGCGTGAAGACTCCCGATATTCCTTTTTGTGCTGTTGCAGCAACATTTTAGACATTGGTTTGTGATTCTTCGAGGCAGACGGTGACGAAGAGGCGAGCTGTTTAGCTCAGATGTCCGTTTTCTTGAAATGGGATTATTTATGCGAGTAGCCTAATTCAACGGCTCTCTAGGCGTGTGATCGCCGAGATGGTGTTACACCGCCGTGCCCGAATAAATACAGGGGAATTTTCTGGACGTTTCCTAATTACACCCCTCCTCCAAGCCTAATGATTGACAGCTGTAGTGACAGGTCGCCGCCGTTTGAAGCATTCCGACGTTCTGCTCCAGGGCCGAGCTGCCTAAAACAAGGTATTTTACACTTCATTTGTGTGCGTAACTAAGTAAATGCGCTGTTATATTACATTTAAATGCCGCACTGTGTGCGTTCATTCAGACATTTGATTAGCGTACAACTCATTAAATACGCTGCTAAATTACATTTGACGTCTTGCATTTCACTTGACCGAATCAGGTAGAGTCGTTATCTGTAACAAACCCAAGCATGGTGCGCCCACTGTTGCAATTAATCTTTGTACACTGAATAAAACACAGTGTGTTTATTTCTGCGATTCACCTTTGCGAGCTCAGCTAAGTAGATTGGGCTATTAGTATTTGATTGAAGCATTCGGCGCGCATTCTTGATTTCGCCTGTCTTTAGGTGTAGTTTAATCTTTTTAGTTCTGTGTATCACCCAGTTTACATGCGTCAGACCAATAGGCGAGTATTTGAACTAAGGCATTATAATTACAACGAAATTGTGCATTCTTTTTTCAGGTTAAGGTTATTGTGTAAAGATTTATGTACAGCGAAGCCTGAGCGTTGGAGCGTCACAGGTAAGTTTGGCGACGCTTGCCGTTGCAGCGACGAGGTCGTGAGGCCGAGTCCTTGTATTACACCCCACCTGACCTTCAAGGTTCGGTTAAACGTGGGTTTCCTCTGATTGGACCTTGTGGCGCCTTTTTGTTTTGCAACACCCTATACATACCGACCCGCTTGCTCTGTGGTGTACCGTTTTAGAACCACGCCCATCTCCCTGAGCGTATTTGAGCCGCGGCCTTTAGCTTGTTTTGTAACCATTTTCAGGGTAAGTGTGGACGTTTCCCAGACTTGTTTGAGTATTTGGCACTCACTCATCAGTGAGTGTCGTAAAACCAGTTTAATACCGTAACAAGTGTTTAGATGTCATGGCAGTAAACTGACATTTTAGCATTATCAATTTTGCAATATAATGTTACTCTTTACTGACGTTTGAAGATAACGTAGTTTATATGCTTAAAAATGGAAACTTCTCATAAAATCAAGAGCTCGAGTATTCAATGGATATGGAACTTAGCCTCTCTCAAGAAAAGCAGAATAGCATAGCTGAGAAAAGTGTGAAAAATGAATTTTAGACATCACTTGAAAGAATAAAAAAGGATCACAGATAAGAGAAAAAAGCGTAGAGAGCAGAACATTTAAAATGGATTGGGTCGGACACATTGTAAGGCAAGAAAAAGAAAAATGGCTCGAAAAATTCATAAACTGGCTGCTAAGGATCAGCAAACGCAGTTAATTAATTACCTGCCAAATCGAGTGATCACTCAAGTATTTAACAGGGAACAAATGGCGTATACAGTTAGAGAGAGAAATGCAATGCGTATATGTAAAAAAATATTATCTGGAAAAGAAGGAAAATTATCAATTTTTTTGATATTTAATATCATTTATTGCAAATAACATCTCTCCCTGCAGTTACTTTGTAGCTGTTAATATTTTTGTATTGTACAGGGTGGACAAATTTTGATGAGCTCTCGATAGCTATAGGAGATAATTATGGAAAATGGACCACCCATCCTCGATATCCTTTTTCGAGGAAAGCTGACCGGTAAAAATTAAAATGGGTTATCGTCTTATGTTTTCGAATTATAAACAAAAGTTCGATTTTCCGACTTTGGTTTTGTGACTCTATTTAGATTACTTACGAAAATAGAGAATAGTGATTTTTACGTTGATCAAGCACTTTCGTGATAAGAATGCAGTAGCGTACTCAAGTTCTCAAAAACAATATTCAAAATTCAAGTTGCATTTTTTATGTCGAACTCATAAACGTCCGTGGTATCATAAAAAAGAGGATTTCTTTCCATTCCAGTGATGTAGATCATGTGGGATCGATTTATGCATATTCACTACAGGACTACATTATAGAGGAAAAACCGCAATTTTTGATGTAGTTTTTAATATTTAATCGTTTTCTAGTACAAGGCGTTTGTCATTTGGAATATTTATACTAATTAAACGAACTACATTATCTTCTATTGTTACAATACCAACAGTTTTATAGACAGAATTGATTACATTTGAGTTTTCCGTATAATAAATATTATACAGCGTGCTTTATAAATTGGACACATACAAAGGGAAGTTATATTATCCATTCATGAGCAAATTTTATTTTCGATAAAAGCATAATGTAGTTTGCAAAATTTAAATATCTCCTTTCGTATTCAAATGAGGTTATAAAATATATTATATAATATTTCAATTAAAAATTATAATTGCTTTGAATTGTTATTGCTGTTCGGATCGTTAGTTATTAATTTCTTTTTAATATACCTGTGTTTTTTACTCTGGAAACAAAAAATGAGACTTTTGAGCCCACATTTGGATTAACGACATTTTTTAGTTGCTAAGTGAGCGAAATTCAAGTTCAATCTTTTTCGTATCCGATATTAAGTTCACTTTGAAATCTCATTTTGTTAATACCCAGATTGATAACAAAGAAGTAGAGAAAAACCAGTGAAAATTATTTTTCGGAAAAGGTGGCTGTGACGTCATGTTTGCCACCTTCTTTCTATTCTAAACAACTTTTTTAAATTTTTTAATCTCCCCTATATACGAAAGAACTTCTTTAAATTTTGGCAGTTTGGACACTATCATCAAAAATAAACCGACAATAAAAAATCTGGTGTGATACGCGCACATAACTTCCTTTTACAGTGATCTTATAATTAGCCAAAAATTTGATTTTAAATGTTAAGCATTTGTCAAAAATTTTCAAAAATTACAAATTCTACAAAAACGGCACAAAATAGAGAGTTAGGTAAAGAGACAAATTTTCTCTAGAATTTTAAGCTGAATTCAAAAATGTAATACTATACCGCGTGTTCTATTTTAAATAGGAATTAATAAAAAATAGAAAAAACAAAAGAAACGCATTTTAGAAGTATTCAACTGGAAAATCATCTATTTCACATCAATACACATTAAAAATGTAATAAAAATGAAGTTTGAAAAAATAAAAATAAATGAAAAATTACCAGAGTAAACACACAAAAGCTTCTACATAGTACACAAAACTTATGTATGAAGTTTCAACGAAATATCTTTTTTCGTTTTTGAGATATACTGTTCACAGACAGACCAATGAAAAAAAATGTTTTTTTGGGGTCAGGGGACTCTAAAACGTGAAGATTTGTTGAAAATGCAATTTAGAATTTTTGGGGTAAATCCAATACTTCCTTTATTGTAAAAGGAACTAAAAAACGTCCGTCTTTGTTCAAATGTGTGATGAATACTATATATTATATTAAATGGGAATTTAGAGTTGAAAACATCTTCTTATGTTACCACAGCTAACTATGAGTTCGATATAACAAATACAACTTTATGGTATATGTAACTTGAATTTCGATTTTTTTTAGTTGAGTTAGTACGCCACTGCATTTTTATCACAAAAGTGCTTAAAGAACCCTAGAAATGACTTTTATTTTCATAAATAACTGATATATAGCCACAAAACGAAAAGTCCAAAAATCTAACTTTTGTTTATAACTTGAAAACAAAAGACTATACCAATTTTGGTTTCCACGATTAAGCTATCCTCGGAAAGAGAGATCGAGGATGAGACTCATTTTTCCATATCTCCTATAGTTACCGAGATTCCCTATACAAAATAGAATATTGCCCACCCTGTACATCTTTAACCCTGAGATGTATTAAAAAATAAAATTATTTTTGCTCCTTTGGAGGCAATTCAGAAATATGGTGTGCAAGACTAATTTCGCTCACCAAAAGACTGAGGTGGTCTGCCACTCAGAGCTGGACAAATTACTTTTAAAATGTAATTAATTACTAATTACCGCCCAATGAAGTAATTGAATTGCCAGATTTTTTATTACTTAAATGAAATGATAATTCAATTATCAATTACTTGGTAATTGTAATTGCACATACCTTACTATTTCAATTATTTTTACTAGAAATTGTTGTATACTTCTATTTAGTAATATTTAGATGGGCATGTGCTAGTACATCGTTTTAAACGAGCAAATTGAAATTAATAAATAGTTATTATGAACCAATATTGTACAATGCAGCTATTTGTAGTCAATTGTTATGGAAAGAATTAAATTATGTTTTTACCTTACTTAACTTTGTAATCTGTACTTACCGCAGACATATTTTTCGCTTCTTACACAATAATTATTAGCAAGCTACAATACTATGTCTTTCACAGCCTATACTATACAAAACACAACATATGCGTATCTCATCTACAAACATACGCGCCTGCACCAAATATCTCATTGATCGTGCACAAATCTAGCTGTTATCCAATTAGTCCTAGGAAAACATAAATTATACTTATATTGCTCCAAGAATGCCTTATTTTATTTTCTTAACATACAACTTAATAAGGCCTTATCTAATTTTCTGCATTCTGAAGATTTAATACCCACTCGGGGTCAGTAATTAAGCAATTCAATTACCGCGGGTAATTTTAATTGCCACCAGTAACAAGGGCGAAGTGGAAGAATAGCTCTGCTAAACTTCGTCCTTGCGATTCAGCTTTTTGAATACAAATTTGTTTATTATTTATTATTAAATATCTTAGAGTAATTTAATTACTCAATAGTAATTGAGTAATTGAATGTAGTGATTAATTGTCAAGTACTTTTTAACAAAAATGAAAATTACCAATTACAATTACCGTATGTTGAAAAGCAATTCAATTCCAAAACAAATCAACAAGAAGGAATTAAATTAGTAATTTAATTACAAAGTAATTAATTACTGCTCAGCTCTGTTCCCACTTGCTTTATTACCGCATGGAAGTCGACGCAAAATATTTTTTTATTCTTTTTAACCGTGCAAGCTTCGAATATAGGGTAACCACAGCAAATTTATGAAAACTATTTGCATTAATACATAGTCTTTTTGAAATATGATCCCTGGGTAAAGTTATTTGGTTTAATGCTGAAGACATACGCAGTATTAGAATATCCTCGTCGGTCCATAGGAGCTGGTTGTACGAATGTAGTTTAAAAAATAAATAAAATTCGCCCCTCGTTTAAAAGATAAAAACATTTACAAATAACTGAGCCTACTAAATTGTCATAAATAATGTCCATTCCACTTGTTTGTGTTGCCTGTGGTAACTGGACCCGTCCGGACACTGTGCGCCAAAGTTGACAGTTTCCTCGACCAACCATTCGGATTGGAATACTGTCTATTTAAATTTTCTTCAAGTGTTAGAATTACTTGCATCTAGGTTAAGCTTTTATATTCGACAGTAGCCTATTATGAGATGTTTAGAAGACTTCTTCCACTGTCTGAGTGTTTTTCACATGACGCTTCAGGAGTTCATCTACTCCCGATATCAGAGGTACTTTTATAAGTTTTTTCTACGGACACTGGTGCCTATCCCGGGATTGTATCACTGTCACTGTCTATCACTATTATCACTGAGCCATCAACGCGGCTATATATTTTGGTTTTAAACCTATATATACCGGGTGACCGGTTTCAAAATCGAATAGAGCAGAAGCACGATATATCACAAGGTTACTAGAAACATTTAATTTAATTTAAAAAACAAGGTTCCCTAGATTACAACTTTAAATTGTAGGAAGAGGGGAAGCTGAAAGTTCTTATATATTCGTTAGGTTAGGCATGTTGCTTAATTATTAAAATTGAAAAACTTGCCATGTTCGGCTTTGAAACCGGTCACCTGGTATATGCCACTGCTATATAGGAAGTGGGCTATTTTTTTAATATTCTGCGCAATAGAAACATTCCAATGGGATTGATGACCTGGAGTCGAGTATAGCTTTCGCCCGTATGTCAAATGTCCACAACGCGTGACCTTCAGGTGCCGGTTTTGTTTACATTTGAGGCACTGCAGAAATAGGCACAAATTAAGAGATTTAAGCGATACCTGCTACTTTCGGTGTGCGTAGAAGGTGGTGCGGGGAGTGCCAATGCCCCAGGATGATCCGGTGTTGACCCTGGAGTGATGATGCCGCGAAATTCTCAAGGTAAAATTTGCTTGCTTTTATCCGGGAAAGCGGAGTTGACAGCTCGCTGCGGCGAATTCGTGAGAGGCGGGCTTTGGCTTCGGACACCAGGAAGTCGTCTCTAAACGTCCAAGGCGGGTCCTCCAGGTAGGCTTAGCAGGAGCGGCTATGTTGCTTGTCCGGCTTTCCTGCAGAACGTACCAAATTGATTCCTATAGGTTAGCTTTATTCGCAAATTTGTAATATTTTCATTGCCCACGGATCTCTAGCCACAAGCTGGGCGCACAGGTCAGGATTAGGATAGAGAAAGGTAAGTCCAAAGACTCAAGACGGGATGAACTCAAGTGGAATGAACTCAAGTTCGACGGACAGGATCAGATTCGAAATCCAAGAGGGCCTAGACAGGAATGCTCTTCCAGATTAGAGCATTTGCTGATCGTGATCACACGGCGAGTAGACCGAACTCAATAGGCCGAAAGCAATTGACCGAACTCAATTGACCGAATAGCAATAGACCGAAACGTCACTAGACCGAAGCAGCAATAGACCGAAACGTCACTAGACCGAAGCAGCAATAGACCGAAAATCACTCTGTCGAAAATATATTACGGTTACATTTATTAACATTAATAGCATCAACTTTTCTTCACACTTTATTCAAGCTTAGGACTGGCGTGTTTAGAAGTTTTTTTTGTTTTTTATTTTATTTTAACTTTATTCTAGTAAATCAAACAATACTTAACAAATATATCCTACCCAATTACATATCTACTAATATTAAAAATTAAAATTATGCGCAATCCCACGTAAATAATCGACGATGTTTTCTTGAATATCGAAGTTACTGACAAGGCGCTTTATTCTGTCAGCACAATCCCGATACCTTTTCTGGCTTCTGGGTGGTTCTTCGCCACTTACATATTGCTCTATTTTGAGTTCGTTAAGACTCTGCTCTCGCTGCAGTGCTTCTATACATTTCCAAATATTTGGATGGTTTGAAGAAACTTGCTGGTCAAAGCCTCGATGCCATCCTTCCACGGAATTGTTGGTTTTAGGTAAATCTTCATTCACACCATCAAAACAATTCCACATAACATGAGGAAAACGCGGCGGGCGACGGTGACGTCGTTGAGGGCGTCCTATCCACGTATCCTCAAAGTAGTCTAGCACACCTTGAGCTTCTTGTGGAATAACATTTTCTTCGCACAACTGTTCAAAGATATCTACTACATTTGCTGCAGGCACGAATGCCAGAGCAGGCAACAATCGCATTGTTAGGGCAAATTCAGGTTCTGCTTCATATCGACGCTGAAGTCCTTCTGACTGGATGTGACGGAAACAACATTGAGAAAAATGGAAAAAGCATCCCCGTTGCCTGGTTTGCGGAAATGCTGCAGACACTGCATTCATCATCCCTAATTCAAAGTCCATAAGTATGCTTATTGGTGAAACTGTCGGTTCAATGTCTTTCAAACTTGTAAGCAATCGAGTGTAGGTTTCTTCGGTTTTATCTGGCAGTAGTGCATATACTAATGGTATAGCATTGTTATATTGCAACCCATGGATTGTATATAATTGGCAAAATAGATGTGGCACAGTTTTAAACGTGCCATCTACGTACCAATGTATGGACTGAGCTAATAGCCGCAAGTTCCTTCTTGTGGAAAAAATTAATATTCGATCGTCAGCGGGTCCAGAATCAAGTAATAGAAAATCTGCTCCATTTTTAGTAATTTTGTAATTATCTGGGATTACAAGTTCTCTTCGATGACCAGGTATAGCTGGAGCAGCATCATGCTTAGTTCGAATGTTTCGTATAGTTCTTTTCATGTTGTCCACTTTTGGCAGTTTTGCTGACGCTGCCTGTGATAATCCTAAATATTCTTGCGATACTATGAAGTGTGGAGCGTCCTGGGTACGTCTTGCACCTTCTCTAACATTTTGCATTACTTGAGCTGCCTCTATTTCTGCAGCATCAGCTGCATGGTTATGTTGGCCATTTTTTTGTGTAATATCGTTGTCCACTGATACAACACGAACACTACACTTGAATTTTTTATGACGTTCACACCTCCAGTATATCTTCGTATCAATTTGTTTGTTTTTGATGTACAAATGACCATCTAATAACAATTTGCGATGGCCCTTTACACTCTCTATGTACTGCAACACCATTTTCAATATTAACTTTCTACAACACTCCTTAGCAAGCTGTAGACTTGGAATAAATCGAAAAATAAGAAAAATTGCATTTATACCATGGAAAATCCTTAGCGCACAATGCAATTAAGTAAGGTATGTGCCTTACAAGCTATTAGTGTGCTTAATATTCTTATCTATCTTTGTGAGGATTTTTTGACAATAGGATTTAACCAACTTTAACATTCCTATCTCATCGTTAACGATAGGGCCTTTGTTATATCATTTATACCTTCAATTTAAAAACATCTCTAAGATTTTGTGATTGCCATTTTTATGCAGATGACACACAACTATTAATCAAATTTAATCCCGATAAAGTAGATGATGTCAATGCTAAAGTTAATTTTGATCTTAAAAATCTTATAGAATATTCGGAAAAACATAATCTTCAAATTAATGCAAGTAAATGTTATGTGATGTTATTTGGTAGGGCAAAAACTAGAGATGCCAATGTTAATAACATATCTATTAAAATAAGGGATATGTCATTGGAAATTAAAGATTCTTGTAAAAATCTAGGACTTATCATCGATAATAAATTAAGATTTAAGGAACATATTTCTAGCAAATTACAAAAATCATATTTAAATTTAAAAATTATCTTTCAGAACCGATTTTCCTTGAATACAAAAATAAAATGATTGAAAAAAAAGGTACTCTTATTTTTTAAAATACACAAAAATGTTAATTGGAAGTATTTGTTATATCATATCTCTTAATAGTTATTTAACAAACAAGTATGTTAATGAGAGCGATTAATAATCGAGACATTTTAATGCGCGAGCGCTAGCGAGCGCGTTAATTGTAGATATTATTAATCGCCGATTAACATACGAGTTAGTTACAATATTTTTCCGTTGATCGTATATTATTTGAAGAGAATCTAATTTTATTCCATGAAAAGAATTTGACACTTAAAGTTTTGACATTAATGGTACCGGGTGACCATAAATGGTTGTGATTTTTTTCTTAGGTTGGCACTGTTTATGTTCGTGACATTGTAAGTCATGTCAAATATGAGGTTAGCAGATTAGGTTTTGAGTCAGTTTGTGTCAAAACTGACGCAAAACCTAACCTGTTAACCTCGAATTTGACATAGACTTACAGTTCCACCAACATAAACAGATTTTTAAAATCGTTTATTAATAAAAAATATTCATTAGTAAGGGTCATTAATAGACGATTCTCTATACATTAATGGACCCATAAATAAACGATCAACGAAAAAAATTATAATTGATTTTAAATTATTTGGTCCATTTGTTATTAAATTATTTAAAAATTTGACACAAAAATGAAATTTGTTTGCACTGATTTTGAATCACGTAATATCCTGGTTGCTAAGTGAGGGAAACTCAGGTTTGACAATACACGTTTATCGTATCCGTTGATAAGTTAACTTTGAAGTATTTCATTTGGTAATACACAGCGTGGTAAGAAAAAAATAGGAGAAACCAGAAAAAAATGTTTTCGGAGCAAGTAACTGTGACTTTATGTTTGACACCTACTTTTAAACTCTTTAAATAACATTTTTGTCTATTTTGAAAAATAACGGTACTTTATTCTTGAACCATTTTCATTTCATTTTTGAACCTCCCCTGTATACGAATATATTTACATTTTGGCAAGTGCATTTTTAGTTTGAGAAGATGTAGAACTTGTATCAGGAATAAAACACTCTGATAAATGGATGATAAAAAAAATCCATGTGTTACAAATTTATGAGGGACAGTATATGTTATATTATACAGATTGGTGGTGGATAGTGTGAATATAGGCAGTCCATTGAGTTAGAATACAGTTTATGGGCTTTGTATGCGTTAGACAGAAGTAGACATATATGATTTAAAATCTAGTATCCTAGAATTCGGTGTTTTCTAAAAACAAAACCTTTTGATTCTGCGAATACTAGATGTTAATCGCATATAGGTCTGTTTATGCCTAACGCATACAAAGTCCATAAACTGTATTCACAAACATTTGATTACTTATGTTCACATTTTCCGCCACCAATCTGTATATTATGATATATAACACTGGAATGGGAAAAACATCTCTTACTCATGATACCACATACAACTATGGATTTCATCTACAAAAATACAATTTTATGGTATAACTAGAATTTTAAAACTTTTTTTGAATAACTGACTACCCACTGCATTTGTATCGAAAAGGTGCTAGAAGAACGTCAAATTACTTTTATCTATTTTTATAAATAAGCGAGATATTGTCAAAAAACGAAAAATCGAAAAATTAAAGTTTTGTTTATAACTCGAAAACAAAAGACGGTAGCCCATTTTGGTTTAAACCATTAAGCTTTTCTCGAAAAAAGAGTTCGAGGATGGGAATCAATTTTTCCATATCTCCTATAGTTATCGAGATTCCCTATGAAAACATAGAAATTGCCTTAACCTGAAGACTGCGACAGAGACCAAGCTTATTCACGAAAATAGATTTGAGCTCCCTTAGCAAAAGAAAAGATAATTAGGTATTGTAGGTATCCGAATGTTAAGAATTTGCTAAGTCTTGTAATGTGTATTCTGAATTTCCACCCATTGAGTTTTCCGTCGAAATTTTAATGCCTCTAATGTTCTCTCGCGAAAGGCAAGTTGGGTTGAAATGACAGAATTGGTTAAATTGCTAGTTAGCTTTATACAGATTGGTGGCGGAAAATGTGAACAAAGGTAATCAAATGAGTTGGAATACAGCTTATGAGCTTTGTATGCATTAGACAGAAATAATTGAAACAATAAAAAAGCCAACCTGCGATTGATTACTAATAATAATCAAAGGTAGTACAATCGCAGATCAACCCCCTTATCGTTTATACACCACGGTAGCTCAGAAATGTACTTACCGCAATGGCCTAGCTAGCGTCAAAGTCGATGGCCTTAGGTCGCAGATTTCTATCATCAGCTGATCAGCTGCAAGCTCCTTTAATAATAGTAGAAAAAAACACTGGGCGCCAGAAATCACAGATTTCAAGAAATAAATAAGAAAATAACAAACAATTAAGTTTATTAATCAGCAGGTCATGATTGGTGGCAACATCAATAATACGTCGGTAAATCGTTTATCACAATATTAAATAATCTGAATACAATCAATTATGTGCTGAAAATGCAACACGCACAGCGAGAATATGTGAACCTCTTTTTTAGGCTCTTAGATTGAATTTGATAGCAATTCAATGAAGGGATAAGCTTATCACAGTCATATGTAATAACCGTTATATCGGTAGTGATATTAAAATGGCGTGAAGGCACTTTTTACAAGATTTTTAATATGTATTCATTAAGCAGAACTTTAAATTTGTGAAATACAAATCATAGAACAATTAGTACATAATGTTTTAAATTTATAAAACGTAGCTTTAGATTTGTAAATTGTAAATTGAAACAATTAAAACCTTAAGTTTTTAATTTATAAATGGTAAATGAAATTTGTAACTGGTAAATAAGTTAACGGTGATGTAGCGTCATTAACATCAATTCCGCCGACAATTCGTGGGCGGGCGAAGTTATCATCAAGAAGTTGTAATGAGACTAACCTCGTGGCCAAAGTTGATAAGATAATGAACGCTCCGAGTCCAGGTCAAGGTGACATTCCCGAAAGAGTTGCTGGTCCCAAATGTTGATTAGGGTGTTATTTAAGAACCCAAATAAGGAGTCGTCCGGAAAACGGCATCAAAGAGTGGCGTTTGAAGGTGACGTTGAAAAATTACGTCAACGAATAACGTCAAAAAAGAAGCTAATAAAAAACGAGAAATTACCAAAATGTATAACAAGCAATTAGCGTAAACATACCTGATTTTAATTATCAGCCCACAAACAAAATTAATATTGAGGTGCAATAAAGCACACAAAATGCTTTCTTGGAACTCCAAGCAAAGCGAAAGTTAAAATGAGGTCGCGCGGCTTGTGCAACTGATAACGAATTATTTTTGGGAAAACCGAAATCAGAAAGCTCGCGCGGAACAAAACTCGATATTATTCGAAATACAGCGGAAATAATTCAAGTGGGAATGTACAGGCTGGCCCGGAAAGGAATAAATGGCGAAACAAATAGCAGGAGCTAAAGATTTGTTTCATAATTATATGCGATTAACATCTAGTATCCGCAGAATGGAGGTGTTTCGTTTTCAGAAAACACTAAATCCTAGGATACTAGATTTTAAATCATATGTCTAAAAAAGTGCCGCGGAAAAAAGTTCCGCGGAAAAAAGTGCCGACGGAAAAAAATGCAGCGGAAAAAAGTGTCGACGGGAAAAATAATAATAAAGTAATAACCGGACGAAGAAAGTTTACAAAATTTTAAAAAACTGGAAGTTACCCTTTTATTTTTAAAAATCTCTGCATTGCGCAGTATTATGCAGTATTTGAACATGTATTGTGCTTATCTGTTCCCAAATCGACAGGAATGCAGATTTATAGATAATACGTAGAACTATTTCAATTTGAAGATTTTTATCTAAAGTGCATGTGGATTATGTCTACCATCTTAAGTGCAATTACCGCCAACAAATCTTTTAAGGTAAGTAACAAAAGACGAAATATATTATAAAATACAAAATTGTTATACAGTATGTCCACGGATTGGGTTACAATGGGGGAAAAAAGTTTATTTTTGACTTCTCAAAAAAAATCACTGTTTATAAAAAAACCCTGCTTGTTCTCAAACTATAAATGCACTTGTCAAAATTTAATTATCCCTTTCCGTACACGGGGAAAGTTCGAAAATATGAAAATGGCTCAAGAATAAAGTACCCTTATTTTCCAAAATATGCAATAATGTTATTTGGAAATATTTGTTATAACATTTCTATTAAAAATTATAATTGCTTTGAATTGCTATTGATGTTTGGATCGCGTATTATTAATTTTTTTAAGATACTCGTGTCTTTGTTGACAGAAATATGAGATTTTTAGCATCAATTTCGGGCCACACAAATTTCAGGTTAAGTGACCGAAACTCAACTTTGACGATACACTCTTATGGTATCCGTCAATAAATTAACTTTGAAGTATCGCGTTTAGTAATTCGCAGGGTAGTAGAAGAATAAGAAAAACCAGTGGAAATTGTTTTTTAGAGCAGGTGGCTGTGACCTTATATGTGACACCTACTATTAATTCTAAGCAACATTTCAAATAACATTCTTTATCTAATAGACTTGTCTGTCTGGGACGCTGTTTGAGTAAATGTTTCTATTGATGCTATTGTTAATAAATAAATGTAATTTTTCAAGATATTTAATGTGCACATTTACCGAATGTGTACTTTAACCATAACATATTTTCGACCAAGTGATTTTCGGTCTATTGCTGTTTCGGTCTAGTGACGTTTCGGTCTATTGCTTTTCGGTCAATTGAGTTCGGTCAACTGCCTTTCGGTCTATTGAGTTAGGTCTATTTACCTAGAACCGGTGGACTCAAGATAGAACGAATGGTTGTGGAGTATTCTTATATACTTTTCGGGGGTGTTATCAAAACAACCGCTTCAGGCATCATTGAGTTGGAGGTGGCGCTGTCGGTTCTTCAGCGCTGGTTAGATGTATCAAATTTAATACATTTTGTGTATAATTAAAATTTGATGCAGGAGCTAGCGTTACAAATAAACAGATTATAATTTAAAATAAATAGTTATTTTACCCAAAATGATGTTTTTATTGTATTATGTATTATGAATATGGATGATAACAATTAACATTGAAAATGAAGTTGACTGACTGACAGTAACCCAGAAGATAAGAGTCTAACAACAGAGGTTTTTCCATTACATGCTGAAAATGGTGGTAAGTAAGGGAAAGAATCAAACAGGTGATAGAAATGTTTTTATTTCGCTAAATAGAAAACCCTGAGATAAATATCAAAAGTACTAATTTTTCTTGTACTTTAAATTGTAAAAGGAATGCTACTGTAATTTAAAAATCATATCACATTAACTGACACCAACGCGGACAAATGTTTAATACTTAAATTCACAGCAACACATTTTTTTAGACAAAACGACATGGATTCGCCAGCACAGCAAAAATGAACTTCCCCTGCGTTTCTTGGTATTTCCATATTTAAACCTTTCTATGGTCGTACATAGAAACGCTTTTCGGTTGTTTATAACAAACGAACGCAGATTGGTTTATTTGAACCAAAAGTTAAAGCTAACGGATACGAAAATTGCAAACGGACAACAACATTATCTACACTACATTATAATAAAGCGGTCCTATAAACGTAAAATCAACTTGATTTTTAGGATCAGCGCAATCAAATGCTCCTGTGGTCTAATTATCTCATCTATCTGTGACGATTCCTCGTCAAACTGATTTTTATTAGCCCTGCAGCGTTGCCTTTTTTCTATTCGATCTAATGGCGGAATAATGCTTAAAAGGTCATTTCATATCTGCTGTAATTGTTGTGCAGCTTGGAAATCGAATTTATGAAAATTCAAAGAATTGGAATTTTTACAGGTAACTTTTTACAGTTAGCAATTTTAACAGCGTTTATTCTACTGCCTGTGCTTTTAGTACCTCACATGGGCCACCTTGAAGATAGCTGCTGCTGTAAGCATCGTTTTGGTGCCATTGATTCAGCCTACAAGGGTTTCCTGAAGCAGTCTCGATTTTGACACAATTCTAACCTTTCAGAGACATTGTGGCCTTCATTAAATCCAAGTATAGAGCTTGTCTGCTAACCATGATGTTGCTACACCAGTTGATAATGTTAAATGTATTTTTCGGAGTACAACACAAAATTATGTTTTAGTGCATATTTCACTCCTTTTTATTAGGCCCACATATACCACTTTGCCCAGAGGTCACCGCAGTCGAATTCTTATTGTGAAACAGTGCTCCTTACTCGATGCTTGCTTTTTAAATACTTTTTTATTATACCTGCATCAGAATCGCCGTTTAAAGCACGCCTGAGCGTGCAAAAACAGGCGATTAAAGCTCGCCGAGCTTTAAAGGTTGTCAAGGAAACGACTGAATGCAACAACGGACGTGGACGAGACAAAAACGTAAATAATTCTCGTAACTATAGTAGCAATATTGTTATGCCCTCTCGATTTATCACGACAGAAATCATTTATAAGTTTTTAGTGCGTAATTTATTTCCAGTATTGCAGGTATGATAAAAAATTGCGTAAAGTATTCGTGGATAACTGGTCTTTAAACACTTGCTCTATTTCGAGCACTCCGGCTACGCCGTCGGGCTCGAAAACTCGCGCGTGTTTTAAAGACCTTGTTATCCACTCATACTTTAATATACTATTTAACTCATTTGGCATAGATCCTATTACTACTGGATTCACCAAAATATAAAGCTAGAAACAACCTAAATTCCCTTATCATTACATCCATGCTATTAACGCAACACATTATCCGCACTTCTGAATTAATTTGTCAAAAGTAAATATTCTGGGGAGAACACCTTTTTGTGTTTACTTTATCATATGTGACATCCTTCAAGATTATCCTTTCTGCCTGCAATGTTTATCCGCAAATAAATTCATTATTGTTATGTCTTATGTCTTATAATAAACAAAAATGATGCATACAGTATTTTGAAAAGCATGATTTTGCGACAATCTCTGAAATTTATTTAATAAAACATCGGATTTAGCTTCCATGGGTTCAAGTAATGGCCTTGATTTTAACTGGACATTTCAGAAGACAGACACATCGATGTGTATTATGGGCCTAAAATTTGGAGTAGAATGTATTACTCCGTTGGAAATCGGACAAACCATATTGTGCTTTCCTTAAAACAAAGTTTATAAAACAACCAGTAGCTTGTGAAATAACACACATATTAGCGAAGTTTATAATTTAGATGCAGTTTCATGGATAAGACTTTTCTCCAATTGCATATTCACTTGTAATATCTTAACCTAACACGTTGTTAATGTTCTCAGTGAAGTACGAAGAAAATAATACATACTGGTAGCGGAAAAGCTGAAACCTAACCGTCGAAACAAAGTGTTGTAGTAGAAATATTTATTGCTCCATATATGCCACAACAGAAATTGAAATGAAAACAATAGAAATACATCTGACAAAATAGTAATGTGTTGTTTCTACTAAGAAAAAGAATAACAAAGCGTATATAGTTTTGGTCTACATTTTGTGTAAAAATCAAAATTTGGGGTCTTCAAGTTGTAAACTGATGTTTTCAGTTTCTTTTGAATCCAGCTTCGATATACGATATTTAGGTAATACTTTTTCATAGCTTGTTTCTAAATTCGACGTGGTATGTGGGGATTATGTTGTTTATTATCCCTTGTCTTCTATTTAGAATAATGCATTTCAATAGTTTGAATCATAAGCTGAGCAACGAGATTGGATGGTAGCTGAAAGCGTTTTCAGATAATTTTTTTGGTTTAGGGAATACTCTTGTTAGTGCGATTTTGAACTATAATGGGATATTTTCAGTGTCTAGTGTATCAGTGTCGCTTTTATCATTTTCATCATGCTGTGTAAACACAAGTGGTATATGTAGTTTGTTTCGCTACACCGATGATAATTCCTTAGAATCTTCCATATTTTTCTGTCTTCGAGCATAACCAGCCCAAATTTTTGACGATGGTTTCTATGTCGTTAATTATCTGAAAGCACTTTGAGCTCAAGCATGTTGTTTTTGACATACTTGACAGATCCATGCGCAGGTGATGGAATCATTGTTTTTCTTGTACCCTTCAATTTTACATCCTTTTGCTGCATTTTCTCGATCAGGTTGGTACTTTTGAGAACTATGATATCGATCTTACCGTTGTTGGCTAATTTCTCCAAGTAATCATACTTGTCTTTAGCCAAGCTTTCTACGTTAATTTACAAGATATGGATATTATTACTTTTGGTCGGTTCACTCTGAAAATAGCCGGTTTCACAGTTTTCAAATGTCAATACAAATTATTTCAGCCTGCTTGTTATCATCTATAATTCTGTAATCATACATACAAATCCTGCCAAACAGATTAAATAAAAATACATATGCTCTGGAAAAGAACATTCATGCATAGAAATACATAAAAGGCATACACAATGGTAATATAGAAATGTTATATACGCTATCCGCAATAGCTAAGAAATGATGGTCCCGGGTGGTGTAGCTTGAACAAGCGTCCACGTTCGATCAGTAGAGTTAAGCAACGCTCTTTCTGGTCAGAACTTGGATGGGAGTTCTATGGCTGCTTCTCTCGGCGCCTCGTGATACGCCTCGTAACACGGAAATAGTTAGTCCCGGATGTCATAATAACATCATGACAGTCGTACAGTGACGCCTATAATTGGCCTAACGGCTGTTGGATGAGTACCAAAATTTAAAATATGTCCACGAGCTTAATACTAAATCTACATGCTTAAATACACTCCTTAAGTGGAAGTGTGATTGTCAATCGCAACGCTAAGTCAAAAAACAAATTGTTGGAACAAGGCGTACTCTCGAGCACAAATTCACTTTATGCGGCTCTGCCTTCTGCCTCTAGGAATCAGCTGACGCGATGTGTCAACAGGATGATGCAAGCCCTTTTTATTGACGAGCCAATTGAGCAGGTACGCGCCCGTTGCTTTTCTGCGCGTAATTGCTCGTAGAAACTATTGCGCCGTTTGCCGTCCGGCGATGAAAAAAAGGCAGGCGTAATTAATAGGTTTAGGTTTAGGTTCTTTCGGTTTTATGGTGTATTGGCACGCTCTCCTGATGTCTCGTCGACGTCACAGCGTGCCAATACACCATAAAACCGAAAAGTCTTAGATAAGAACAACATCGGAGTCCGCTATGGTACAATAAGAAAGGTCGAACAATTGATCCCCTCCAACAAAGATTCTTTGCCCAGGGAAAGGGAAGGAACGGGACGGAAAAGGAAGGGATGGAATGGAAGGGGTGGGGACGGGACGGGACGCGAAGGGACGGGATGGGATGGGACGGGACTGGACGGACGGGACGGGAAGGGACGGAAAGGGACAGGACCGGACGGAACGGGAAGGGACAATACGGGACGGAGCGGGACTTGACCGAAAGGGATGGCATGGAAGGGGAGAGGACGGGACGGGACGGGACGGGACGGGATTGGATGGGATGGGACTGGACGGGAAGGGAAGGCACAAGACGGGACGGAAAGGGAAGGGAAAGGATGGGATGGAAGGGGAGGGGACCGGACGGGACGGAATTTGACGGTACGGTGACGGGGTCAGAGAAAGGAACGGGGACGGGGATGGAGATAGGATGGGTTGGGATGGGATAACAGACAATAATTAGTCATTATTTAATACACAAATAACGAACCTCGCGCGAACGAAGTCGCGGGTAACAGCTAGTCCTATTATATAAATCAGCGTTTCTCAAACTGTAGACATCGGCGGACCCCTTAGTTGCTTAAAAAAAATCGAGGACCCCCATACAATTTTATCGACCATAGACAGTGTATAACTTATGTACCCCGGTGACCTTGAAAACAGTTTGCTGCTGCATTAGGTACCGGTACTAAAATTAAATAATATTTGAGAGCGCATTGTTTTTATTATTAAAGTAAGGCTAATACAAACATAAGAACACTTACAAAATTAATAGAATATGTAGTATCAATACAGACGTGCAATAATAATAATGGTTTATCGGGGTAGACATGAGACTTTACATATCCCCAAAGAAAATAATCTAATGGCGTCAAATCACACGTACGAGGTGGTCAGTTAATAGATCTACGAAATATTCCAGTTAACAGATCCACGAAATGGATCTGTTAACTGGCCACCTAGTTCGTGCGATTTGACGCCATTAGAGTATTTTCTTTGGGAATATGTAAAGTCGCATGTCTACGCCGATAAACCGGAAACAATTGAGCACTTGGAAGCCAACATTCGACGTGTTATTGCCGAAATACATCCTGATTTACTGCGAAGAGTGTGTGAAAATTGAACCTCCTGATTACGCCATGTACGCGCCAACCGCGGCGGTCACATACCCGAAATTATATTCAAACAGTAATGCCAAAAAATTATCTTTCAAGTAAAGCCAAATTCATGGATATTAAAAACATTTTTCTGTGTTTTATTTAAATTTAAAGTTCTCCGCTTCTAAAAAAAACACCCTTTATAAATCCATATTATCTATTCCATGAACAGAAATGCCTGGAGGCTGGATCAGGTTTCTGTTGGTTGCACTGGTTCTTTATCCCTAATTTTTAAGCACATGAATGAGACTGCATTCATGTATTAAGCCAATGTAGTCAATGGCACTTAAAGAGATGATAATCAGATAACTACCCGAAGTGCAGCCTCACACTTCAATTTTATGCTTGGAAAGGTAGTATCGATGTAATTGAATCAAACAGTAAATGTCGATTGATTTTATTACAAAAATAAATGGGCTTTTATACAATATAACTGCTTAGATACTAAATAAAAACATTTCAAAGTGCAAAGGTATAGTTCACTAGAACGATTGTAAAATTGCAAAATAAGTAGTAAGCAATTATAGTTCCGCGTTGTCTGCGAGTTCGTGCGATGAACTTGAAGTTCTAGGTCATTTCGTAATATAATATGCATACTGTTCTGATAGCAGTCTTTGAACCGACTGATTATGAAAGCAAAACTGGCTTTTAAATTGTGAACGATATTTCGTAAATTTTGACTGAAATTTTTATCTGTTTAATTCAAAATTAAACAATTCCTATTGATCTATAATAGCTCTAGGGCTTAACTCGCGGACCCCTTAGATTACGTTTGCGGACCCCCGGGGGTCCGCGGACCCCAGTTTGAGAAACGCTGATATAAATGGATATCGAATTGCTGTTCGATTAATTTGGCTTTACTGAGATACTCAGTTCTCAAATGCAATTTTTCTTAGCAACGAAGAACTTAATTAATAGGAATATGCAAATCAGTAACTAATGTTTCCTTTCGTTAACATATCTTTCGAACCTACTAAGCTTTGAATGTGTATGCTTCTCAATTAATTTTAATTTAAGTAGAGGGCTTTATTCAGAACTTTCCTAGCAAGTGGACGTTGTGAAACTAAAAATCAAAATAAATTAAGGGTAAAAATACCTTAATCTTTCTAATAATACTCAAACAATGAAAGGAAACACTTGGTAATGCGAATTACATAAATGATAAAATAAAAAAGTATTACAGTTACAGCAATTCTTATCATGCATTTCTTACTGCATTTCAGAACATTGGTACACTGCGCAATGGTAAACAATGCCAATACGCGGTCCTCTACCATGGCCGGCATGGTCCCAATATTGAAATTCATGTGATAACTTTATGGGGCCACATAAAACAACGCTACAAAAGAGGGTAGAAAATGCGGCACAAGAAATTCGACAGTAACTATTCTTGTGTGTAAGTGTTAGATCTTTAATGCAAATATGCTCCCGGGCTTGTGTAGCAAATCAATGAGAGCATTTCGAACACTTTTTTTGTAAAACAGTCTGTAGATAAGTGATTTAATAAGAAGAATGCTTTTGCCGGACTGGTGCGTAATTCTATCAGTTATTTAATTAGGCGAGCGGGACAGTAATATGCGTCATTACAAGACTTCATGTCGGTTTTGTTGACCCTAAATTACGTTATGGTTACCATCTTCCCTGAATGGTTTGCATAAAACTTGTAGTTTCTGCACGTTTCTCCCATCTATTTCCCAGTAACTTGAGCTTACGTATCTGTGTGATTAGGACTATAAATCTGATATTATTTGAATGCTTGTGTTATGTAAGTGTTTCCCTCATGGACACTAGTTTTGAGCTTCTCCTCGCCAGGGAAAGCAGTAAACAGTGTTAATATACAAAAGCAATTGTGAGCAGCTTAGTAGATTTTATCAATTACAGTTTGTAACCGGTGACGTCACAGTTAAGACAGTTTTCCTAATAAAATTAAATAGCGGCTAGCTCCAGCTGCCATCAATTATATCCCCTGTAGTGTTACATGCTGAATATATTTTTTGTTTATACCTTGTGTTTAACTGGGTGAATTTGTGAGCGAATTAGATGGTCGGTGAGAGCAAGGTAATTTTGCACTGGTCCAAATTTTGACTCCATTTCTACGTCGACGCCGTTTCTTCAATGCTTACGAAACCATTGCAATGACCTTCTCTAGCTATTTGACATCTATCTGCTGTTATAGTTGGATGTACAGAATAATATGTTTTTGATGGAACTGTTTAATTTTATGATTCCGCCGTGTCATTCAATGCTAACGACACGATCATTTCTTTCTGGTTTTAGGTTTTTTGTATGGCAGTTTCTATAGGTTACTTTATACTGAAATATTGAATTAATTTGATTTATATTGATTAATCCACCATTAATTTTATGGAAAGGTTTTCTGTCTTTTACGGAAATTCAACACCTTTAGGTAAGATAAATCTAAAGAGCTCTTTATACCCTCTTAACCTATTTATATCTTTAATTAATGCTAATAATTAATTTCCAGTTTAATTTAATTCACATTTCTAAAGTATAAGAAATGCCCATTACTTGACAGATGTCTACGGTATAACATTAAACCCCTTTTGATTTGACGTTTACAAAATTATAACCTGTTTTTAGCCTGGTCACCAAGAAGGTGACCTAACGTTTTAAGACTAACCTAATCAGAGCCAGTAGATATAGAGAGTACCGCCATTCTTTGATCCGTGAAAATGCCGCCATCGCCGCCATTTTTGTTCCCATCAGCAATGACTGATTGAGTTATGTCTAAATTTTTACTTGAAATTGGCAAGACTGTAAGTCTATGTCAAATTCGAGGTTATCAAGTTATGTTTTCCATCAGTTTGTGTCAAATAACAAACAACACCTAACCTACTAACTTCGAATTTGACATAGACTTACAGTCTTGCCAATTTTAAGTAAAATTTCGGATTGCCAATAAATGTCACGTTGACGGAATTGTGTTACAAACCTCAAAGTGACGCATATGACAAAGGAACAAACATGGCGGACGTGGCGGTACTCTCTATATCTACTGGCTCTGAACCTAATTAGACAAAAGCGAACCCAGGATGCTAGCAATTGTTGCCTTTCTCATCGAGTTAAACTCTATGTAACTGGAACGGTCAAACCAATGAAGTGGCTTTCTGGTGAGGCTTTTCTAATAAGAATTAACGCTATGGAGCTTCACTCTGTTTTTTATTCAAAACAGGAAGTGGTTTTTCTATTACTATTAATATCAAAATATTCTGACTAGCCACCTAATTTAATTCAACAAGAACTATATGATGATTCTGCAACTTGTATTTCTCTTAAGTGCTTTAAATTGCCTAACTTTCAGGTTTTTGTGATTTATTATCTTTTACTTTGTAATGCTACATTTACTTGTCCTCGCAAGATGATTCACAGAGTATCATTGCTTTATATCAAGCGTTTCTTTGGAGTATGATATTTGAGACTACATTAGGCAAACATATTTTCAGAAAATTATAACTTTGATAGCTCTTATTATGTGTTTATCAGCTACATTTGTTACACTGAATTGTTTTACATGTCACACGTTCGCTTTGTGACCTTGAAACTGTTTTACTGAAAGGTACATCGTTCATACAGCAATCAGAGTAAACTTTGGTTAAATCTATTACCTCTTATAGTATATCTAAGTGCCGCAAGGAATGCTCAGAAAAATTGTTTATTAAACAGTATACGGTATATGTGATGGAAGGAATGAATGTAGGTAGTGTATGTGGTAATAATGTAGATGATCCAGTAGAAGACTAAAAAGCAACTTCATGTAAATCGGTAGCTTATAAAATATATTATATATTATTCTTAAGTATTTACAATATAGCAAAAATTAATAATTTTAAGAAGCATACGTAACATTCCACAGCAAATGCAAAAGTTTGAGGGCCACCAGAAATAGTACACCAAGCAAAGTATAGTGTGCTATTTTTAACTTAACTAGTTTACACCGTCCCTCTTGTATCGTTTCCAGTGGGTCTTTGAGAAGGTATACCCGACATCCCCTACTAACCGTGTGAAAATATTGTTCCCATTCTATGTTGGCTATGTTGAAGTCATAGATCGCTCTATCCGTTGAATTCAGTCTACTCCAAAGCGCCTGAGTATTGTTGTTTCGAAAAATCCACTGCTGCTTTGAGAAGTATGCAATTACATCTAGAAACTTTTCGATTTTTTTATATGCTTTCACCATCCTACAAATACAATAAAAGTACATTTTTGTAGAAAATAAATATAATGTCGACAGTATAGTTTCAATGTAACAAAACTTGAAAAGCACGTTTACCACAAGTTCATAAATATTTTCCGAAAAAGTTTTCAAAATACAATGGGCAATATCACACATGTTTAAGTTTAGCTCTGCAAGATTCTTACCCTGGCTGTTTACCAATGCAAATGGCTACAAAGTCCACAATGTAGGCGGGTAATAAATGAAACATATAATGATATAACAAGAATATGTAATAATTGGGATTTGGCCAAAACACGTACGTCCACACTTGCAAGGTGGTTGCATATAAGTCAGGATAGCGATATCCCATAGTCATCCAATAGTCTGAAAATTAGGCGCTCCTTTACGTTACGAACATGATTGATATCTTATTTCAGATAGTAACCGTTTTAAAACCAGTAAAATATTCTACTGATACTTACTCCATGTTATGGGATTTTGTGGTGCGCTTACGTAGTTGTAGATAGGAATATCCAAACCACAGCCGTTTGCTGGATGTTCAAGCTCTGGTTCGGACCATTCTTTGTTTACGTTTAAACTTCTGCAAAAGTAATTCGAGTCAGTATATATCTTAACCGTATGTATTAAAAATAATATATTTGTTGTGTATTACTATAACTATTATTAACAAATCAACGTGAAACTGAGGAGTTAATCATATTAAAAAAACCCTGAATGTCGACTACACCTTAATTAAAACATTCTACTGGTGGATTAAATTGTGGTTACGTAAATTGAAAAAAGGTAATTGCTTTACTGCTCGGTCGAACTTCATTGTCAACTAGTTTTTAATAAATATTTAATATAAAAATTAAATACGTCTCTCTGAGAGAAATCAGTCTATAGTAGTAGGCCTCGCTGTGAGTTGCTATAGAAAAAAATATTTGATGAAAATGTTGCTTATTTTTAACACATAATGTAGAACCCATAAAAATAAAGCATATTTGTCTTTGTATCTTTCCAGGTACACCTGGTTTTGAATATCTCGAGCGAGCCTTTTTTTAGCCTACAACCTACTCCTTCCCACTGAGCTGATCCAGCCACTGGCTTGCTACGGGTCATAAACGGTGGTTTTCTTTGTAAGAATTCAGATAAACCAAATTTTTTTCTTGAAAGCTAGATTCATGGCTAAAAAACCACATGGGAAGCTTTCAGTTATTGCCTATGTACCTGTTGGTAAATGGCATATAATGAGCAATTGTGACAAGTGACGTAATGGAAGAGATTTGAGTGTCGAAAATAGGAAACAATTGATGCAGAGAAATGACGTAGTATGGGAAGAAAAGAAATAAGAAAAATAATTGAGCAAATATAGGATTTCTTATAGACGGTAGGCACATGAAAATAAAATAACAAAGCACTCAAACAACTTAGACCAATGATACATATTACTACTAACAGATAACAATGAAGGGAGTTAGTCAGTACTCCATGTCTCTATGGAAAATAATGAAATTAACATTTACATATATCATTGTCGTCGTCATCATAATTTAGTCGTTTTGCTTGTCACATGTTGCTTCCATCTTTATTTTTAGTATATATTTTGTCTTTAACGTTATGGTTCGAAGTTCTTCTCTAGGGCCATTTGTTGTTTATTTGAAAATTGACATCGCCACTGCTTTTTGTGCACGAAGAAGCAGTTACAACTTCCCTAAATTCGTCTCCAAGTTTAAACGAAGAATCGATTATCAGTGGGCCAGAGATTATCGAGCAGAAAGCTTATGCGTATGTGAGTGTTATTGTTCCGTCAATAAAACTACTTGGAAAATTCCATAAGTGCCTGTGTTTGCAGTTACGACTAGTGTCGCATGTCTACCAATCTGAAATTCCGATCCCGTCTCGTTTGAGTGTCGTGAAATTTTATATCGATCTTTGATTGGATATATTTAAAGAATTCGTACCAACCCGCCTACTGGTATATCCACGGAAAAACATCTCGTTATTGGCGTGCAAATCAATGCCGATGTTTGTAGCCAATACTTTAACTGCCGTTGACCATTCTTTTTTACGAAGCCCTGGCAAAAACCTTCCTTTAGAGAGTGTAGATTGGCGCAATTTTGTCCGTCGGCATCGTTGGAGCCCTTAATTTTAATTTCATAAAAGCTGTCACCCACTGCTTTAATTTTCATAACGTAACGTTACGAGCAGGTAGAATTCTTATAGATTGTTTGTTGCGGCTTTCGTCATCCGTTAGTGCCCCTATAAATGTATTTTTAAGAACGAAAACTAGAATTCTTAAATTACTGCATGATTTTTATTTGTGAAGCGAAGATCTGAGTACTTTTACAATAATATAAGCTTTCAGATATCACAAAACATGGTAGATTCAAATCCTGTAGTTGAGCACACACATCTCCCATCGCTGAGGAGCATCTTTCTGGTTGGATTTCTCCATTACATACCGGCAAACAGATAACACGTGGTGCTCACAAAACTAACATGAGATTGTTACCGTATGTTTGCAGGTACAATTATGTTGACTACCGCGAGCGAGCCTAGAACCCACCTCCCACACTGAGTTTTAATCTTTCCATACTATTCTATCCGCTAATGTGCAATATATTAGTTGTACGAAAATGTTTCTAAAGTGGCTGTGCGTATTCTGTAAGCATCACAACGACCTATACTACAAGGTGATACATTTTTCCCGTCATGTGTGTTACACTCTGTATAAACTTACTTTCTATTTGCGATGTCCCAGGCGGCAGCTAGAGTGCTGTTGATCACATAATCGGCAGGAACTAAGTCAGCTAAGGCGGCTGGGTCGCACTGTAAAGTTCGTATAAAACCTAAAGCAGCCCCCACGAATATACCGGTTGCTCCGTAATGGTTGTCAATCCAGCCTGCTACGGGGTCTTTGGCAGTTCCTACCACTGAACGGACAGAATATTACTATAAAATTGGATAGTACTTTAAACAATTTACATTTTATTATATATGTATGTATTGTACGTTAAAAAATGTGTAACAACAGTTAAAACATGGAATAGTATATTCGTGGTTTAATACTAGAACTTTTACTGACAGTCAAAGAAACGTCCAAGGAAGGAAAAATTAATAGTAAAACGCAATTCAGCTTACCTATGGAAGGTCTAACGACAGCTAGAGGTAATCCAACACCTTCCTTTTGGACAACATCCTCGGCTACAGCCTTAGTAAACGCATACGTATTTGGCCATTTTCCTATAAGTCTAAAACATATACAGTTTCTACGTAAATAATACTGAACAATTCCACACTAATGAACACGGTGAGTCAATAGTAATGGATCTTTCTATGTTATTGCAGCACAGCTATAATTTCTCTCCTAAGAGGTTTTAGTTTAAAGCTAGTTACAGATTACTGACGTAATTAAACAAATTCTTAAAATTCAATTTTTCAAGCAAGAAACGAACTTGGCTTTAATATCATACCAAACGTAGGTACCGTATTTTTAGAGATTTTGTTTTACAACAGCGCTAATATTGGGTGCTGTTGATAAGGCTGGCAAAGCTCAGGTGACGCGTCTCTAGTAAGTCATACGTCCTTCTTTTAGACATTTTCTGACTGTTGTTGCAGTTTTAAATATGCTTGATATTATTATTACGAATTAAATTGAAATTCTCAGTTATTCTTGTTATCATAGAATTTGGCTTAGACCGCGTAGTCTTTGTGGATAAACACCCAGCATTCTCTGGCTGAATGTGTCTTGTACCTTATGAACTCGAGCAAGAATCCACGCGATGGCCATGCCATTTGGTGGCTCGCGAAGTTTGAGTAACTTGAGAACGAGGATACTTAGGCAGATAAGGAGAGTTCTTAGTGCAACTTTCAATTTGATGGTGCAAGCTGCAAGGTCTTGCGAAACGTTAGTCAATATGGGTGCACAAACAGCAACAAGGTCAAATCTGCCTAAATATCCTAGTCCTCAAGGTACTCAAACAACACGAGCCACCAAAGAGCATGCCCATCGCGTGGAAATTAAGGATGGACCCTCCAGGACAGGACCGCAATGAGTATTTATGTTTTATTTTGAATCCGTACATGTATATTTTAGTTAATTTTGTAACAGGAGTCGTAAATTTGTGAGAATTTTTGCAACACTTGAAACAAAATTCCAGTTTGAATAAAGCAGCTTGTGTATAAGACACAGTATAAATAATGGATGCAAATATTACTTGTAACTATTAAAAAATAACACCCTGCAATGATACGATACCTTCTGAGGTTTAAGAAAGATTTTTACACCTGATCAATAAATCATGCTTTACTGAAATACAATTCAGAAGAGTATTGTTCATGGTAAAAGAATGAAGGAGTGCCAATGACAAACGTTTGACTACCGTCATAATATCCATGGTACTGCAAGTACGAAAAATAAATTGCCATTGAGACAAATGTCAGCCCTTAACGGGTATTTTCCATGGAAAGTCAAGGTACTGGTGTTTCATTGAGAGACGGCCAAGTTCCATTGTTTGCAGATTTGCGACGGTCGTTGCCTTGTATGCAAAATGCGTTGTGTACATATTTTACAAATACACAAATGCACTCATGTAAATTCTTACAGCGGTATTGCTTTTTTTTCGCGTATGACAATGTCAATGAACAGCCATGTAGTACAATCCTACCGTGCGCTTTTGTTTATAATGGAAGTTTTCCTCTATTAATTTTGGAAGATCTACTATCTCGGTTTTATTCTACATATAACTATTTTAAACATCTGAATAAGGCAAAGAACAAAATTGCAGTATCCATATCGTGACCCAGCACAATACAATAACCCTAAATTTTAATTTTAAATCAAACTAATGCCTTGGTACTGTAACAAGTAGATTGCCGTTGGCATTTACAACAAAAACGTTTTAGTTTACCTACTGAAGCAACTGAAAAAATAAAGTATTAGAAAGACATGCTTTACTTGGGTATATTATCAACACTATCATCTGCAAAATTACCACTAAACCATTTCATTTTTAAATATATTTTTTCTGAGAACCTACGTTGGTACTGTACTTTATATAGTAAAATGGCCTTTTCACAATGCTTTACATTTCCACACACTAACATCTTTGATAATTTTTATTGTTGGATACCTCAAGGTTAACTACAACTACTACCAAAAATATGAACAATAAATACATCTATAATTTTCAAATCTCACATAGTTTCTTAGTTCGATTTCATCTACAATATACATAATTTTCGTGAAATTGTATTCAAATTACTGAATATGCATGCCTGCAAGCTTTAAAGTAACAACCTAACATAGTTTACTTACACTGGTACGATTTTACCCAAAACAGCATCGTCTAAAGTTTCCACAAGCGTCATTAACTGGCTCCCGGTCATTTTAGAATTGTAGAATATCTCATCTATTTCTTTCCTTATACAAAACGAGTAAGCGGTCGATATGTAAACGATGGACTAAAATCACAAACATGTTAGTTATTATTTTACAAAAAAAAATTGAGTAACCAACATTTAAATTTTTAACTTTCTTGGCCATGGTCATAATATCGCTGGTGGCCCGAACGTTGATACGAGTCGCGATACGAAGTTTTTCATCAAAACGTACAGTTGCGGCGCAATGAAATATGCAATTTACTTCGTTTATTATGATTTGTTTGCCTTCCTCGCTTAAGCCCAAATCTGGCAAAGCGCAGTCCCCAGTTATGATGAACAATTTTGCCATCGCTTTAGGATGTTTTCTTTTCAAGCAATCGTAGAGCTGAAATGAACATATTAAAAAATTGATGCAGTAAAGTGAAATATAGTAAAGTAACTAGATAACATATTCCAATATAGTATCATTCATATCGGGGCGAAAGCAACAGAGTTACGTGCATGTATTTCAACTGCTGCAAAAATTTACATTTAGAGTAATTAAAGTTGCAATTTAGGTCAAGTCACATACTATAGTTTGGGAGCAAACAGTTAGTTTCAATCAAAATACTATACATATGCACCAAAATTCACTACTCAGAATCACATTACCAATAAAGTACTAGCGAAGGAGGTGTAAACCACATTGGTGTAATGATGAAACTGAAAAGAGCCAAAATTAACAAATTACAATAGAATTTCAAAGCTGCAGTAGATCGACTATTAAGGCCAAAAGTCTAGAAATGATACAGGGAATATGATAAATTGAAAATATTAAATGAGTACGGGACAAACTAGCTTATATTTATTGACTTAATTCCTCAAACACAAAAAAGATGGGCGAAACAAGGTGAAAACAGAAGATTGCAGACAATTACAAAGAAAGGGAGAAGGGATAATGCGTTGTGTCTGTCAGACCAAAGAGAAAACAGAAATATAAATGCTAACAGGTTGTAACAATGTGACGTTACAATAAGAAACGATTACATATATTACTGTACCTAGTACAAAAAGATGGACCGTAAAGAGTCAAGAACCCCAAAGGCAGCAAATTATAGGTATTTCTATACCAAGGGCATGATGAAGACGTTTATGCCAGTTTGTGTAAGTCTCCCGAGGGGTATGAGCATCACGCAATGCCTATGGTGCATACAACGTTCTATTGTCCACTTTGAATACATAAATAAATTGAAAAGCATTCGAGAAGCACAATCATTACGCCCGGTTTTTACGCCCTAGGGCGTTATGGAGTGCTTTAATAGTTCTTATCACAGATATAAACAACCAATAATAGATCAATAGAAAGTAAAATAATGTATCATCTGCTGGTCTGGAATAAGTAATTACAATTGACTTTTAAACTGACAGCACCCTACAACAACTATGGCACCACCTTGGAACTGAACCAAAGTGGAATGTCTCAAACCTAAATGATGATAGTATGCATTTGTTAAAAATGAGATTTTATCTTAAATAAAACTGAAACAAGAAACGTTCACTTACCGGATCATTGAAGTACTCCTCGAATCTCTGTTCGCAACTTTTTCCCTTCTTAGCCCTTATTAACAAGTAGACCTTTTTAAGATCGTGACATGTGCTAAGCAGCCTCTCAACCAAAATCCTCCCTAAAAATCCAGTTCCTCCTGTTACGAACACCGTGGACCCTGCGAAATGCTCTTGGATTTTGCTAGGTTCCATCGGGGGAATTATCATATGCGCTGCAGTTATGTCACCACCTTCCCTTTCAGCTACGTTCATTTTGCAAAGCGGGGTAAATTATCCCTGTTCTTAGTTTGACTTTGTCATTAGGTAACTGTATCTGTCGCACGTCACTACTTTTATCGCGCAGTTGTCGTAACTGCACTCTTATAAATTGGTGCAGCAGCGACTGAAATACCGGTTTAATTTGTCATGTCACGTCAGATTTGTCGTTATGAACGGAAACATTATGCACACAATAACTGAATATGTAAACAACTACTTAATAGACGCTCTCCATGTAACGGATATGCACGTCAGGATTATAATATGAATTCAGCATAAGCTAAGTAAACGATTAGAGTGATGAATGGCCAAAACATCTTTTAAGAAAAGCTATCGTTGATAAACACACACAGCAGTAACTTCGAAATAAATGTTTCCAGTCAATGAAACTTTACATTATGAAGGGCCACTTTCTGAAAAATAATTTAAAAATATTTGCAGATATTGCAATGACCCTATCTAGTATTGTTATTGTGTACGATTATAATAATGATGTAATTAAAAAGGTGCAAATAAAATAGGTCACCACACAATATTTAGTTTTACCAATTGCTATGATCAAACTGACTGATTAATTTATTTTGTTGGGTACGCCAAATTTGAGAATCATTCTTATGGTAGTTTGCCCTTTATTTAATCCATTCATCTGATCTAATAACTTCGCTAGCTCATTTGAAAACAGAGACATGAAAATAAACACTCAATCTCTCGGGTCTGAGGTTCCTAAATTTGTACGTTTAAATCTTAATGATACGCCACTGGAAAAGTAGACGGGTGAACTAAAATTAGGCGCATAAAAGTTCGAGTTAGCTGTCAGCTTGCGTGTAACTGAATTATCAATCAATTAAATGAACATATTTTTACGGTAAGATCTTGAATAATTGCGCCTTCAAGTGGCGACTTATCGTTCTATTGTTTTTCAGGAAAATCTATCATTGGCCCATTTTAAAAGGACGCTTAAAATTGCATTTGTTTACTGGGGCCTCCAATTGACGATTTATTTTGCAAATGCTGGTAAAACACCTCGCCATCCACAAGAACCTTTATGATATTCTTATTCTCCAGGTCGTAATTAAGGTATGATGTGATTTTCATGCCAATCGCGCGGATAAAAATTTCAGAATACACTAACCTCACATCCGTAGGAGTCGTAACATACTTATGGTGCTTGAGGCTGAAATCTTCGCCCCCGAACTGCTCGCATTGCTGTGTTGTGTTGGAACCTGGTGTGCGGAGCTGCCGGAACAATTTTAACACCCTAGGTCTTCCCACGATGCCGCAATTTGGTTCTGCGAGATCTTGTCACCTGGCCGAACCTGCCGAAGTCGCCCCGGACCGAAAATATCTCAAGTGCGTGGAAATTCTTGCCTCTAATTGTGCTGATACACTGCAATTCGCTGATCACGATGGTGCTATTTTTATTTTTATAATTTTATGCCTTCTACTAAATTTCTTTAATTAAAGTCAGAGCAAAATTCAGGCAACTTTCACCAATTTATTTAAAACAATTGCTCCCCTCTTGTCGTATTTGACAAAACACTGTCTACAAATTTTATCTTCAGGAAGTTCAAACCATGTCTAATTACATATCTTATAAACTAAATTAACATATTTGATCAATTTAATTACAATCTCTTACATATTAAAATTATTGTCTTTTGAATTGTTCATTTCTCATCGTTTTAATCCGCCACTCACTTGATTTTATAACACTTAAATGCCCATTGTTTATCACTACACTGAATCGTTTTTTAATACACTAATATTGTCTCATTTTCTGCTATTTGAATTTCATCTAATTTCTTGCCACTGCAATCTCTTCAAATTCTCAGGTCTCGTATTTGCATGTAAAAAAATGACTTGCCTGGCTTTCCTATGTTCTTTGCCTTATCTTTCTGGTCATTCTTATTCTCAACTTTATTTTAAAATGTTCATTTCCTATCCATTCCCTAATGACTTTACTTTCTACGCTTCCTTTTTTAAGCTGTGTCTAACTTGAACTTTCTGTGCCAGTTCCTAATTAATTCAGATTCGGCTTCTACTTTGTGCAAATCTATTATATTATGCTTAAAATTATATTGTTAAACCCAATACACGGAACTTGAGTCTCCATATTTCTGTGCCTATTCTAATACAATCAATGTCATTGGCCATTTATACCAGTGATATTATGATTTGGCAATTTATGTGAATTTTCTCAGATGCTTGCATTATTACAACTCTGTGCTTTAGTGATTTAATTTGTTATTTGCTTGTACTGCAATCAGAGCTGATTTGAGGGCTAAAGACCATTGCAATATTAGGAAGATTTTCTTACGTAAAAACCAGCTGAACTGAAAAGATTGTTTAATTACAAGTAGGTAAGGTTGTACTGTCTCCATGGGTATAACAGTTACCTAATTGAAACAACTTTTATTACAGTGACTTTGTAAACGGTGGTGATGTGCACAGATTTATCTATGAATGGATATCCCCTTCACTTCATTTGTGATCTGCATGTGCATTTTTTGAACGGTGTAAGTGACATTTGCTAACAAAAAAATACTTAAAATAATTGTTGATAAGTCCTCATTTGCTGAAGTGAATTACCAGTAATAAATATAAATGATCTTTTAAACGCAGTAAGATACTATCAAGGTTTTAAATGCGTCTTAAATACATACTAAGGGTTTTGACCAAATTATTACGCTTAGGTAGTGCAAATTAGGAAATTTAAATCTAAAACAAAAATTGTTTGAAGAAACCTCGGAAATTTACTATGATGTATTGGCACCTAAACGACGTTATATAAAAATATAATATGTGTCCGCTATGCTCCTTGAATGTATGCAAGGCTCCGATTTGTATAGTTTCGTGGATCATTTCTTGCACTCGTTCAGGTCGCACTTCGAAACATAAATTGTATAATTATAGCATTAGGTTATTTTACTGAAAGGGTTTATACCTGGTGAAGCGTCTAATCCCAAATGAACACTCTTCGGAGTTCAAAAGTATATTAAAAAATCAAACAAAGTACAGACCTTTATATTCAAACACTATACGATCCAATAGCCTGCTATTTGTATAAGTGCAAAACACAACGCTTGCAAGAACTCCTTGCTTGTAAACAATGTGTATTGAAACTTGACCTAATAATACCATATTAATGCTGAGAGTGGCACCGTCTAGCGCAATTGTTACACATCGTAAACTAGTTTTGCAGTCTAATTTGTTTCCGTACAATGTTACTCAATTGTCTGTTTCAACGTTAAATAGAAGTTCGAACTGTATGAACAAAAAGTAAGTTTATCAAATGGCATTTGGAATTTCGAAGTCATGTCTATTACACCAGAAAGTGAGACCTAATCATTGTCAATGACATTAAAAACGCTTCTTAATAAGACCTTGACTTTAAATTAAAAAGTGTACGAACACCTTGTAACGGAATAGAGTGGCTTATTCTACTTTTACCGTCGCGTTCTGTGTCTAGTGGTAGCTCTTAGCCAGCTTGTTGTAGACTAGACTCAAAGAAAGGAGTCAAAATAAAAATATGTGTTTAACATAAGTGTACAAAGAAAATAATTCAACTTAAATGTATTGTTCAATATCTAATAACAAATTAACGATCGCATTCCTTGGAACGAGCTATGTTTATCGGTGCTGCAACCCGTGCGATACTGAGGCTGTCGAGCGGACGGCAGGTGGCATCGCAGTGGCCAGCCTAAATGCTGTAGGACCAAGATAGTTTATTCTGTAATCAAACCAAAATTACTTGTGTAAAAATTTTCGTAGATCGGGCGAATTGGCGACGTTGTTGAAACTGTTAATTATCTCGAGCTCCACAGGAGGACTGGTTTACGTAAATTTGTATGCTTTCTTAACTTTTACATACATATTTCGGGAACAGCTATTAAACCCGGGGCAATCTAAAATTGGCCCTGAGTTGCGACGTTTATACTGGCTCGATCCACAAGCTTCTGAATTTTGCTGCAAATGTTTTGAAATATTTTTGACTTTCAAAACAACTGCTCGAATAAATTTGGTCAAACTACAATATCCAATTGCTCGCCTTTTTGATAGCTCCAGAGGGTCGAGGCTTTATTTAAATATTTGAGTAAACACAAAGAAGGAACAGAAATAAGTTTAATGTTTCCTTATAAATACACAAGTTGTTTTCTAAACTAAGAAATGATTATAGAATTCATGGACTTGTAATACAATAAATTGGCTTTTATGAGCACGTGGACAGGCTACCAATCCGGCAGCAGTGTTGAAGCGAATGGTGCGGTAGCGCCTGGAACTAATTTATCAATCGGTCCTAGGTTGATGCCACGCAGTGAGAACGGCTGGAACTGGAGTATTGAACTATAACGGGACAATTAGTATACACAAGTTGCAGTTCGATTTCGGACCAATTCGAGGTTTTAATGGTGTTATAGACTGTTCTCAGTCGGAGCTGGTCGTGGGTAAAACAAAAGACTCTAATCTTACCTGAAAAGAAAAATATGGGCGCCAAGTAGCAAGTAACCCAGCACTTTGCTAATCAAAAGGTACACTACAAAAGGCGCTACTAACCAAACCTGAAAATTCAAGGTAACGGCAAAGGCACAAATCAGATACGCAAGCAAAAATATCAAGGCAGTATAATATCGGCAATAGGTAGTACATATACAAATATATAAAGTACACACATATGGCTAACCAATTCCAAAATATCACAGTTTATATCACAGTAGCATAAGAAGTATAATAATCTCACCACAATATTTACACATGATTCAAATAATTAAAGCTGTAATGAAAGAATGTTAGTGTAAATTATGAAGCTACACATTAACTGTCAAAAATGGCAAATTTGCATCGCCAGAGAACTGCACGCTAAAGCATATGATCGCGGCAAAGTTAAATTTACATTAAAAGTTGATTAACCCTGAATCCAGAAATGCCAGAACTATTCAGATGTCATCATTAATTAGCAGCAAGGTCCTACAAGATCAACGGAAAAATAAAGTACAGAATATTAAAACGTAAAATATACCCTAACAAAACTGAAACGTTACTATTGTGGTTAAATGTGAAATTAGTCGAGCCTTTTTGCTAAATTAACGGTTAATGACAAAAACCAATAAGAAATTAACATACTGTTGCTCTTAATGGAGATAGTGCCTTTTCTGGTAGCTACATGATACTCCAAATCAACTCTTATTGAAGTCTCCAATTCGGAGAGTGCTCCAAACAACTCCAAATTACTAGCCTGGGCACTCAAATCCACTCAAGTTCATGCCAATAAACGCAATAAAGCAACAATTATAGGCAACTTTAAATTGAATTAATGGCACTTACTATATAAAATCTGGGACCTAATTCCAAATTTTTATCTGGTGCCCCAGAACACAATTTATTTGTTTTCTTTAACTTATCTTCTAGTTACAATTTTGAATTCTTAATTATTTTAATAACTGTCATATTTTAACAGTCCACACGATTGCTTATAGCCTTTCTTGATAATGGTCGTACCATTAACTGCGACCCTCTGAGCAAATTGTGAAACCCCATGAACGACTGCGAAAGAGGATGCTGCTGTAGCATATCAAAGGCGGCTGAACTGGATCTCGAAATCCTTTCCAACCCAACCCATTCATCGGACCTCATAGTTCTTTCTGTTCGGCAAACTGAGAGCTCACCTTCGTGGAATGCGTTTTAGGAACTGTGGTTGCTTAAAAACTGTCATGACTTTATGGTTAGAGGGCCAAACTGCAGACTTCCATAAGAAGGGGATTGAAGCTGAAGTATCGATGGACCAAGTGGGTCGATGTGGGAGACTATAATAGGGAAAACCTAATTTCTGTTAACATTTCAGAATTAAACCATTAGTAGTTCTCGAAAGCAGCTAAAACATTTCCCTTTCTCACGTATATTATAATGCCCATTTCATTTAAGCATTACTTTAGTATTCCGCTCCTTGATGCAGCCGTATCTCTAATTTTATTTACAGTACACTCCTTTCGGGCGATGCTAAGCGTAGGAATTTTAGGTTTTTCCGAGAGCGCTCGACCTCCCATAAGCGCGCCTGGCATGAAATTTTCAAATTGCGGTCTTCTTATACCATCTTTTGTCGAAGGCGGCTGAGCCGCATTAATAATTCATTTTGAAGCACGGTCTGCCGCGATTCTTAATTTACGTAGGTATAGGCCGATTTCCAGCTATGGTAAGTTTTCAGTTCTTCTGTGTGTTTTAATTTCGTGGTAATTAGGCCTGCTTCTTGTAGTTTACTGCTCCTTGTGGTGTACGGATTCCGAGACCACGGCATTTCTTACGTATTGCTCTATGTGGCCTTCCACTTCCGTGTGGCCTTTTGCTATATCCAAGACCACGGCCTTCATGCCGGCACCTTAGAGACCACGGCCTTTGCGCCTGCAGCTTTCAGAGACCACGGCCTTCATTCGGCTGCTTTCAAGAATACGTGGGATCGCAAAATAGTGCCTCTTAGCAATCCGTAAGTACATGCATCGAACTTCAGCTTGCGTTTAATTATTAGTAATGAGCTTTTTCTTACGAAATTACCTTACCTTATGTGTTTCTCCGCGAGCGTCGTTTAGGCGCTCAGCATGACTTTGCGAACGTCTTTTCGGACGTTTGCATTGCTTCTTAATGTCAATGTTTGCGGCGTTATGCTGGCGCGAGCTTGTTAACTTTAATCTGTTGTAACATACAGCGTGTGTCAATTCTTGATAATTCTTTTTATCTGTGTGTAAGGATTTGGGTGACTCCAAATTCTATATTGTTGTTAATTAATCATTGTGGGCCTAGTTGAGCCTCCAGCTCTTTTATGCTGGATATTTTTTACATTATTGTTGATATTAAAAGTCTATTTAGCTGTTACTAGTTTATATTTTATTTGTGTACCTATGCTACGACCCTACATGAACCTGGCTTGTTTGTTTTCATTTAGGTTAAAGTGCGAGGTTTCAAGGTAGGTGGTGATTAGTTTAGGTAGCTAGAGTTGCTTTTTATTGTATTTAAAGGTACACATAAATGGCGCCCTAAATTAAGTTGCTTCATAGAGTGTATTTAACCTTAAGGATCGCTGCCTAGTCTTTACTCATATCATATCTTCTACCGAGGGTCAGAGCTAGCTAGGGCTGTGCCAACCTTCCGTTTAAGGGTGGTACGATATAGCCTTAACCTCTAGTTATTTTAAATTAATTGATAAACGTTCACTTCATTTGTTTACGACACTGAACTTTTTGTGTCATAGGTAATCTTTCATTCGCGTATTTATTTGGAAGCAATATTGTACCGACCATTCCTGGCCTTACCGTCATGAAAAACGGTTGCAGTTATGAGTTCGATGCAATAAAATGGTTTTACAAAATTAGAATTACTTATTTAACCATCAAAAGGGTAGTAATTTCTTACACCATAAAATGGATTAGCTTACTAATGGCAACACAAGTATTGAAATAATATAAAAGTATAGTGCTGTGATAGTTTTTCAATGCGGGCAAATTGACGTGAGTATTTCAGGTGAGGTGTTAAGGTAAGTCCCTTACTGCAGGAACTCGAACCGCCTCTTTGTTTCGACTGTTAGCTGGCCGGAACAATTTATTGTCGCAGGGTCGTGTGATATTGTGGGTTTATGATCGTTTAGTGGAACCGTAGTATTGATTTGCTAATTAATATTGTCGTAATCTCGTAATTACCCTGTACTAAAACAAGTACAATTCTGAGAAAATTACAATTGATAGGAAATAGTAAGTAAATTTGGAAGAGTTGTAGGACCATTTTGCAGTCTCTAGCAACTCAATTAACAATTTAAGCCTTCAGAGCAGTTTGACTGTATTTCAAATCCTTTTTAAATATTTTTGTAAGCATAATGGTTTTGTAGACCCCTCGTATTATTGTCGCTAATTTGTGCTATTTTGGACATCCCTCTAGTTTGGTTTCGGCAGTTGCATGTTAAGCACCTCAATATTTCGAACATTTAAAAATTCAGCCTGTGGGTGCGACAAGGATGGCTATGGCTTGCTTCGCGGCAAACAGCTGCATGTCTAGCGCAGTCTACGCTGTGATTGGTTGAGGCGATTTCTCATCGAGTGCAGGTGGTCATTGGCGACCGTTAGAGGGATTCAGCCCCGAGCCGTCGAAGTAGTAAGTTGGAATTTACGATCTGGTGAGGCGTCCCCGTGCTTGACGCAGGGGCTTCGGCCTTTTCCGTTTGTGCTGTTACAGTGTGTTCGGTGTTCATCTGAACTGTGTTTGCCTCTTGGCAGTTCCCAGAGAGACGTGTTTGAGTGAGCTTGTGTGGTGGCAGTCCGGTCTCTTCTTACGTGCCGCTGCAGGGAATACGGTGTTATGTGGCTTGTATAATCAATTAATCCGTCATTGCTAATTATGCGGGAGCACGATCTCTGTATCTACCCATGTAACGGCCACGTTGTCAACAATTTGCATAACCAAGGGAGGTCAACGCAAAATTTCAATCCGAAAGAGGATCCATTAGGAGATTCAGGCAACTCCTGTATCGCTTTAGCCACATTTGGTGCAAGATGCCTGTTCGACTACTATGTGGAGTGCCTCCTCGTTCGGTATCGGCTGAACTAACAAGGTAACGATCTGTAATAACCTTTGTACTGCCAGTAGCTTTAATGGTACCGCTTTCTGCATCCAACTTTGCTGTAAATACAATATTAGTGCGGCGTACACTCTTCCTAAAATTCGCTGTTACGAGTTAAATCTTGTTCTGTCAGCTAACATTAATTACGCCGCTTCCTGCATTAAAATTTGCTGTAAATAGAATATTAGTGCGACGTACACTCTGCCTAAAATTCACTGTTGCGAGTGAACGCTTGCTCTGTTGGCTAACTTTAATTACGCTGCTTCCTGCATTCAACTTTGCTGTAAATACAATATTAGTGCAACGTACACACCGTCTAAAATTTACTGTGGCATGTTAACGTCAACTTTACTAATATCGCATGCATTACGTAAATCGCTTGTGAGATAGTGCAGTGCAACGTACATTCCGACTAAAAAATTCACTGTTGTGTGGCAACTTTTGTGCCGTTAGCCGTTCTAATTGTAGCGCATTTATTGCATAAATCTATCATTGCGTACTGCCAATTTGTGTGGCTTTGTGGGTGCTCGGATGACTCTGGCCCAAATTCAGGCTTTGCTCTCACGCGTCCCGGCGTACCGCCGTTGGGCTCAAGCCTACGTTTACCCTTTACTTCCGGCCTGGATCTGGCGTCCGGATCGACTGTGCGCCGCCTCCCATTAACAGTAAGCGCTTTTCCCATCTGGGCGTACTGAATAAGTTACCTTTTCGTGTTGCTACATTTGTGATCTGTAATATGTTTGATAGGTCCCTAACTGTGATCCAATATCGTCTTTTTCTTGTATCTGTTGCGTCTTGTGCATGTCTGTTACAGGGTGACTGTGTCACTGTGCTACAACAGCTGTGAGGTGAAGCCCGGACGCGGAAGTAGGACATTCCAGGTAGGTGGTAGCGTCTGGTACTGCACCGTTGCTGTTGAAATAGTTATTTTGTATCTTTCCGAAATAGTTATTTGAGTATTTTCTGGAAATAGCTATTTGAGTATTTTCCCGAAATAGCTATTTGACTATTTTCCCGAAGTAGTATTTTGAGTACTTCTCGCCCCGTTTGACTCTCAAAATCCGGTTGAACCTGGGAATCTCGATATTGGATCTGGTGGCGCCCTCTCTTTAACAGCAACCTACACATAGCACGTCAAGCTTGCCCTGTGGCGTACCGTTGTAAATCACGCCCATCTCCCCGAGCGCATTTGAGCCGAGGTCTTTAGTTTGTTTTATCGATTTCATAGGTTGAGCGTGCCCCAATACCCGGATTTGTTTAGCCTTCGGTACTCGACTATCAGCGAGTGTCGTAAGGACAATTTAATACCGTAACAGAGTGAGCTGCCAGGATCTCGTGTAATCGACTACTTAGCTGTGGGCATTGATGATTGCTTTCTCGAGTATTAAAAACAGTTTGATATCTGCACTTATACTCGCGTACCCTCACATTCAGATCTTTTGAGGTCTAAACTGACACCTTTAAGTTTGGAATTGCAGCCGTATCGTCACACACGATTGAAGCTGAAGAACGCAGTAGATGCTTTATTAGCAGATTCTGAAATAGGGCCGAATGTCTTGCCATCTTTTGGGCATAGAAAAATTAACACCTTATCTAGAAGAGACTCACTTTGCCATTGCTGCTGACCATCATTCTCTTGTGTGGTTTATTCACTATCACAACCTCCAACAGCCCCGTTTGGCTCAATGGGCTGTCAAGGATCAGCATTTTACAGTTATCCTGTAATTGATAAGATTGACGTTAAATTAGAAAAAGAAGTGGAGGCAGGCAAAACTTGTAAACACCGTTTGTATAACAGATTGAGACGTGTGACTACAACATCTTTACCGTATCCAAATTGGAAAGCAGAGAATGACAAACTCTTTAAAAGTCTCAATTCGAAATACTTCATCCGATCATGACGCTAATTGGAAGGGAATACTACCGAAGTATCCCCGAAATAAAATGTTAAACAAACCTCATGACGCTGGTATTGCTGCCCACTTAGAAATTTTTAAAGCTGCTGAACGAATTTTGTAAAGATATGCTTGGCCTAAGTTGAGAGTTGACGTTACCCGGTACGTAAACTGATATGCTACTTGTAATGTCAAGAAAATCAAACAGAGACGTCCATCCAGTTATATGTCTTGTCAATCTCTTGTAACGAAGCCTTGGAAAATGATATCGATCGAGTTAGTGCAACCCCTCCATCTTCGGCTCAAGGCTATACATATACTTTGACTGTGGTTATTTCACAATATGTACGCTTTGCTTCCCACTCCGTTCTACTACCACAACTGCCGTCATCAAATGAATTGACGAAGGTATTATTACTTGCCGACAAAGGAGTACAGTTACGCTCCAAAGAATTTACGAAAATGATATTTTCGAATAAAAAAATATAATATGTAAAGCATATTACCATGCTCACGGTAAGCCTTCTGAACGTGTAGGTACATAAAATGTTTAGCAGAATGTTTGTTTCTTACATCAAGGACAACTAACGTACGTGAGATAAGTACCTAGCGAAATAGCCAGTGACGCCCGTTTTTCTGGTACGGAAAGTGGTTGCCTCGGACTCACCTAACCGCAAGACCATGTGATTTTCAGACATGTGAGCCTCCTCTCACATCCATTGCAGGGTGGGATTTCGGGTTTTTAGGTCTCTGCAAGTGCAAAGGAAGATTTCATTTTCTCATTGAGTACGGGTAGTGTTAGTTGGTGTCGTTGTCGTGTTATTCTGCATCCTGTAATATTTATTTTGTTGCTGCGCTTGGGCACCTGAGTTTTGAGAGAAACATCTTCTTCAAGGAAGAGGGTTTTATGATATTAGGTCCATCGTCGAGTGCGCTAACTTTATGCGAGGACATTCTGTTGTTAGTCAGGGCGTTATCCCAAAATTGGTTTAGTGTCGGATATGTTAATTACTTCCCCAGCATTTTACGAGTAACTGAGAGTCGTGTTCTGCCGTTTGTGTATATTTCGCGGATCTCCAGGACTAGACCCCTTAAGGCGTCGCTGGGCGCTTTTGAAAAACAGAAATTTCTCGTCTTTAGGTACTTGATAGTCCAACAACAAGATAACGGACAATGCTCGTTTAGTAGAGGAAGTGCAAGCTGCCCATTAAGTTAGAAATGTATTTATTTGGCATGTAACAACAGCGCTTTGTTATAAAGAGTTTCGTCAGATTTCATCAGTCTGACTTTGAATATTGTCAGAAAAACTTTTAATTTTCAACGTAAATATTTACTGGATCTGTGTCATTACGTACACAGCAGATAGATTTGAATTCAAACTATTAATAGACTACATACAGTGACATCCTTAGGGTGCACCTAAGTTTTATGTGCAGGAAAATCTTTATAACTGTAATTGGCATGTGTTAATACATCGATTTAAACAATTTTCCAGGTGTGTCTTCTTTGCATTTTTCTGTAAAACAACTTCAAGGAATTGTTCAAATAAGCGCAAAACCACAATTTATAGGTATTGTAGATGACGTCTAAAAGGTAAATCCTTTATCTGCAGGATCTGCCGATGCGTCACCTCCTGAAAGGGGATTGTTAACTTACGTTTCGTGCTCTGAATGAATCGAAAATTGTTTAAATTCTCAAATATGGATACGTGGCGCCCTGGTATCTAACCAAGCAGTTTTCATTTTGAGATAGTGAAATTATCTGCTTCATTGTTTTACTATTATTCGACTCGGACCGCCTCTTGATCTCGGCTGTTAGGCTTTTATTGTTTCAGGGTAGTAATATGATATTGTGAATTTGTGATTAATAATGTCACAATATCGTAATTGACGTGTAACAAAACAAATTTCTAAGAACATCACAATTGCTAGAAAACAGTGAGTATATATTGAAAATTGAGTTTTTAGGATCTAGTGCGACTAAGTACGAAACACAAATGATACGACACACGACAAGAAGTTCGTGTGAGCACTGATGGGTTCTCCGTCTTACAAGCAAAGCAGGCTCATAGCACCACAACTTTGTGGAATTAAACAGACCACTGACCTAGTACAAGAGGAACAATACTTGCATATTGCAGACCTGGCACTCAAATTAAGTGAATCAGTGACGGCGCGAAGTCCTCCTGTGAGGTACGACAATAATAGTATATTATGTTATTATTAGCAAAAGTTATACTTTTGCTCCGAATAACATATAGCATTTTTCCGTCAAATGTTTATAACAAATTATTTACAACGTTGTGAACAAAATCCGAAGGAAATTACCCCATCTCGTCAGGGGCAGATAAACTTTTTATCTGCGATAGCAATGAAGTGAGAGTTTAGCATCACCAATCCAGCAGTATAATGTTACATTTTACTGACGTTTGAAGAAAAAATCCTTTTATTGTTGTTGTTTTCTATATGGGCCCTCGTAAATCCCCCCCCCCCCGCACATCGGGTCTACGAAGGCCTAATTGCCGCCAGTAAAAACAATGTGCTTGATATTTAACAGCATCCCCTAATGCTAGTGGATGGTATAATCGTAAAGTTTATTAACATATTATGCATTTACATAAGAAATTTAAAAGCTATAATGAAACCATCCTTACATTACGTTTTTACTAGTCTTTTATTTAAAAATTATTGTTTCAATTACGAGGCATTACAAAACAGATTTAGTTTATAACACTATATATAATAAAACTGAAAGTAATAGTTGAGAATAAGCAGCAATCGTTTACATGACTCTATTTTAAACGCTCCTAAATAATTAAAATACATCACAGTGATTACAATATATACCGTCTGTTCTATAAAAAAAGGCCCCGCCTTCTAGCTACTTTATTATTTATTTTAGACCCAATATACCTATATCAAATCAAATGGCACATAAAAACCTACATTTTAACACTATCAAATTTTTTTTATCTTTAATTGTTTCAGAGTGGTGACGTCACGTGCAATTTTTTTAAATGACACTGTATATATTTTTTTACATTTTCTGGTAGAGGTTGTTGAAAAGAGAAAAAAAACCTCTACCAGAAAATGTCAAAAAATATATACAGTGTCGTTTAAAAAAATTGCACGTGACGTCACCACTCTGAAACAGTTGAATATAAAAATTTTTTGATTGGGTTAAAATGTAGGTTTTTATGTGTCATTTGATTTGATATACGGTTTATTGGGTCTAAAATAAATAATAATGTAGCTAGAAGGCGGGGCCTTTTTTATAGAACAGACTGTATACAGAAACACCTACGTATACTTATAATCAAATACATATCTGATTAATTATCGTCTACCTGTTTCTATAACAATACAAGCTCAAAATAATCGATTTAACAAAAACAAGTCCTAGTGGCGCAATGTAAATATTTTTTTAAGTAAATTTATTGTTTAAACAACTATACTCCATAACACCGTCCAAATTTTAATCATCCCAAACGGTAGCAGACCCATTACGATATAGTGAGCTATTGTGATCAAAACATATTTTCTTCGTGCTTGGGGTATTGTTTCTAAAGGATCCTTAAGTAAATAAATCCGCACTCCTTTCACATAATTGCAAACATATTCTTGCCAATCCAAGGTGTCCATGTTAAAACCAAAATTCTTCTGGTCTTCATCTGATAAATTGCTCCATAGTTGACGGGTATTGGTGTTACGAAAACGCCATTGTCGGAGGATAAAATAGCTGTAAGCTGCTGAATACTCATGAATTTTTTTGTAGGCACTCACCAACCTATCAAAAATAGTAACACAATTTTAGATTATATACAAGTTACGTAGTGGCAGACGTTAAACCAGAACTAAAACTGAGAGGGAAACGACTAACATTTAAAATTCATTCGCTGAGTATCTTTAGCCTCTTTTACATTTTTGTGTCGAGGACCATTAATACGTTGCAGAAAGTGCAAAGGGGGTAATGGGCCGCACGCGACTGTTATTGTGCACCCCCACATCGAAACAACCCTACGCCTAACTTACAGCCAAATTAACTAATGAGATCAAATCTATTCCCACTCGGGGAAAAGTTTTAGCTGCGACCAGTTTTGAAGCGATCTAGATCTAGTTGTTAGGTAAGCTGCTAACCCACTTAACCACCCAAGTGTTCTGAAACTTAAAATTAAAAAATATAAATTAAATATGTCGAATGACACTATACCGATGTCATGGAAATTTGAATAAACGGCAAATATTTCGTACAGATAGACATTTATAGCATAAGATGTATGCCTCCGTAAAACATCTATATTCGTCGCACTTATCATGGAGAGGAAGATATTAAAAGGGAGAGGTTGCTGCATTTGTAAAAGTTAATCAAGAGGTAATTCATTAGCTGGCGACTTGTTGAATAATAGTTTTTAATAACTGACATCAAGCAAAGCATGATATTAACAAAAAAATATAGATTCTGGACACACCATGTGGGCTGCTAAACGTGAACTTCTAAAAAAAATAAAAGTTTGGAGAGAGAAAAAGTTCTAGCAAGACGAGGCTTTTTTGAATAGCAATCAGCAAAATATTGTAGGTCACTTTCCTACCTTGATACCAAATTTAAAGTAAAAATGTAACTATTGTGACTACATGGGCAAAGGACAAAAGATTGAAGTGATTAATGAATGCAAAAGAAGCGCTATTAAGTCTCTATATAACAAATATGCTCAGATAAAAACAAGAACTCATAAACTCAAAGCTGAATCAAAATTACCATAATTTGAAACGCAATAACCAGGTCATAACTCGGTTTGCAGTAACGAAAATATACAGAATTATAGTAAACTATAAAATCGTCAATAATATGGCGCTCGGCTACAAACTTTAAGTATGCAGACTGCACCCGATGAACGTAAGTTATAAAAATATAACAGTGAAATGTATAAAAATACAGTAAAAATTACGTTAAATAGAAAAACTCTGTGAATATTAGATTGAATATCCTTCAATAAAGCAGTTAATCTCGATGTAATGACACAATTTAAACCGCACGGAAATCTGAAGGATTCAGCCCGCCCAAAATTAGTAAGTTTACAGATAATAAAAGGACAAAACTCAAGCTCCTTCGGTGACTTTACTACATGAGCATAAACTTAGCTGTAGGCGGCGGCAAGCATCTCAAAACGGGACCTGGGTTAACGACGCCTGGTCAGCTGAAAATGAAGGCCGAGAACATTCATAGCCGGGTTAAGCCATCCCGGTGCAGAAACATGGCAAGTGAGCAGGTCCAAATGACCCCATGCAATTTACCTCTAACGGTCGAAATCGGGCTGTACAAAGAGGCAGCACTTAAGCCTTGACAGATAACGAATAGCAGGAAATCGCTAGCAAGTTTGCGAAGACAGAAAAAGCGCAATTACCACGACAAAAGCGGACAATATCAGAACGATGGCGCATACAATTCAAAAATTACGCCAAGCGAAAATACTACGCATTTTTCCCGTAACTACCTACTAATTCGGATAACTAATTTAATCAGATCTACAACGAGAAACATTTGAATAGACTGATAGATTCCCCATAAATCTAAATCTACAAGATATATTAAATGGCTACATTGTCAGAGCATAAGATAAGATGTAGAATGAGTCAGTGTCCTAGCTCGTTGGAATTCTGATTCACGTTCGTTCAGGTGGCCTGATTCAAATCTGGGTGGGAACATTTATATGTGTGACAGCCGTGAAAGGCAACGGGATACCACCTCGATGCCATCGAATCTATAGTTAGGATGCCAATCATAATGGTCGCATCATCGATGGAGATGGCACGTTCCTCTTGATGGAAGGTATATTGTGTGTCACTTAGAGCGGATGCCTCTATGTCTCGGCCCAGAACTCAAGAAAATGGCAAAGTTACCCGCAGTGATGGCAGCGTCATTGGGTTTCTACCGGTGTAACTACACTTCCACCCTGATTTTAACGGTTATTCCAAGCACATTGCTGAAGATGTGACTAATGTGCAGTTGGACGAACCCAGTGAGAGCACATCACGAAGATTGAACTGTGTAGCGAAACATACACTTATACCGAAAGGAGCTGGTATTTACTTCTGTAATACCAATCCCCTTCATAAACATGGATTCGACGAAACCGTCTACCATTTTCACCGCCTTTTTGTATGGAGCAGATCTTTACCAGAATTAATATTACTGCATGGTGGGTATAGTATAGATTTTATCGAACTTACAAGTGCAGCATGTTAAGATTACGTGTTGGCCTCATTGTCTGAGTTTATAAGAGATGGCTATATATTACTGTAATTTGAAGTTTGAATGTCACGTTACTCGCCGATTTCTCCTGGAGTAGTCGTTATCGCAGGGGAAGTCTTGGCCTTGTTGTTGCATCACCGCAGCCACCTTATTATTTCGGCATACGGTAGTTTTATTTTTGAGGAAAAATATCCACTGGTCGCCCACAATCTAATGTGGTACCTGTTCGTAATTATTTTTATGTGAGCTAATGCTCAACAGAATTCGTTTGAAGGCAATCAATACACGACACTATTTCATAATTAACGCCCTAGAAGGGCCAAAGGGAAGACTTTACCCGGACGCCAAAATGACGAACAATCAGCGAGAGATTAATTGCTTGACAAGCAGGAAGGGTGATGAAAGATGTTGCCCACAAACGGCGGTGACTAAGTATCTGAAATGTCATGGTTATGAAGGTCATTGCGTGCACAGGAATTTGAATTTCGAATGATAATAAATATATTGAAAGGTTGCCATAGATCACATCTATTTTTGACTATTACGCCATCATAGTTGAAATTGTTATTATAGGTAATTTCTGAGAAATACGTGGATTCACTTGTGAGTATATTGCCTTTTACTTATTTTGGAGTGCAGAACCTATTCACAAATTTTTGTACCACCTTTCATTCACACCCTGTATAATACAGATCAAGCAAACCTCATCAATTGTTGTGAAATAATTTAATATTAAAAGATGATTATAAAACTTGACTGAAATGAGGTTAATTAATATTTACCTGGTTGGTTTACCAATGCAGTAGCATATAAAGTCAGCAACATAAGCTGGAATTTGGTGCAGAAACAGTGCGCACAAAAGATGGATAAAGTAGTATTTATTGACGAAGTAATATGGATAACACATTAAGAAAGTTGTTGGCAAGTATACTTTTTCTAGCATTGTCATAATCTCTTCTGAAAAATATACACAATTATAAATTAAAAGAAATAAATACAATGTCTTTGGAAAACTCTAGCCAATGTCGAATATGAGATGGTGTTTGTATTTTTTTAATAAACTTTTTAATTTAGAAAATTGTACAGTCTGGGCTCACTGATGAACAAATATTACTTACTATAATTGTAGCAATTGTCCACAGAGCAAACACAATTGTATACTGGTATATTCGTGTTGTCATTGCTCTGAAATTGGTTATTTTCTTGATATAGAACTGACTTGCTTTTGGATTCTCTGTAATTATACATTCGGAATCCTTACAATGCCAAAAACTTGAACGTATTTCCCCTTACTTGGTTTTACTGACGTTCCAGGCAGCTGCAATGACACAATTTACAACTACATCGGCAGGTACCATATCCGCACGTAGTTTCTTGTCGGCATGTACCGTATGTATAATTCCTAATCCTCCACCTACAAACATTCCTGTTGGTCCATATACGTTGTCAATCCACCCAGGCATTAGTTCTTTAACGGTGGGGGTTACTGTAAATTACAGTATATAAATGATGATGCAATACTAAACTGGCTGAATCACAAAAGTTAAAAATCATTACCAGAACTTTATACACTCTCAGTAGGTTACTATAAAAACGAACTACCGTTATCGTCAAGGTATGGTGTGGTATGATCATCAACTGATTGACGTATTTTAGTCTTTATTGACAGAACACATATGCTACTTATTACAAAAAATGTTTCAACTAAGTCCCCCCATTCGAATATCAAGGCTGAGACAACTTGCGAATGCAGATTATCTAAGGAGATAAGAACAACAGAAACGTGGAACTTTTAAACTTTGCTGAAATTCAGAAAATTAGAGAATATGAAACAAGAAATGTCGACCAGACTTATTGGGTTTAAGCTAAATCAGATATCGAAGAAGACAGGTGATGAGAAGATTATAAATTAATTGGCACCGCTGCTGTTGACGAATATGGATGTATAAAAATACCCATGCATAAAAAGTGGGGTCCATAGCGCAGGATGTATTCTCCACAGCGAACGAATTATAATTGTGAAAATAGCCATACCAAAAAAATTATACTAATATAAGTTTGCATGCCCAAAGCAGACCACTCAATTGAAGAAGCTGGCGGAATATATGAAGAAACCGAAACAGTAACAGTATAGGTATGTGAAAGGAGACGAAAACTTTAAATTAGTAGGAGATTGAAATGTGCTAGTAGGAGAAGGCCACGAATGAACAGTGATAGGGAAATATGCATTGGGCAAACAAAATTATAGAGGTAATCGCTTAATTGAACTCTGTTTAAAGCATTACTTGCTCTTTTAACACCATAAATGTCGAAGATATAGTACATGCACGATGCTTGAGAATGCAGGAAGATTTCAAATAGATTTTATCCTAGTAAATAATAGATTTGGAACTCAAATAAAAAATTGTAGAAGTTATTCAGGGGCAGTGACCACGATCTGGCCATGATGACATGCGAACTACTATTAAGGATATCTATAAAACGTGGAAGTAAATCTTGGCAGTTTAATAGACTAAACAACGACGAAACAGAAAAGCAATTAGGAGAAACACTGAATACGCATATAGAACATCAGGATATACAAGACGATGAAGTAAACACAGACTGTATATAAGCAAAAGAAAACTATATTCAAGAAATGTGAGAGAAAGTAGAAGAATATCTTAAAGCAGGAACAACGGATGTTGCACATACGATGAAAAAGATCTTTATTGATCCAATAAAAGATTAAACGGTCTGAAAGATGAAAACGTATGAATTCCACTAGAATATAACGAAATTACTAATCGATGAAAGATGCATATTCAAACACTATATGCTTACAAAGAAAATTAAAAAAGCGATACCGATTCAGCAGGAAGAAACATAGAACAAAGATATATAGGGTGTTCCAGAACTTCCTCTTCACTAATTAGACAGAGATTCCTTATGTTATAATATATCGATTAAACCTAATATATTTTTGTACAAAGTCCCTCCAGTAAGAAGTTATAGGGTCTTGAAACTCAATTTTTTCGTTTTTCTTTTTATGTTAATTTCCACAAATGTAAAGATACCGATTTGAATTTTGGTATACATGCCCACTATTATGTACTCCAATAATAAAAAATGTGTGATACACTAGACTTTACTGTAAGAGGCACTTTATTTGTATCTGAAAACTCTTTTTAGCTTTGTTACTTATAACATTTATTTAAATTTTAAGTTATTACCCGTCACCAACCTTATTAATTGATTTATTATAGTTATTTACTAGATCACACTCATTACCCATTGCTTTTATGATCATGCCTACTTGATAATTACACGTCTTAATGACAACCAAAAACCTTTGATGGGCATTTTAAGATTAACGGTTGCTTTCACGCATATGAACTAAAGGTACTTTATTTTTAGGATTTTTAATTTTCTTACGGATATATATTTGTTACCATAAAGTATGTTGCGCTATTGGTTACTGAAACCCTCTTGATTTGGCCCGTATATTGTTTATTTTAAATTATCTAGCGACTGACTGTCGTATTACAAATTCTTTGGCGCCCTTAGCAATTTTAATTGATTTTTTACTTTGTATGGGAACCCAGCCTTTTCCACTGCAGCTACTCGGCCTTCGAACTTGCTCACGTAGTTTCTAATTATTAAATTTATTGAAAGTTTGGTATCAAGTTAAGTTTTTATCCTTGTAATTATTCTATACATGTTATCCATTATTTTCTAAATATATTGAGATGAACAAGATTTTCGTAGAACCAAGCTCTTTTTTGAAATTAACAAAAACAGATAAGAATATAATTTATAGTTTTCATCTTTTTCCATGAGGAGTTTTACTACTTTTCTTTGACCATTAGCACTAAAACCTGATCTATATCTGATCTACAATATGTTGGTAATATATTTGCCAACCTTTTCATATATTATAATGTCCCTATTCCAATCAGAAAGTACTCAAACTCCTTACACGAATGCATTATATAATTTGTAATTGTTTTAATAATTTCCTGCCTCTGTTTTCGGCGTTTCCAAAAGAATGCCGTCTTAACTATCTTCTGGACGACATATTTCATCACTTTGATCTTATTTATTACGTTGTCTTTAATATGTTTTAGTCTTTTTATAAAATACATAATTTGTTGCAACTATTTGTCGTAGTTCTTCAAGCTTAAGGGCCACGTTGTCAATTAATTTCATCCTGTAACACGGATGGTTGCATTAACGGGATAATTTCCACAACATCATCGACAGATTCCCAGAGTCTACCAATTTTCCACTTTTCTAGTATCTTTACAAGGGCACATTCGACGTCATTGAGCAGTTAGAACCTTCAATAAAGACCTTTCTTCGAGAGGATTTTTTTGTTTGGTTTTCCATGTCATATCGTCGTCATATATAGATTTTTGTAGCTTTACAAAACTTATACAGTCGGCAATTTCGGTTTCTTCAATTTCATGTTCTAACCAGTTGCCTTAGAGACTGTTTGCATCTCTATGTTATTTCCAACAAAAGTTATCTGACTTTAGAGTTTTAGGCGTACTGTGCTGTTGAGCACACAGCCTATTGCGTGGACTTCTGCTTAAAAATAATTTGTAATATTTACTTTCTTGAAATGTGTATAACTTGGAATTAAAGTTTAGCATCATGACTACTAATCTAACTAAAGCCTTGTTGCGATTATATTACGCATCTATTTGACCTTGATGTCTATGGTACTTAGTTCATATTTCGCGCGCTTGTGCCCCTCCTACATTTGGCTGGCAGCCCAGAAAGTAAAAGATCGCGATTGTTTCCTCGGCGTTCTTTTCCGGCTTGTCTTCGTTACTGGCATGAAGCTAGTTTAAGCGTCTTTAAAGTGTTCAGTAAATGTATAGGCATGCAGTTTGATTTTTGTGTAATGGTTGCCTGCTCCTTTTCGGCGGAGTTGCATTCCTGAACTACGAATTAGTGACGTTTCTTGACGGATTCTACGCTAAGGAAGCCTTCTTTGGGCTGTATTTAATTTCACCTGTGTTCTATCGTAGACTATTTTTTCTCTATAGTAGTCATCAAAGAGCCGTAGGGCAGTTTGCAAAGGTGTTAACTTCTATAGCATCTGGATGTGGATGTCACTCAGGGCATCATCTTGACTCGTTCATATCTTTAAGTCGCGCCCGCTTCGCGTCTGTTGCGTGAATTTCTTACCTATAAGTTAGTTTGCCCTTGGTTTGGACATATACGGTTTGGATAACTGACTCAACCTTGGGGATAGACAGTTCGGTCCGCGAGCTTTCTACCTGGAAGCACACAAAACGTTTCGCCTTGCTCACCCTTGCCTTATTTAAATGTGTGCGATAATATTGTATCGTTGTATTGTAAACTTGTAAGTATATATGTATTAAGATGTATAATTTTTTAAGGTGCCTCGTAACTTGTCGAACTATAGTTATATTGTTTGATCTACGTCAACCTGTAATTAACCACCTGGATTTTATTTATAAATTAATAACAGTTATATAAGTACTGTGATATTCGCATTCTTGCGTTATTTATTTGTTACTGCTACCTGTACTTGAGTTGAGCTTCTCTTTCAGAATATTTTGTACTACTTGAGTTTACATATTCTCTTTGAACGTCTGGATACACTTGTCGTTTGGCCTTTTTGGCTCTTAATTAATTTGAATATTTAAAGAACTGCTCACACCGTCTCCATTGAGCTAGTTTCGGTCGGCAATTGTATCCAAGTAGTCACAAATTTGTTTATTTTCTTGAGAAAATAGCCGACGAATCGTTTGGATGATAACAGTCTTCCGTATCCCACTGAATATTTAAATTTTAATTTTAGAAGAATTACAAAACAGCAAAATCTGAAATAGTGATATGAGCTCTATATAAACAGATACTTACTCATAGAAGGGCGAACAATCGCAACTGGCAACCCTTGTCCTTCAGCTCCTACAACTTCTTCGGCTACAGCTTTAGTAAATGAGTAAGTGTTGGGCCAGTCGCCTACTAACCTGAAGTCAGTACCATTAACATCAGGAAATTATCATTTTTTCTTAATGTACAGCAGGTAACATGATGAAGCTATAGAAATTATAGTAAAAACAGTTCTAATGTAATTTCTAATAGTTTAATGTTAAATCTAATTTAAATCGTACTGATGCGACTTGACAAATTACTTACGTAGGTGTAATTTTTTCTAAGAGTTCGTCGTCTAAACTGTCCATCAGTGTCAGAAGATTCTTCCCGGTTATGGGTGGGCTGTATAGTTTTTCATCTATTTCGCTCTTAACGCAATGACTGTATGCTGTCGAAACGTAGATGAATGCCTACAAAATAAATAATGTCAGCTTGCATATTCATTGTCAGTTAACCAGTAAAAATCTATATTTATAGCATTTTTAAAACGACGTTGAGTAATTTAATTACAAATATACAATTAGATAGTCTTTTCATTCACCAGAAATAACAAAATAATGAGATAATATAAATGATTTAACTCTAATGAGATATCGCAGTGCTTTGAGAATACGGAAGGTATCTTAAAGGATTATCGGACGAAACTGTAATACCAAACGTTCTTGCGGTTTAAGATCGGTGTCAATCGGCTCCACTTGAGTAGCTCTCTTCTTAGGTTAGTTTAAAAATTGACAGCGTCACCAACGTCTCATGAATATAGAGAACGGGGTAGAAGAGACGGGTAGACCTCTTCGCGAGGACAGAAGTTAATGCCACCGAGTTAGTACTCAGCATGGAAAGCTAACGTAATGGAGCTGCCATTTTCAAAACTTACAAGTTTAAAATTCTGTTTTATTGCATGGTGAAGCCTTATTTCGACTCCTGGTGGAATATTTGCAGCTCGTTTGTTGTTTCGTCACCACCAGTTTGTAGAACGACGCTCTGGCCCGACAACGCTCTGAAAATAATCTCTCATTATACTGCTTGTAGATCAACGCTGATTTGCACGTGATCAATTTCGGATCTGTAGCCCAATCTTCTTTCAACAAGTTTAAGCTTAATTCATTCCAAGCCCGAGCTCTCCGCTCCAGCCGCCAATATTCGCTCAACCAAGTTGTAACTTGTTTCGGTCCTGCGTTCATCGCTACCACATAAATTGCTTCATCCAAATAAGTTAAGTATGTGCTATTAGTTAGCTATGCATGCCGTAAATTCTAAAACATGCTATATTAAGTTAAGTAATGTATGTGTAAAATATTTTAAAATTGATCCAAATTTTGAATGCATTTTCGTTGCGAGCAATTACATCATAGGTAAACAACTGCTCTTCTTATCTCACGACGTGACGTCTTGAGCAGGCAAAGTCTGTAAGTATTGTTTAGGTTAGCATTGTTTGTTGCGGTTCTGGCTTTCAGCTGGGGCCCGTCTATATATATTTCCTATATACTATATATTTCAAAATCTTTAGCATTTTACATTGAAACGTCGCGTGCAAGATGTCGACCTGGTATTAATCTTTGTTTTCTCCTATTTATTTTTTATGGATGTACATACCCTGCTTAATGTTCCTTATTTCGAAGACCAACAAAACCAAGTTTCGAACAACCTCGCGTTTTTGATTTGGTAGTTTACTATGTTATTTTGTTTGTATTGTAGATTTGGTAAACCGACATTCTTGCGTCTTTCAATTGGTTTTTATCTGTTAATTTATTTCACCAGATTAGCACTACACCGCTGTTTTAGTTACTTACTAAAATGTTTATTTGCAGGTCTGTAACGATCTGTGTTATTTTATTGTTCTTTTAACGTGGGTTTTTTACCTCAACTTTGTTGTTCATATTATTCCATTCGTGCTTTCAAACGATATCAAGAACATATGCCACATAACAATGTGTAGTCAAAATGGACGAAAAAATAAGGAAAATATGGAAAGAGCACGTAGAAAGAATGCATGAGAAGTAGCTTGCTCGAATGTGTATGAAGTAATGCCAAAAGCGAAAAACCTTCTGGGTAACTGCTTCCGCACGACATACAGGGACTACCACTAGTCATTAAAAAACACGGAGGTAAAAAGTACATTTGGGGACAGCACAATTAATGGATGGGTTTATTTGAAGTATGCACGTTTTCTCTTCTAATTTCCTTTTTCTTAATAGTACTAGACTATTTTTGCCGTATATTGATCTATTATATTTTAGTTCAAAACGTTTTCTTCTGCCTTTTTTCACCTGATTCGCGTTCCATTTAACTTTCTGCTTAGAAAAGCTCCAATACGTAATTTATCTATCCTTTTCTGCTTTCTATGGTAAACCCTTTCGTTGTAACTCTAGAATTACTAAGCTACAAAGTACACAATTTGACTAGCTTTGCCTAAATTTCCGAATTAGTTTGGCGATTACACCACCTAAAATAACATTTTTAATAGGGTTGAAACAAATGGATCTTTATTAAATAGAGATATTTGTCATTTCTCGACGAATTTTGATAAATGAAACTGATAAACAACTAACGGTTGACTTGCTTACTTTACTCCTTGACCTTTGGTTTGCTAGGTACTAAATAACAATAATTTAAAAGCTATAATAAGTAAGGTAAATGAGGAATGTGGAGGTTGGAAAAATACCCATGATCTGCACTGCTGACCACTTGCTTTCAACTAGAGCAGAAGTCGGGTAGAACGGATCCGTGCTACCAGGTGGTATGGTTTTTACCAGAGCATGATATATAGCGCAAGAGACGAAGAACACCAACTGATGGCTTATTTAATCAATAAGCTATATTTTTCAAAACACCATGACATTCTAGCAAAAATTAAATATCGGAAATAACAGTTTAGGATCGTAACATACCCTTCCCTTTTCAAAGAAGCCTAGAAATTTAGGGAGCAATCGACAGCAAAAAAGTGTTTGCAAAGAAAAAAGAAAGACTTGGAACATGTAAAAACAAAAGATGAGAAGTTTAACTTCCAGAATATAAGCCGTAAAAACCATCAACCTCGAAATAAAATAAGTAAATATTTTATGTAAATTCTCTGGGTTGGTAAGTTATTGTGTTTATAACCCGATTCATCTTTTGGAAAACACTACGTCAAAACTTCTTTCCAGAAAAATTAAGCTAACTTCTTACTGTTAAATTATTCATTTGCTTTGCCATGACTAACACATCCTTCGTTCCTCTAACGTTATTAAGACCGGCATCTCTGATCGTTCTGTTAAACCTAACATCTGCTGCGCAATGAAAAACGCAACCGACTTCGTCGATTAGTTTTTGTTTATCTTGATGGCCTATACCTAAATCGGTTAAAGTACAATTTCCTTCCACCACAAAGAGTTTTTGAAGAAGCTTTGGGTTCTCTTTTTTGATGCGTTCGAAAATCTGCAATAGTACAAGGAGCTGATTAGTGTCTTCCACTGGGTATGTTTATTTTTGTACTTACAACGTTATCCAATAGCTTCTGAAATCTTTCTTTCGGGCTTTTTCCCTTTTTCCCACGAATTAATATATATATATCCTCGTTATGCCCAAGCATGTCCTAAGTAACTTTTCAACCAATAGCTTTCCTACAAATCCAGTTGCTCCTGTAATGAATGCTGTACTACCAGAAAAGTACTGTTAAATCTCTGACTGTTCAGTCGCCATAACGTCAAGCTGTTATATATTTCTTGTCCTTCCAGCAATGCACGTTGGTTTCACTGAAAACAAATGGGTTATTTAGCTTTAAATACAAATAGCTTAAAATTCTTCAAAAGTATAATTTTACTTTTGATTTTGTATCAAAAGTTTAGCAAGATTCTAGAGTTTACTTGAATCGGTGGTGTTATAAAATTAAAGAAAACTGAAGAATGCCAAAGAAAACATCATTTTTCACGTACTGCGACCTAGGCCAGAAAAAACGTAACGTAGCGTAACAAGGATTTTTCCGGGAATACATTTGCCGAAAATAAGACTCAACCGATAGAGGATAATGTCACAAAGGAGTAAACATGTATCAACCATTACACCGCCCTCTTCAAGAGAAGCGCGCTGGACTTTTTCCGAAAAGACCCGGAAGCGCAGATGGAATTTTGCCGTACTTATATCCTCTGCGGAGATATATATTTTTTTTAATTTTAAGATGTATTTAATTTATTAGAAACGTGAAGATATTTGTACTCCTAACTTAATTTGATTTTTAAAATTATTTAGTGTCACAATGTTGACGAGGGAAGTTGTGGGTAAAGCCTTTTACAGATTTTTTACAGTTTTTTTTTGTTATACTTACGGAAAGAACCAGAAACACATCAATGAGCCATTCTTTTAGGTTGGGCTTTAATAAATTACTTAGTATTTAATAACGCAACCACAACTTCTAACAATGCAACTCAAATACTAAACTTGCCAAAATGACATTACTTATATTCTGGTAGAAATAATTTACTGACCAATGCCATTACTGAAACAATATAGCCGCAATTGCGGTACTTTAAGAATCAAGGGTTTCTTCGACTGATTTGGTTAAATTTGGCAATGCACAATGCATAAAGCTCGCGAATTAAAATTCTGGTCCTGAATGACCTACGGTCTTGCATGTGCGAACCTTTATTAATCATATGAAAGTTTTCACTAGAAAAATTCTCTCTTCAATACTAAATTGAATCATTTTAACAACATGTGACTGACAAATCTAATTGTAGCACTACTAACTATGCGTGAAACTTAAATAAAACTAAGCAACGATTATAACAGCATTGCAATGTTGGCTTTTTTGCCACCCTGTATATCATCTCTGATGGTTGGTGCTTCGAAATAGATTTTTTCGGTCACGCAGCTCGATAAAAAATCACAAGGTGTCAGCTCCGATGCATCGTCATTTTGACATTACTAGTTCAGGAGTTGCTGGAGGTCAACTTTTTAAGCAGTAGGGGTGAGTCATTCCTTGGAATATTAAAATAACGTTTGCCCGTCAGACGATTATCGAAAAAATGCGGGCTTTGTAAAAATTTACCACTATGCACCCCCTCCCTCCGCAAACATGGGAAACAATTGATTTTAGAAGTAAAATTGTCGTACCCTATCGTTTCGCTGTAGTATACAGGGTGCCCAACTTAAATGTACGCAGCTTTAAACAGGTGAGTATGCAACACACATTACATTTCAATGTAGTAACAGTCTAGATGTAATGTGTTTTGCATACTTACCTGCATAAAGCTGCGTACATTTAAGTTGGACACCCTGTATATTATGCCAATTGGCTACACCAATGTTTTTTAAAATTAACTCATCGGTGAAAAGAACATTATTTAGAAGCTTCAGATTTTCACCCATTATAAAATCCGTACCATATGAATTTTGATGGATTTCTACAGGGTATAGATTTTATGATTCTGTATACGGCGATTTACTGACTTCTTTATACAGTGTAGATACTAAGTAACGCATAAATGACGTCATCAATATTTTGTTAAATGACAGCCTATATTTTTTATTATTTATTTAGGTAGCAAGCTTTACTCACTTTTGAACTGAATCAAAATTTAAATAAGTTACATTAGATAAACAGCCTTAAAGTACGTATAGTAAAGATTAATAAAATTAACATAGTAATTCTAGTTGCCTGGGTTTAAAACCAAAAAACAGTTCAAGTGCTGCCTGCACACCCTTGAAGTAATGCGAAAGCGGTTCCAAGGGTGAACGGTAGAAGAGCTGAGAAAAAGAAAATTTAAAAAAAAATGAAGAAAAAGGAGAAAGAGAAGAAAAAAAGTAATTCTAGTGACCTGTTTAATTCTATTACTTCTTATAGCTTATTATTTGTAGTTCAGTAATACAGGTAGCTACGGTGTCCTCAAATGTTGTTTTCCATCGCCCACTGAAGATTGTATTTGGGAAAATTCAGTTATTTAAAAAAAAACTCAAATTATCTTGAAAGCCACTCAGTTTTGGTATTCATGTTGAATAAAAATTCTCTTCTTGCACATCCTTAGTAGTAAAGGCATAATTGAGTTTTACTAAGTATATTCCCTTGTTATTTACACAATCACATCTACAGAATATTTCATATGTCTGCGATACATAGGACAATTATTTTTATAAAGCTTTGGATCGATGGTAACACACTTTGGTTTCACTGTGTTGCAGCGTTTGTTGTCAGGAGGCCCAAATACCCCAAAAAAATATATAAAAAAAACATTTTTTTTTAACTAAAAAATGGCTCTAACTCTAACGAGTTGCGCGATGTTTGTTGATCTCTGAAACACTAGTATTTATAGAACTGGATTTTTTCCTGGAGACCGCTAAAACTTATTGTATTATAATACCAATGTGAATACAAAAACTTCATCAAAAACATATTACTGCCGAGGGAATTCATAGTAACATAAATTGATCATGATAGATAATGCGGTAACAATCTTTACTTTGGAGATCAGTGATAATAATAATAACAACCAAAATAAATGATGTCGATAGAAGGTAATTTTTGTAAATTTTAAGTCATACTGGGCTATTATAAAAATACCTAAATAGAACATAGTTTTGAGATAAGTGGCTAAGATTTAGTCTTTAGTCTCTCCAGATTTTGATTATTTAGTTCCACCGTGTACACTATGATGTTTTCTTGGACCTAAGTGATACGAGATATTCACTATGAACAAATTATTAATAATATTTTATTAATTTTAATAACATGAATGTCATTTATTGCATATTATCTGGCCCACAGTGAATATCCCCATACACAGCTACCATTTTAAATTTGGACATGGATTTCTTAACCATTACAAACTCTCGTATAACTGCGAAAATTTCAGCAGTTCACAATAACTCTTATTTGTAAAATGTTTGATAACTCAGAAATAGCACTTACACGTTTTCAGTTTCTTCTATGAACCAACACCTAAAATGTTGAATATTATTTAGCACAGCGTCTCTCCACACTATTGATTGCAGCACAATTTTCAAATAGTAGTTATAGTCAGCTTACTCATAAATATTCCCGAAAATATAACAATGAGTGCAAATATCCAAATAACCTTGGTTTCAAAATGTTCTGCATATAATTCCAAGCATTGCAAATGCAATATCAATGTAGACGAGTAAAAGCGTTTCAATTACAGCTTGCCAAATATCAAACTGTTATAAAGTTTTTCATGCTCTCAATGTCGTAAATAAATAAATAAAAAACTGAAATAAATTGTTATTTTACCATCCATACCGGATACTTATCCGCTTCTTATTTGCACGAAGATAGGATGCCATGATTTCAGTATAGTATGTTGGTCTTCGCTTTACAATAAAATGCTAATGTCTGTTAGCCGGGCTCCATAGCTCCGTGGTAAGCATTCTGGCTACTGATCTAAGGGTCGAGAGTTCGATCCCCGATCCCGGTGAGGTTTTTAAAAATAAAAAAAAAATGCGGATGAAAACCTCTACAGAATGCCATCATTCGGAAGTGATGTAAAGCCGTGGGTCCCATGTTACTACGATGTGTAGCATGTAAAAGATCCCTTGATAAGGTTGGAACTCCTTAGTCTCGGCAAAATTCTAAGTAGGACTAAGATACCTGGTACTCTGCATGCCTAGACCTTGTTCATGGGGTTGGCAAAAAAAGGCCTATGAAGGCCTACTTGCTAGACTCGCTAGAGTCTCCCCAAAAATACTACACTACTACAATGTCTGTTAAGACTCCCGACGTTTAGCTGAACTAACTTACGCTTCCACATTTCTGCGCCGTGCCCTAAAACAAAATCCTTCTAAATCGGGCCCATTTCGAGATTTTCTAGGCCCCGTATTTGATTACAAGACAGGCTACGAGATCTCTTGCACTAGTTTTGGCGGAAGGCACCTTTTCATATTACAGGATCGAATTCTGCAATTCGTTACCATAATGTATAGGTTCCGCTAAGCAGTTTACCACAGTGCCCATTGATGGGATCCGCGTTAAATCTTCTAATCTTCAGCCAAATTCAAATGAAGCAAAAGCAATGTATCAAATTACCCGGCTGGCGCCGGCTTAACGATGTTTTCAGACCCGTGAACCCCGGACATTTTCGATGCGTTGAGTTAAGGTGATGCAATCCCAAGCATCGCAGATAGAGTTCATGTAAGTGGAAGCGAGATGAAAGAAGTAAGACTTTTCCTGCATGACGAAATCTCGGCGGTGACGCGCGAAATAGCGCTCCTTTAGGGGAGTCCAATTTACGCTTTCCAACTGAACGTATGGTTCTGTACCACTCAAAAAAGAAGTAACATCCCTTATCGTTAATAGGGGTTTGTCGTGCCTTCCCGGGAATGTTTGTAAAGCCACATGCTTCGCGCTCCGTTGAGTTAGTGCCGTTAATTACGTGCTTACGCTGCAAACAGCGGATCTTCAAAAAGAAGCGCGCTTGTAAGCATATCTACAGGGTGGATCTTTGTCATTCGTCGTTTCGGTCCTGCCCAAATCTGTTTGTGAAGGATTTTATTACAACACTTCCCCGGCTAAGTTTGTCGGCCACCCCGCCGTCGTCGTTGCAGCCTTCATCGTTGCTGCACGTTAAAACATCTCCTATTCGATAGCATCATCAGGCCACATCGCAGAATAACTCTAGGCGAAGCCCTACCAGCCTGTTGTCATAGGAAATGTAGTTCTTGGGCTTCTACGCCAGAAAAAAGGTATTGCAAACCGTCGTTGAATGCTACTTGTTCTATAAAGTGTTGTGCGTAATTTAGACATTCGTTGAACAATACATGCTATGTTGTACCGTGCAAGATTAACTAGGTACCGTCCGCTTTGAGTTTACAAAGCTTTGCATAAAGATACCGTGGTAATTTGACTCTTAAGTACCGAGGAAAGCCTAAATTGGCAGTTTATACTGGTCGTTAGTGGATTTAGGTACCAACATTAAATCTGTAAATCATTGTAAAAACGTTGACTAACCTCGATTTTACTACATACTACATGTCCAAACTCATATGTGTGTAAATATTAAGTTAATAGATCACCTTATTTTAATTCAATGCTTGTACTTTATTTTTGTGTGTTCATTTAAAGTAACAGGAACTGTTATTCCTGTCGTGTTGTGTATACTGCTCTGTGCAGGGCCCAAATAACTGCAAGAGGGACACCCAAAAATAGGTGTAAACTTCTACAGCTGTGGAGCGCCTCCTGGGGGTAACAAAGCGATGCAATCGCGATTGGATTTCGGCTTTTGGCCAATCGTCAGTTGAATTTAGACCTACATCCTCAAAAGTCGTGGCACCCGTCAATTTTTCTTTAAGCATTTACCATCAACCACCCCTATCGTGGTACCTCGCCCTGAACTGTGCCCAATCGTTCGATTGAGTTTTAGCTAAAGCCAAATGGGCTGGAAGGGCACGCAGGGGCGAGCCTTGCTACGAATATTCATTAGGGGGTCTTAATGATCGATGTTACAGTATGCATGTCATATTATAAAATGCTAGATTATGTATATCCAGCTCTGTTGCTGATGTTTGCTATACAATGATGCAATGCAATGTTCTAAATAATTTTACTTAAAATAACACTATTTTAAAGCCTTAAGATATTGTAATGAAAATATATTCAAATTAGGTGATTTTTCTCAGTATTATAGGTATCACGGAGAGTGATATATACGACCTGAGGACAAGACGTATTGAAAAAAGTCGATGTAAGCTAATTTGATTTCGGCTCATATAATTAGAGAAGACCCCCAACGACTTATTTGGAATAACAATCTACAAATGAATATTTTACAATGGGCAGCTTACTGACAGACAGGAAGGAAAGTTCCGAATTTTAGGGTGGAGCACGGGGTACAGAATAATGACTGGAAAACTAGAATTGCGTACTCCGCTTTTTCTAACATACGACGATAGAATGGCAATTGCTCGAGAATTGTTTCCAAAGCATAACACACTGGAACGGCCAATAATTGTGCAGGAAGATATACCTGAGTGCACAAACGGGAAATTGTTCGAGGTATGGAGGAGGATCAAATGGGGAAAGGCCGCTGACCCAGATGGTGTCCAGCCGGAGGTGACAAGATTAATATCAGTAAGAAAAACAGAAGCGGAACGTAAGATGATGAGCGCAGTATTCGAGGAGGGACGATTCTCTAGAAACTGGAAAACTGGCAGGTTGACCCTCATAGAGAAGCCAGTAAAACCTGGTGAGAATAAAACCTACAGGCCCTTTTGTCTGTTAAATACAATGGGAAAACTTTTGAAACACATAATAAACCAAAGGCTGTTGAGCGATATGAGTAGAAAAGAGGATTCCGGGCCAAATCAGTATGGGTTGACACAAGGCAGGTCAAAAAATAAGGAAAGTAAGAAAAAGGAAGGTCAGACTCGTAATTTTAAATAACAACGACTACGTTACGTAAAAATCGCGACACTTCCTCATATAGATGACCACTTTATTGCACATTGTGCGCTTTAAAATGACTACAAAAGACACAGTACCTTTGAGGGGTTTAGCAGCCATTGCTCGAAGTCCATCAAAGCCGCCGATGCCGATGCCCCAGCAGCTGCCAAGTTGCCTGATGAAATACGGAACGAAGCTTTCACGAACATAAGTTGCCGTCTGTCAAGAGTTTTGACGTTATTTATATCCCCCAAAGGGGTAAACAACGAAGTACGTAAACGGCTGCCAAGTTTTACCACACGATACTCCGTTAAGGAAAACTAGCACGATCGCGCAGGGCGATTATAGAGCTTCCAACTCCTCGCTACGAATTCTCGGCTGCACAAACATCTCTCGTATAACGAGAATATTGACAAACAAGCACCCATTTCGGCGAGAAAGGCACAAATTGTCACAGGCGACGAACAAAATACAATACAATTAATAACCGGTACGTGACATTTGGGCGCCGCCCTTTGGCCGCCGCCGTTTGGGCGCCGCCGTTTGGACCCCATACTTTTGACCGCCGGACGTTTGGACGCCAGTAGTATAATGCATTTTTAAATAGCTTGAAACTTCTAATAATGTTGCTTAATTATTTTTAATAATTCCACATAATGTCTTCTTGTAATTGTGGTAGATTATATTGTAGTTCTACTTTTTATTATGTAACGATATGTATACTACTTAAGTAACTGTAACCTAATTTTACTTGTTATATACTAAATAATTTCTATGACGATAATATTTGTTTTAATTTTCTGGAATGGTTTAAGATTATAAATGCAAAAGTTTTCAACAAAAACTGGTGGTGGATTATATTGTAGTTCTACTTTTTATTATGTGACTATATGTATGCGAGTCCTACTTAAGTAACTGTAACCTGATTTTACTTGTTATATAATAAATAATTACTATGCCGATGATATTTGTTTTAATTTTCTGGAATGGTTTAAGATGATAAATGCAGAAGTTTTCTTTTTTACCTAAGCCGCAAGTTGATTGTGTTAAATTTTTTGGAGTAATTGTAAATTTACTTAAATAGATACATCTATATCAAATCTATTACACCGTGAACAATGTCATTTGAAATTGCTTGCAAAAAATCATATTTACGATAAATAACAGAAGAATCGTGGACTATTTTTAATATTTCTAAATTTCGGCGCCCAAAAGTCCAGGCACCCAAACGGCCGGCACCCAAACGGCGGCGCGCTTCGTTGCAAAACCAGTACGAAAGTTAGAGCGCTCGCTTGCGTTTTACAATGATTCTTTTCAGACATTTATCACATTTTATTTTTTCCAACGTCGAACTAGGAACTAAATGTAAGTATCTTGCACATGAATGCAGTTGTTTCAATGCTTTTTAAATCAGATACATCAAAAGCAAATGTGAGTGCAGCTTTTTTTATTGGTACGAACAGTATGTCAACAACACTATTACTTCCCTCGTTAGTGATGAAAATGGTTTACTTTTATCACAAGTGATGCAAACACCTACTTTCTTCTTTAAATTGAGTGACAGAAATGTAATTTTTACAGTTTTTCAAATTTGAAAGACTGTTTATGTATTTAAGGTTACAGTAGGAGAAAAGTCAGCTATAAGTTGTTGTATTTAGTTAATTACTAAATTTATTTTGTTAAAAGTAAGATTTAAAAAAAGAAAAGAAACAGTATTAGTCAATTCAGTACTCATAAAATTTTATTAAAAAGGTAACGTCTCACTGAGTGGTATCAGCTTCATCAGGCGAAATAAAATATTATATTAAAAGGACGAGTACATAAAAGGGGTGAACCTGTTTTGAAGCAAGTTATTTTTTAAATCCGTAATATCCTTTAGGTATCATTTCCCTTTAATTTCGTCACTTGGTAGAAATTGTTTTAATAAACTTTTTTTTTAAATTTTACATTTTGCTTTTGCAATAATCAAGAAGACTATACTAAGGAGATGGAACTTCCTATGACGGTTGTATATAAAAGTGGCCCTTATGTCGGGGATAGCCGTGGCGGCGCTGTCGACAGCGTGTACTGCCGTTCGAGAGTTGGAAGCGAGCTAAATTAACCTGTAATCGCGGTTAAAAGTCAGTTTACGGTTGTTAATCCAATGGAGTGTATTTCAAGTGTGTTATTAATTGTTAAAACATGGTCCGAATTTCCAGTTACACTCAGCAAATGTTTGACATTGACAGTTCACGAGTTTTGTGAATGAATAATTGTACACCACGGCCGCCTTACTTGTTAGCTTTTAGCGGTCCGCTTCGAAACGAGAGTTGCGTGTCCTTAGTATAGTGTTCTTGGAAATAATAAACAAGGTTGAAAGTGCAAGGAAGCGAAAAAACCATTGTTAATATTTCATCCTCAGGCGGTGTTAAGTTCCATACAATTATTATAATTTTTTTTATTGTATTTTAAACATTATGTAGTGACGATGAGTTACTGAATGGAGCGTAGTTATTTTAGGTTATGATTTATAATACCGGAGAAAACATAGGGGTACCTATACACAAGAAGGGAGATACAAACGATTGTGGCAACTACAGGGCAATACGTCTCTCTTGGATAGTACAGAAGATATGTTCAAGAATACTAGAAAGAAGATTACGAGAAGAAGTTGAAGAAAAACTATGTGAAGAACAAGCCGCTTACAGGACACAAAGACAAACACAAGATCATATCTTTGTACTAAGAACAGTTACAGAAAAGAGATTAGAAAGGGGAAACCCTTTGTATCTAGCATTCATAGATATAAAATCAGCATTTGACACGGTACCCAAACAAACAATATGGAATGCGCTGACAGAACTAGATGTATTATACCCACTTCAACAGGCCATAAAAAGAGTATACGTTAATGCAAAAAAAGAGTGTGAATTAAAGGGAAAGAATCTCAAAGCTTTGAAATGGATAAGGGGATCAAACAAGGAGATTCATTGAGCCCCCTACTGTTTCTAATAGTAATGAATCAGATTATTCAGGAAGCGAAAGAACCAAAATTCAATATGAAGGAATTGGAACTTATAGCCCATATATATGTATACAATGCCTCATATATGCAGACGACATCGTGCTGCTAGCAGACTCAACTAGAAAACTACAACTAGCAATAAACAAATGGAACTGAGCGATAGAAAGAAGATGTATGAAAATAAACACAAACAAGACCCAAATTATGAAAACCGAGAAAAATGATATGAACGAAAACACAAGAATAACATGCAATGGGAAAGAACTCGAATGGGTCAACAACTACGAATATAGATAAAACTAGCACGATAGAACAGGAGATTCCGAATAGAAGAGATAAAGCTAGCAAAGTATATTATGCGATTAACAAATCAATAATAGCGAAAAAGGAATTGAGCATGCAAACAAAGCTTAGGGTTATAAAAAAGCACATATACACCAGTATTAACGTATGGGGCAGAGCTGGACAATAAAAGACAAAACCAGAAGGAAAAACGAGAGAAGAAGTAGGTCAGCAACCGCTATTACAAGAAGTAGAGGAGATACAATTACAATGGTATGGGCACATACTGAGGATGGCAAGAAAGTGATACCCCAGGAGATTACTAGAAGCAAAGCCAGAGGAAACAAGAAGCAGAGGAAGACCACGAGAAACATGGAAACAGAGCTTAGAAAAAAGGGTAGAATAGAGAGGAAAACACCTAGGAAAAATCAAAAGAATGGCAGCCAACCGGGACAGCTTCCGGAAGTGGTTAGAGGACCCGACGCTTTAGTTCATAAAGGAGAAGAAAAAGAAGAAGATGAAGATTTATAATATACACTGCATTTGAAGTGTGGGTAGTGTAACTTGATGTAGTTGCTGTTGATGTTTCGCCACCAGTGATGTGTTCGGAACAAAATTGGAAAAAGAATTGTTTTTTTTTGGTATTTTAAAATTTTTATTATTTGATTTGAGGTATTGCGCGACATACTAATTAACGGTTTAATATTTTCTGAGCCATAATTTTCTTTAATAACTGCATTAAAGTACGTTTACATTAAACTTGCATAACATTTTTATTGGAATGTTGACCTTGAGGGTATAGGTTAATTTTTCTTTTAGCAGGAATATGAGTAAGATATAATTTTCATTTCTTGGAACGTGGTTTTCGAATTCCAGCGCCCTTTTAATTTGGGAGCAGATAACTTTCTAATTATGGTTGAGGTGGGCAATCAGATTTGTAATATATTTAGAGTCACAATAATTGGAAAAATGTTTTAAGCAAAAATTTTAAGTCAATTTAGTCATGCATTTTAATATCGTCCTGCTAAAAGAAAAATTAACCTATACCTTCAAGGTCAACATTCTAAAGAAAATGTTAAATTTGGCAATGCACAATGCAGAAAGCTCACGAATTAAAGTTCTGGTTCTGAATGGCCTGTTGTCTTGCATGAGCGAACCTTTATTAATCATATGAAAGTTTTTCACTAGAAAAATTCTCCCTTCAATACTAAATTAAATCATTTTGACAACATGTGACTGACAAATCTAATTGTAGCACCAGTAACTATGCGTGAAACTTAAATAAAACTAAGCAATGATTATAACAGCATTGCGATGTTGGCTTTTTTGCCACCCTGTATATCATCGCTGATGATTGGTGTTTCGAAAGAGACCATTTCGATCACGCAGCTCTATAAAAAATCGCAAGGTGTCAGCTTGAGTGCATCGTCATTTTGACACTACGAGTTCAGTAGGTTGACATGTCAACCTCAGGGTAAAAACATATTCATATCTCCGTTAATGCATAAATATCTATTATTTACTAGGAATATGATATTGTACATTTTCGTCATAGATACAACATTTGAAAAGCTATTCATAACTCCCAAGGGACTTGTTAAATTATTTCTCCCTCAAACTCATGGTAAGCATGCAACTATAGGCAACGTCTTAGCAACCATATATTGAGACAATCCTTGATGTTACTTACGTATTCTAATTTTAAATGTCATTATGAAATTTTGAAATTGCATACTATTCTTACTAATATGCTAGTAAATAAAATATTGTATGCACCACGAGAGATATTCATGTTCTTTACCTTCGGTTGACTTACAAACCTCGGGCCAGAGCCCTTGGACTGTAACACATGTCAACCTCAGGGAAAAACATATTCATATCTCCCTTACTGCATAAATATCTATAACATATCCCCTGCAATTTTAATAGCTACACCCCTTTGAGATTTTTTCCTATAAATAAACATTAACATACTTACCCAATGCATGCGTTACTTAACTTCCACACTGTATATCAAGAAAATTGAGTTCATTCTCGGGTAACGGTAACCCTCATGATAAATTCTCGTACATAATGCACAATTTTTAACAGTTTTCCCCAAAAGTGTAAACCATTTTAATCATATCTTTTGCAAAATTTACTTTGAAAAATGTTAATAGCACTATTACTACAAGGAGAGAAATAAACTTGATTTTAAATTAGTTTTTACGCAAAAAGACACAAATTAGTTTTATTACTTCTTATAGCCTATTATTTGTGGTTCAGTAATACACGTAGCTACAGTGTCCTCAAATGTTGTTTTCCATCGCCCACTAAAGATTGTATTCGCGAAAACACAGTTATTTTGGAAACATTTTGAAATTACCTTGAAAGCCACTCAGTTTTGGTATACATGTTGAATAAAAATTGTCGAGAACGGTGTAAAAGAATGTAGATGTTACATTTGAAAAAAAAATTTTGGGGCTACAATTCTTAAAAGTCGAAAAATGCTAAAATTTATCTTATCTAATAAAATCGACTTTTTCGAGTCAGTACAAACTAGAGATCCTTGGCCTGTAAGAGCTATTTACCCTAAATAATTCATAACTTCCAAATAATTGATCAGAATTTCAAATGTAAGGTGAACACGAGCAGGCAAGGTCATAGACGATGATATCATATTTACAGACATTTCCCTCTTACTCATAAGTTTCAGGGCGGGGGGGGGGGGGGGGCAAATACTCAAAAATTCCAAACAGGGGATGTTAGGGGTGGGAATAATTCGTAAAGGACAAATTTTCATTTTTGTGAAAATTTACGGAGATGTTCTGTAAAAGCTTTTAAACCATGGACTGCGATGAACAGTTCGGTGTAAGGAGGCCCAATTACCTAAAAATAATCGAAAAAAAAAATCTCAAAAATTACTCATAACAGACGAGATTTACAAAAATTCTAGGGATAGAGATATCGGGGGGTACAAATTTTATTTCAGCGCTGAGCTTATGGGGTATAAAAATTGGAGGTGCTGGAGGTCAGTTGATGGCAGAAATACTAGTATTTATAGATGACTGGATTTTTTTCTGGAGACCGCTAAAACGTATTGTATTATAATTCCAATGTGAAAACAAAGAATTTAACAAAAACATATTATTGCAGATTGAATTCATAGCAACGTAAGTTACATGATAGATAATGCGCTAACAATCATTAGTTTCGAGATCAGTCATAATAATAATAACAACCCAAATAAATTACGTAGATATAAAGTAACTTTTGTAAATTGTAAGGCAGACCGGGGCTATTACAATAATAAATATACCATAGTTTTGAGATAAGTGGCTGAGATTTAGTCTTTAGTCCCTCCCGATTTCGTTCCACCGTGTACACTATGATATTTTCTTAAACCTAATCGGTGCTAGATATTCACTATGAACAAATGTTCTATCGTAATAATAATTTAATAACATGTTGCATATCATCTGGACCACAGTGAATATCCTCACTCATAGCTAGTATCTTGAAATTTGGGAATGAATTTCTTAACCTATATAAACTCCCGTATAAACGCTGTTTACACTAATAGCATATTTATAAGATAAAATGGCACTTACACGTTTTCAGTATATTCTACTAACCAACACCTAAAATGTTGAATATTATTTAGCACGTGTCTCTCCGCACTACTGATTATAGCACAATTGTCAAATAGTAGTTATAGCCAGCTTACTCATAAATATTCCCGAAAATATAACAATGAATCAAATATCCAAATAACCTTGGTTTCAAAATGTTCTGCATAAAATTTAAAGCATTGCGGATGCAAAAGATCAAACTGTAATAAAGTTTTTCACTCTCTCAATGTAGTAAATAAATAAGTAGGAAACTAAAATTAACAATTTTTACATTATATATAAATTATTTGTTCTACTAAATCTAAATCTGAAAAATTACTGCTACTCAAAGAGAGAGTTTAGAAATTAAACGGCAACGTAATTAGACGTGTTGGGTAACTACAGTGGTATTATAGCCGAATAAATAAATAAGTTTATAACTGACCCGAGCAGTTCGCGATTTATCTAACTACCAACCACCAAGCTTTTAGTAATGTCCAGATTTAAAAAGGAAACCTTTAAATAAAAATTATTCAAAATATTTTAAACGTTTACAAATCAAACAGCTTAGTATCGACTAACGCAACCTGGCAACATTTGACGTTAAGTGTATGCAAACTGCATTACGTCAGCAATACGAAGAAATAAAACTCAACTCTTCTCCACGTACATTTATTTAAATTGGCGATATGTTTCGAAACCAAACTGGTTTCATCTTCGGGCCATAATGATCATTGGTAGTAGAAGCACGTGTTAAATTTGTAGGTTAAAATGAGGTTAAGTTAAAACGTTGAAGACGAGGTAAGAATAAAATTCAAAAAGACACCACATTGGAGAAGAAAAATTAATTAACCAGCAAACTACGTTATAAAAATCGTTATACTGGTTAATATTTACATCACAATATAAGAATTAAAATTAGAGAAAGTTAAATAGATGCTAACATTGAAGATTCGTTTACAAGTTAGAGTAATAAGGTCAGACACAACTCATATACTCATATTCATGTGACTTGAAGGTAGCACAAAGAGCTCACCTTGAGGTCTAAGTGCTCTTCAATTTGGATTCGCCTTGGTTGACCAAGCAATGGAGATGCAGAGCAATAATCCTTGGTCCGATAGTCGGTTTCATTTTTTTGAGTCCTCAGGAGGGTTAGCGGTCCATTTTTCTTTGTGAGTCTGGTTTGTGGTTTGGTTATTGTCTTCATTCATGTGGTAGTACAAATTTGTAGCGAAAGAAAAAAATTCGAAACAATCTAAAATTGGACGAGTATCACTTATTTTAGAATCCACAGAATCTAGCATCTGTCTATTTCACTACGCTCGGTTTTAGTAATTAACGTGTTTAGAGGGGTAACCCAGTCTTAATATTTGAGCATATTTTTACCACTAAAGCAAGCGTAGCGAAGCAAGAGTGGTAATTTATGTGAGAAATGTTAAGACGGTTACCCCTCGAAATGCGTTCATTAGTTTATTGTTCATTGAGGCAATAATTTTGAATGAATAATAATTACTAAAAACTGCTAAATCGAAATCGGACTATCATGAATATGTGTGATGTTGCTATAGTGCCTGTCGTAAACAAAATAAAAATCTTAAAATGGAAAAGCAAAACGAGTTCCTTGTTATCCTGGATAAAATTAAAAAGATTGTCCCTTCGAGTGGATGCATGTTAAATGTATCTTAACATTCGAGGACGCGATCATGTTAAACACTGTTTAACATTTCAATTAACAATAAAAAAAAAGAATTTTTTAGGTGCCCGTTGCCGAAGCATAAAAATAGTACATCGCATTTGTCACTCATAATGGTTCGAAAATCGAAAGAAGAATGTGTATTGAAAAGGATATGTGGCAATGCATGAAAGTGTAAAGACCTGTATGGTATGGCTATTTACAAGGAGCAGAAAAATTAAGATACATTATAAAGGTCACCGACGGGAGTCCAATGGGTTGTAGAAAAAAACCTGAAAGGCCATGAAAGGAAGAACTTAACGAAAGTATGAGAAACTAAACCTGCAATATCAAGGGTAAGAGAACAGTAGTGAACGAAACCCTGTAACTGACCTTCCAACTGCTATTAATCTTTTACATAATTAGCAGAAAGGTGGTTGTAAGACCTCTCCAAAAATTGAGCTGAAAATAAACGGAAAAGTCATCTCCGATAGTCGGTCGGTGGCTCAATCTTTTGCTCTGTACATTATAAATGTTGTTAATGTGCAATTAAACGCACTCTTTCCCAATGGTTTGTCAAATGCATGTACAACTTGTCAGGCCATTTTTATATTTTACCGATATGCCACCTGTTGGAGTAGTTTTGGTACAAAAATAACGATTTTGCTTGTATATAAGTTCCGTATCAGTCATACTTTCTCGTATAGTACATCAGATATTTCTCTCGTATAGTACTTCAGCGATTTGCATTTAAAATTCTAAAGTTGACACGCACGCAACTCCGCACCGCTCTGGGCTCTAGTCGTTTTCGTCACAGCTGCACTTTGTTTCGTCCCGTTTACATCAATTTCAAAACATAGTCAATGAGAACAAGCGAGATATTTTCCTTAAATAATTTCAGCTTCAGTCGCTCTCTCTCGTCCGCTGCTTGCAGACTGCAATTCCATTGGCTACAGCTGCACATCGCCAATAGCGCGTTTAGCGCGAAACTCGGCGTCTCTTTTGGCATGAGTCAGTCTCCGGCACGGCGGCTTGTGTTTGTGCGGTTACAGCTTGGTCCCGCTTGTTGGGTTTGACTCGAAAAGGCGAGTTTTGGCTTTGTGTTGTTTTGACAGATCTGACCGATGTTTACGTGCCGTTAGTCGTGCAGTTGTTTGGTGACCCCCTTTTGTTCTTCTGGCGGCCGACGCTTTGCATTCTCGTGTGCCAGGCAGGCATATACCCGTTGCGGAATTCATCGCGCGCGGGCGTGCAAATGATCGCAGTAAAGTTTCCTGTGGGGAGTTGGCGTTATCATTCAGTACCGTTGCAGCGTTGCGGCTTTCTTGCACTGCAGGCGAGTGCGACAACAACAACGCGGCCAGGCAAAACCAACAAAAAGGTGTGTGTAGCTTGTAAGATCTAATTCATTCATATGTTCAGGCCTAATTTATCTGTATTTACTTGCTAATGCAGTGCCGCTTGGTCGATGCTATTGATAATCACATTTATGTAACTGTAGAGGCCGAATTTATATGATAATTTGCTGATTCATAACGGCCTACCAAGGCCTCTAGTAAAACTAAATTTATTCAGTTGTTCGCGCATAATTGGTGCGTTCTTTTTAGAAACATTACAAGCGTCGCTGAGGCTTTGGTGATCTCATTTCATGTGTTTGTTTAGTTATAATTAGAGTTAAAGCGTCTCCCAGCTGGGCTATATAGTTTAGTTTATACATGACTGTGTTTACCTTTTGTGTATCACTAATTTACATGTGTGAGACCAATAGAACGGTATATCGAACGAGGTCTTATGATTTCCGACAGGTCTGTGCATGCGTACTTTCAGCTTACTGTGTAAAGATAAATGTGCGGCGAAACCTGAGTGTTTAAGCGTCACAGGTAAGTTGGCGACGCTTGCTGCTGCAGTGTCGGGAGGTTGTGCCCATTTATCTTTCATTCCGGTTGAACTTCAGATTTTGCCAAGGTGATAAATTAGAAGGTACGTTCACTTGATTTTTCCGGTTTCGGTGTGGGTCTATCTCTGAATTCTAGTTCTGGTCGATGGAACAGGGTGGCGCCCTAATTAATTTTATGGTTGTTTACCACCCATTTGGCCGTTGCCCGTAGGTAAGCTCATGAAGGACCCTTCCTCGCTCCACTGATGTCTAGCCGGCATATCTTGTTGAGAGTTGGGCAGCGACCCTAGGTGAGGCTTTGTCCCGATTATGTGAAACATCGTCAGCGCTGGCCGTTTAGCTTTTACGTAATTTTTGTATGATCCGGCGCGGTGTCGTAAAAGTCGTTTTATACCGTAACAAACTTCTAAGCTTGAAAACAGTTCTATGGTATTTATACCTGTTATTGATCATAATATCGAAAAAGTTATATTTGACTCAAAAAACAAAAAGTCGACTGGATTTTATCAAATTCCCATTTTATTACACAAAAAATGTAGTGATATGTTGTCTCCCATATTGGCAAATATTTTAAATAAATCCGTATTTCCTGGTACTTTTCCTGCGCTTTTAAAGATAACTCTCGTACTACCAATATATAAAAAGCAAAAACCCAAAATGATTGAAAAGTACCGACCGATATCCCTACTTAGTTGTATATCAAGATATTTGAAAAAGTAGTTTGCAACCAAGTGTTTAGTTTTCTTAATATGAGAGGACTGATCACTACCTGTCAACATGGATTCAGAGAGAATTTTTCTATGGAAACTGCCAGTACCGAGTTTGTATAACATATATCCAACTCTACTGATAAAAATGAATTTACCGTTGGATTTTTTTTTCGATTTATTCCGTGCATTTGATGTCCCAAATCCAGTTTTTGTTGCTGATAAAATTATTGCACTCGGCTTGAGAAGCTCTCTGAATAAATGGTTGATGGTGTCATTTCTTGAAACTAGAAATTTATTGTAAAAAACAGTGATGAATACTCCGATGTACATTACTTAAACTTAGGTAAGCCTCAAGGCAGTGTCCTTGGCGCGTTAATTTTTCTTTTGTATATAAATGACCTGCCTGAACACATCAGTTTTGGCAACACTTTTAGGTATGCGGACGATACAAGTATAATAGTAAGCGACAAAGATCCTAATATTCTCAGCACAAAAATCAAACAAATTATTAGTGATTTCACACTGGGGTGTACTAAGAACAATTTAATTATTAATATGTCAAAAACTGTTCTTATTGGGTTTTATCCAAATTTTAAGTCACCCGGACTCCGGGTTATTTCAGTGGTGACAAGCATATAACAAGGGTTGCTGATGTCAAATTTCTTGGACTTAGTATAAATAATAACTTTGACTGGTGTAGTCATATAAATGATATGTAATTAAAACTTAATAGTAATTTTTTTGCTATTTTAAACCTAGAAAATGATTTTTCAATTACTCACTACTTTATTCTATATATCATATTTTGCCATTCCATATTTTGTCATGGGGACAGGCTCAATATTTTAATAGAGTATTTGTCAAAAAAGAATAATTAGGCATAAAACCAAAGATTCATGCAGAAAACTATTTAGTGAAAATAAAACTTTAACTGTCGCTGGTATATATTTATATAAGCTATGATGCTATGTATTGTACAGGACTATTGTAATTTTTAATAATCTTAATACTTACATCCTGTACAAGACTGCTTGAAAGTAAATAAATAATTGTATAAATGGGTTCATTGATTGTAGTGTTTTGTCCCTTATAGTAATTCGCTCATCTGCAAGTAAAGTTATTTATGGCTAGCTTTCAGTAGGCATGAAGACTCAAATCTGCAAGTTAGGTTCACCGACATGTTCATATTTAAACTCCCGTGTTACGCCACTGGGCTGTGAAATTAAAAAGCAGCAACGCGCAGACTCACTACGCTGTCAATTTATCTATCAACAAATTGAATTTTCGTGCGGTTCGTTTCTGGTGTATTTACAAGTTAATTCAAAGGCAAATCTATGAACAAATTATCAGGTAATTCGAAGCTCGCGCTTTATTAAGCGTCACTAGTCGTGTTTTGTTATTAGATCGTTCGCGGCTTCCTGCGAATTCAATTGTTTTGAACGCGTCCTTTCATGTGAAAAAACATAAGCTCAACTTATATTTTTACAATTTCTGGACCTCATGCTCTTTTTTGAAGTATTGTAAGATTGGGATCGGCTTTCTCTTATAGGACTCGTTCCTCATGGTAAGTTTCGAAACTCTAGCACGGATATTTGCTTTGTAACACTAACCAGACCTTTTTTAGGTTGCGGGAACTGGCTCGGAACAGCTTCTCCCGATGCTCGCTGCTGGAAGCGGAACCCTAGGATGCTGGAACTGCTGCTATGTACTCCTATACGGCGGGTGGACGTGGTGCTACCAAAATTTCAAACGCCTGACCTCAATTGTGCTCAAAATCTGATGATCGTAAACTTCTCGTCGTTGGCGAAGTGGTTCGGAAGGTGGTCGCAGATGAAAATAATTTTTAGGTGATGGATTTTTACACCCACATTCTCACATATGCACTACATACAAACTCCTGATCACGATGGTATAATTATTTTTAATTTATTTCAATTGGAAATGGCTTAAAACTCAATTAATCTGGAGAGACAGATTAGACTGTCATGAAATAATTTTTATTCAATTGTTTTTTTTTGGTAGTTAACAACAATTGCCTATCTAAATTCGTAATTGTGGATGTTAACCAAGTACAAATAAGTTACTTATAAACTAAATTTTAATATATATTATAAAAATGTACAAATTCTTAATTCTAAAATTATTGTTTGTTTACGTTCGTATTTAAACTAGGTTATAGCGCCACTCACTACGTTTTATTTGGATAGTCTGTTCACTTATGTCACTTCACTAACTCATTCTTTTAAACACCAATCTCGTTCATTCCCTGTTGTGTGAATATCTTGTATTTTATGATAATTGTCAGCTTTTCACCATTCTTCAAATATTACCGTTCCATTTTTGATAGCCATATTCGATCTAGTATTGTGCTCGTTTTGCACTGTATTTAGAACATTCTGTCCCTCTTACCTTTATTTAAAAAGTTCATAGAACTGTACTTATTCAATTATACTGACATTGAAATTTATTTAACACGCATGTAATAAACCCTTTGGTGATAGATTTGTTGAATTTTGATTGGCTTTACTTTGCACCAACCTCTTAATTTATGCTAATTAATATTTCTGTGACTCTAATTTACGAATTGGGCTCTGCCTTATTGCCATTTATTCGGAAGTAATTTCATTTAATATCGGCAATGCTTTACCAATATAGTTATGAATTAAAATTTCTGTTGTAACTTCTTGCAGTTGCCTGATTTACCCCAGGTCTGTGCTTTCTTGACTTGCTTTATTTATCTATGCTGCAAGCAGAGTTGAGTAATGGGTTAAATACCATCTCAGATTTCCCCCAAATTTTTGAGAATTAACATCACCACGCATGTGTATTATTTCTCATCATACGTAGCATGTCATGCGTTGTTATTTTAATTATCACAAAATTTTCACTGTGTGACTTTCTCGTTAGTTTTAATCAGTCCAATCTGATACTTGCTATCTTTCTATCCTATTTTGACTTAAGAAAACATTTAACCTATTTCCTATTCTACCTATTCTACTATTCTACTCTAACCTAACCTATTAAGTGTGGTACAACATTTGTTCGACAACTAACCTACTCTAAATTACACTCTCTAAATATGGGTGAATCTCCGAAATGTGAAAGCGTCCCCTGATTTTGTTGTCCATCTCATTAATTAACTCGTACGTATCTTTCTTGCTCAGGATCTTATGTACCATATATGGTCCTTCATATGCATTGAAAAACTTCGCACAGATCTTTTCTCTTCTATCAGCTACTCTGAGCTTTTTAATAATTTAATTGGCCAAGTAAATCTCTTAATGTTTTCAAGTTCTTGGACCGAGGCAAATTCTTTATTTCTTCTATTCTTGCTTCACTGACTGTGACCTCATTATTGCTAATTTCATAGCCTAAGTATGCTATATTTGTTTTCATAAAATGGCATTTGGCCAAATTCAACTATAATCCGTTTTCGTTTAAAGTACTTATTACCAAATTTAAATGTTCCAAATGCTGTTCCACATTTTTGAAGAATTTAAAATTTCATCTATGTAATGAACGCAAAAGTTATCATATTTGTTTAATATTTGTTGGATAGCTCTCACTAAAGCTGCACATGACGTCGTCAAACCAAACGGGACCACTTTAAATTGAAGAATTTTCCCCTCTATGCAGAATGCTGTATATTTTCTTGAGTACTCGTGTAATGGGATCAACCAAAATAAATTTTTCAAATCTAATTTCGTTAACACCTTCTTGTCCCAAATTTGACTTAACAAGGCATCAATTGTCTGCGGACTTTCATATTGGGGTTTAGTAATCTGATTAATCCTAAGTGGATCTAGGCACAACCTAAGACTACCATCACTTTTCTTTACTACCACCATTGGATTAACGAAGTTTGTTTTCGAAGATTCAATCACATCATCATCTAGCATTTGTTGTAACTCATGTTTCACTTTCTCGCGCTGTGCAAATGGTATGGGATATAATTTTGATTTAAAGCCCATCGATTCGTCGACAACAAGCCTATGGCAATATTTCGTTGCTTGTCCGGTTTCTGATTTACTATATCTTTATTTCTTTCTATGATTTCCATAATTCTGCCTTTATATTGTAGATAATCACTCCGTATCTGTTCATCATCCAGCATTCTTTCTAATATCGCATAATTACTTATAAACACTCCGTCTTCTGCAAACTTGGCAAGGCAACAAATCATGTCGTCTCCTGCTGTTATTTCAGCTAGGCAACAATTTGTTTGCTCTTGATCTTCAACAGACCAAGACTTTCTTATATCACCAACTTGGATGCATATTTGCATTCCATCTATTTTAATTCAAACTTGCTGAATAATATCGACACCTATCACAAATTGTACATTTAAGGCAGATACTATATAAAATCGGACATCAAATTCTTTTCCATTTATGCTGATTTTGATTGCCAATACTTGACTGGTAGTTGAGATTTTCTTTCTTGTTGCGGACAATAAATCGATCTTGTTAACTTTAATAATATTGCTTTATAAGATATTCAGATGATTATTTATAACTTCCTCCTGTACTAAGGAAACCATTGTTCCACTATCAATTAGCGCATTGTATTCTTGATCTAACATTCGCAATTTAACAAACGGTAAACATGAGTTTGTAACATCTTCTTCATTTTCCTTCAATAAATATTCCCCCGTTCTACCAAAAATGATGGCAAAGTTGGCAATGTACTTAAAACTATTACTATTTACAAAATTTACATAAATTGGGTTTTTTAGCCCCCGAAGGCCCTTCGTGCACCTCGGCTATCTCAATTCTCTCCAAATCCTCAACATTATTCACATTCCCAGTTCTTCCAGTCAATATCGTGTTGATGTAGGGTTGGTCTCTATTCTGCGCTTGGTCTATCTCCTGGCATCGTTTTTTATTTCTTTCATCAATCAGTTCTTCGTAATTCTTCCTGTTATCCTCCCTATTGTAGTTATTCCTGCTCTGATTTCCTCAATTACTGTTATACTCTTTGTTATAGTTCCCATAATTCCTTCTTTTTTGTTGATTAAAATTATTATTATTAAAATTATTATTGTTTGGCCTAAATTTATTGTCGAAAGTATCTCCCAATTTTCGTTTATAAAAAATTTTGACGCTCTGTCGTTCGGGTCTCGCCTCTTTCATTAAACACAGCCATGTCGTAATTTCTTACAATTTCCAGGAAATCACGTAACGTTTTTACATTTTGTACTGCCACAGCCCTGGTAATCTCGGCTTCGAGGTGTCTTGATAAATGTTGGATTATTTCCTCCTCTGACAGTTTTGGTGTTAAGTATTGCGCCTTATTAAATCTGTACATAACGTAAATTTCCCTTGAACCTCTTTTGTGCACGCATTTCCCTCAAGTCAGCTCAGTTCTCACCTGGGCTTGGTGCGAATTGCTCCAGTATTGCTCGGTAAAGAGTGCTCTAAATGCACCATAAGTTGAGTATTTGCACTTAACAATACTGTGCCAGACGTTTCCTCGCATAGCTATGTTAACAATTTGCAGCTTTCGACATTCTGTTGTCACAGTTTTCATGGTATCGTCGAGCTTAGCTAAGAAGATCATCGGTAGCTCTCCGTACCGGCCTTCAAATTTCGGTATCATCTCCATACTCATGCTCGGTTGTGCCACACTGACAGGGTACCCTTGTCCTTGCTCCATCCTTTCGGTTACTTCCTGCAGTCCCTTTGTGACCTTATTGTCTACCATGGCGATACGGATTTCATTTTCTTCGTGTACCTTTTTTAACCTTGCTTCTGTATTCTTTCTCAGGTTATATAAATGTTCTTCGATCTTTTCCTGTTGTTGTACTAATTGTCCTTGGGTTCTAATTTCTACCCGTAATATTCGGTCTTCTATTTCTTCTTCTTTCATGTTTAATCTATCATCGACAACTTGTAACACCTCTTGCTGTATTTCGTTTCTAGTTGTTTCCTTGATTCCTTCTAATTTTTGTTTTAAACTGTCGATTCTTGTTTGTAATTCTTCCCTATTTTGGACTTGCATCTTCTCGAACTCCTCTCTCACTGCTGCGACTAAGATCTCTGCATGCATTTCCGCCCTGTTTTCTCTCTCCACTGCATCGCTTCTGATTGCCTCCTGTATTATTTTTCCCGTTCTTCGGCTTTTTCTTCCATTTGTTTAACGCTCTGTGCCGTTCTTTTTGCTTCTTTTCGGGTCGTACTTTCTACATCCTCCATCTTTCGAAATAATGCCTCTATAATTCCACTTAATTCTGTGTCTAATTTTGAAGCTTGGGGTTGTTGTGTTTCGGCCTGATCCCCCTGTATTTCCGGTTCTGTCGGTAGCCCCTGTATTTCCATAACCTCTTCGGCTTGATGTTCCTCTTCCTTCTCTTCCTCATTTTTCTTTTGCCTTCGAGTCATTTTGCTTGATTTGTTGTTAATTATAAATAAAATGATGCGCTTACACCCACAGACAAATCACCCACGCAAATAGAGCTTTCCAAAATACAACTTGACACAATTTACCTACCCTGTGAGTATTTATGTGTTAGATAACAACACAATAATAATAATCTCTATTTTTATAACCTCAAATTCAATTTTGTATGCGACGACAACGTGGCTTATTTTTATTTTTACTTGCCGTTCATTTAATTCTTTAAAAGCGTAGAGCGCCTAGTAATTTTCTTAAAAGGCCCCACGTTGGGCGCCAAATTTTTATGTACAACACTATTGTAATTTTTAATAAGCTTAATACTTACATCCTGTACAAGACTGATTAAAAGTAAAGAAATAATTGTATAAATGGGTTCATTGGTTGTAGTGTTTTGCCATCTATAGTAATTCGCACATCTGCAAGTAAAGTTATTAATGGCTAGCTTTCAGTAGGCATGAAGACTCAAATCTGCAAGTTAGGTTCACCGACATGTTCATATTTAAACTCCCGTGTTACGCCACTGGGCTGTGAAATTAAAAAACAGCAACGCGCAGACTCACTACGCTGTCAATTTATCTATCAACAAATTGAATTTTCGTGCGGTTCGTTTCTGGTGTATTTACAAGTTAATTCAAAGGCAAATCTATGAACAAATTATCAGGTAATTCGAATCTCGCGCTTTATTAAACGTCACTAGTCGTGTTTTGTTTTTAGATCGTTCGCGGCTTCCTGAGAATTCAATTGTTTTGAACGCGTCCTTTCATGTGAAAAAACATAAGTTCAACTTATATTTTTACAATTTCTGGACCTCATGCTCTTTTTAGAAGTATTGTAAGACTAGGATCGGCTTCCTCTTACAGGACTCGTTCCTCATGGTAAGTTTCGAAACTCTAGCACGGATATTTGCTTTGCAACACTAACCTGACCTTTTTTAGGCTGCGGGAACTGACTCGGAACAGCTCCTCCTGATGCTCGCTGCTGGAAGCGGAACCCTAGGATGCTGGAACTGCTGCGATGTACTCCTACACGGCGGGCGGACGTGGTGCTACCAAAATTTCAAACGCCTGACCTCAATTGTGCTCAAAATCTGATGATCGTAAACTTCTCGTCGTTGGCGAAGTGGTTCGGAAGGTGGTCGCAGATGAAAATAATTTTTAGGTGATGGATTTTTACACCCACATTCTCACATATGCACTACATACAAACTCCTGATCACGATGGTATAATTATTTTTAATTTATTTCAATTGGAAATGGCTTAAAACTCAATTAATCTGGAGAGACAGATTAGACTGTCATGAAATAATTTTTATTCATTTGTGTTTTTTGGTAGTTAACAACAATTGCCTATTTAAATTCATAATTGTGAATGTTATCCAAGTACAAACCAGTTACTTATAAACTAAATTTAAACATATATTACAAAAATGTACAAAATCTTAATTCTAAAATTATTGTTTGTTCACGTTCGCATTTAAACTAGGTTATAGCGCCACTCACTATGTTTTATTTGGATAGTCTGTTCACTTATGTCACTTCACTGACTCATTCTTTTAAACACCAATCTCGTTCATTTCCTGGTGTGTGAATTTCTTGTATTTTATGATAATTGTCTGCTTTTCACTATTCTTCAAATATTACCGTTCCATTTTTGATAGCCTTATTCGATCTAGTATTGTGCTCTTTTTGCACTGTATTGAGAACATTCTGTCCTTCTTACCTTTATTTAAAAAGTTTATAGAACTGTACTTATTCAATTATACTGACATGTAAATTTATTTAACACGCATGTAATAAACCCTTTGGTGATAGATTTGTTGAATTTTGATTGGCTTTACTTTGCACCAACCTCTTAATTTATGCTAATTGATATTTCTGTGACTCTAATTTACGAATTGAGCTCTGCCTTATTGCCATTTATTCTGAAGTAATTCCATTTAATATCGGCAATACTTTACCAATGTAGTTATGAATTAAAATTTCTGATGTAACTTCTTGCAGTTGCCTGATTTACCCCAGCTCTGTGCTTTATTGATTTGCTTTATTTATCTATGCTGCAAGCAGAGTTGAGTAACGGGCTAAATATCATCTCAGTATATGTAAATAAACATACTGTTGTCTTAAGCAATGACAACCACCAATATAACACCCGTAACGAAGATGATATTAGAACCCTTGGTTTCAATCATTTTTACTACAAAAAATCTATGTATTACGCCGGTCCAATATACTTTAATCTTCTGTCGGCTGAATCACGACAAACAAAAACTATATTTAAGAGAAAACTAAGAATCTTCTTACTTCAAATTGCTTGTTATTGTATTAATGAGTTTATTGACCACTGTGTTAAACGTGAACCGACCTGACCCTTTACTGTATATTTTTATTTTGTGTATGCTTCATTAGTGTCATATATATTAATTTTCGACTTGTCTGAACTATTTTTATATACTTATTTGCATGTAGAAGCTACAATATGAACTAATAAAATTTTATTCTTATTCTTATATATTTAAATTGTTACTCAATTTTCTATCTCTCTCTTTTGATTCAATTGACAACATGCTGCTGCCTTGACCGAAAAGGAATCAATTTATTCCCATAGTGAACAATTGAACATTGAAATATTTACAAACTGTATTCGCAGTAGTAACTCCTTAGATTCAGTGGGATCAATAGATTATATGCAATCTATAAACTGTTAAAAATAAATATTATTTTTCTATTTATTTCCGACACAGAGAGCTTGAAAAACTTTATTATAGTTTAATTATTGCCAAGCTGTAACTGGAGCACTTTAGTTTTTCTACTGTGATATTGTATTCGTAATGTGCGGAATTTAATGCAGAATAATTTAAAAGCAAGGCTGAATTTAAAGATATTGGTCTTCAATGTTATATTTCCGAGAATATTGATGAGGAAGGTGACTATAACTACTATTTGTCAATTGCCCTGCAACTAGTAGCGTGCAGAGACGCAGTGCTAAATAATATTCAACATTTTAGGTGTTGGTTAGTAGACGAAATTAATAACATGTAAGTATTATGTCTGAGATATCAAAATTTTATAAATTAAAAGTTATTATTGTAAACAATACTTTTACAGTTATATGAGAGTTTATATAGTTTAAGGAATTCACTGGCAAATTTTAAAATGGTATTTGTGAGTGAGGACATTCACTGTAGTCCAGACAGTGTGCAACAAGTAGGAATTATTTTATTAAAAATTCCATTTGAACATTATTTTGATAGAAAAATTGTGAATAGTGAAATAGGTCCAAAGAAGCTTGATAATGTATACAGTGGAGTGAAATAATAGAAATCGGATAAAGAATATTACCCTTTTATTGAAAGACTAAATCTCAGCCACTTATCTCAAAACTATGATTTATTAACTTAGGAATTAAATTAGGATTTATTCCATGGTTATACTAAGTGAAAATAATTTTTAATAATACTTTAGTTTCGGTATGGATTAAAGTTTATAAAAACTACTGTAAATCAAAGTGATTTATTTTGATTTCTATAATTATACTACTCTTTTTGAACGTAAATTACAGCCGCAGCAGTTCGTAATAGCACAAAGGCACATTAAGTGAAAAATATTTTTGTCTAATAGGCATTTCTCTGTTAACAATGAAAAAAATATGTAAAACGTTGTACTTCCCTCGCAAGTGGACGTTGTGACACTAAACAATTTTAAAATTCAAAGAAAAATAGGGGTAAAAATATCTTCACGTTCGTAAACCATAAAAGGAAACACTTGGCAATGCAAATGAAATCAATTTCAAATAAAGAAATACCTGCCATGGGATTCGAACCACGGTGCCCCATTTTCGTCAAGTGTAAAACCACCTATGTGCAAATTACCTTTTTTCGGATAACGCAAAAATAAATTTTATATTTTAAGGTGCTTAACCTGTAAATAGTTGTCCAAAATGTTTTCGCCTTCATGTCAGGTGGATATATACCTAATCTGCATGAAAAGATATTGTCTTCCTCCAGCAAACAGTGTTTGACTTATACCACCAATAGACAGACAGACAGAAAACATGTCATCTAGGGACCTTGAAACGTAAAGATTTGAAATTTTGGAAAGTTTTTTAAATAAATGCAATAATTTTTCGTCTTTTAGAAGAGGAAAGTAATATATTAATTAAGAAACGTTTAATAATGCCAAATATAAGAAATAAACTATTTAATAGATTGAAACTGTATATTGGTAATTATAATTAAATGTTTTTAGCCTCCGTGACACTGCCTGCCTTTTTCGTTCGCTACAGACACTTTAACTTAACAATCCTTTACAATTCTTTCAGAATAATGGGAGAAGAGGAACTACTACCTAACCTCGAACCAAGGTCATCATACAGTATAGAGCAGTATTTTACTGGAGCCAACGTATTTATAACAGGGACAACTGGCTTTCTAGGAAGTATGCTTTTAGAAAAATTGCTGAGATCGTGTTCAGATCTTAAAAGGGTGTACATAATAATCCGTCCAAAAAAAGGGAAAAGTAAGGAGCAAAGATACGAGGAATTTCTAAATTATGAGGTAAGGAGAATAAATGATAAACATAATAAGATTTTGATTCTCCCTAAGGTTTTCTATTAACGCTTAATGAATTATTTTGAATATGTGTTACATTCAGGAACAATCAGAGAAAATCGATATAATTTGTTGTGATTTAATTTCACTGAGAAACTTAAATTACCCATGCGCTATGTATTGCGCCTGTCCAGTAAGTATGCTTTTTAGCACAGATATTCTGTTTCTGCCGGAATCGTTCCTGCCACAGATATTTTCCTACGTGACGAAGCAGAGGTCTTAACAGTGGATATGATTTCTTTATCTTCCTCTATCCCCTTCAGAATGTCGGAGTTGCGAACGAGATCCATGCGACTGATTCGCAGTATCAGGCGGCAGCACCACATCACCAACGCTTCAATTCGTTAGTGGCTTCCGTAAGGGTGCATGTAATTGCACCGAACAGAAGAACTGAGAAGAAATAACAACAGAGAACGTAGAGAACGTACACTGCAAGGTCTAGGTAAAGACTGCGTCTTTTGAGAACTTTATGAAGCTTGGGGAATATGGATCTTGACTTCCCGATACCACATCGAATTTACCACAAGTGGTCCCAGCTCTCACCAACTGTTGTTTCGAATCTGAAATTGTTCTGTTCTCATTGCTATGCTTCTATCTCCTACTGGGTCGTTAGTCACTACCGTATACGGTATACAGATATTCAGTCGTAGCCCATAAGTCTAACACGCCATCAGGACACGATTTAGAAATTACTGTAGTTTCTCCTCGCTGCCGGCAGCGGTGACATCTGTATATCGGATGTTGTTGCCGTCTTCTATTGCATGGAAAGCTTCCCTGAAGATGTGCTCAAAGTAGAAGTTGCAGATCAGGGTAGGAAATAAACATCCCTGCTTTAATTCTCTACGTATCCCGTCCTCTTTTGTACTGATACTTTCGATGTTGACTTTGGCTCTCTGCTGCCAGTATAGATTGGCAGTGAAGGTTACAGGTTTGTCATCTGTACCCCTGAGCTGCAGTACTTTGATTATAGCCTCGCGCAAGACCTGTTACAGGTAAAATACGTTGTGCTTTAACGGCCCATTAATTCTACTCTTCGATTTATGCATTTTGGCTACCCCGGTTTGAACGGTGGGTGTTTTACAGTTATCGAGATCGCCAAACTCGGTTTGAACGACATTCAGTAGCACGAGATAGATTATCGATCTGTTTTCTTGCATAACTGACCCAAGTATCATTCAATTGCCTCCGCGCACCTGTTTTTGTTCCTCGTTCTCTTTTCGAAGCGTATCCGTATTGATCAAATGCGTTTACTTCGTATTAACCTTTGATTTAGTTGAGATCCACTTTATAGTGACTTAAGAAGAAAAGAATTATGTCCTAGATCATTCACGCAATCTCCAATTAGTATGGTTGATTTATCGAATATATTTTGGTTTTAATTGCCCATCCTATTTAATTTGGAATTTTTATAGCGTCGCGATTTAAGTTTTGAAAATATTTCTGAGTGCTGTTGTTAGTTGGAAATTGCTTCTGGTAACTTTTCTTGGAAACTGATTGTTTCTGTTTGTTTTCCGGTGCTGTTTCGAATCATTGCTGGGAGTATTCAAACACGATATTGTGTTGTGCAGGTAAAAATTTGAAGCGCGCCGGAAGATTGGAATCACCGGCTAGTCTTGCATCACCTCCGCATTTGTCAATAATTACGTACGTAGTGCTATAGTATTATTGTCGCTCTCTTGTTGTGTTAAACTTGCAACATTACAGTAACTTTATAATTAGCATATTTTGTTTTGCTTGCCTGCAACATTATCACAATTTGTTATCATTTAAAATTAGAACTTGTATAGACAATTTTTAAATTTAGAGCTTTTTTTGCTTTTGTATTCCATATACTAGTATTTTTCCCGCTTAGTCTAGGTCTAAATTGATTGCGAGTCCCGCAGGATTCCACTGCTTGACTTGGAAGAGGCCACTCGCGTGACCGTTTGTTCTGCTACGGCGGAGGCTCTTCGCCTTCGCCGGGCAATGTCGAAATCAAGGGAGACTGTGCTCGATGTTTTGGTCATTTAAGTGAAGTTTTGTGTAGTTCTTAGCTGAGGAATTCTCTTATCGTGAAGTTGGCAATCTCCAATTAACTCCTTTGAGGCGGATAATTAAATGGTAACCTCTTTTGAGCTAATTGTTTGTTTGTAGTAATTTTAAAACGCACATGGTACAGTGAAAAGTTATATGTGAAGTGTCGCAATTTTAAGCAGCGCTGCTGACAATTTGAAATTAAACGTTTGAATTGTTGTTGCTCTCTTTAATTCAATTTGAGTATTAATCGTCAAGTCATTACGTTTCTACTTAGCTTAACGTTGCGAGATTAAAGTAATTGCCGTCTTTGAGTCAGATTTGACTGTTTATCGTCAAGACTTATTGTTTGTAAGTAGTTTCTTTGCGTAATTAAAATTGTTACCGTCTTTGAGTGAGTTAGATTGTTTGCTGTCCAGTGTACCGCCTGTATATAGATTAAACGCTGCGCAACTAATAACAACAACATTTACTGAGTATTTTTTTAATGTTCATTTTTCCCCCACATATTTCTACATTAATATAGTTCTTTTTCAATCAGTTGTGTTCTTCTTTAGTAGATTTATGACGTATTCATGTGTTTTTGTGATGTTTTTCCTCTATAAAAGAGTTCAAACAGTTGAAAGAAAATGTAAGCAAGAAGTCCAACGCAGCTGTGCGTAAACCGTTGCTCAAGCACTGCCAAAGTTGTATTGGAAAGGTTGGGCCATCGATTTAGTAAAGTGGTGGCGTCTGGCATTTCACACATTTCTTTGTTTACCGTTTCGTAGCCCTAATTAAGGTAGTAATGAACCTCCCCTTCTCCATCTGAGTTTTAGTCAGCAGCTTTTGTTACAGCCCATCCTAACATAATTGGGGCAACATCCGAGAATTTTCCGACTTGTGTCGTTTTATCGGGTAACTGACGGTTAAGTAGTTTAAATGTCAAATTCATGTCGTAACGACGGTTTTGACCTGTAACACACTTTTGTAATCGGTGACAACAGTAGTAAGCACCGCGTTTGTAACTTTCGACCTATGCTATGAAATCGCTCCTGATGTGTTTTATGCGAGTGCTGACATTAGATTGGTGTAACCTTTTGTGTTATTTGTATAGTCGTTAAATAATATACACTTTTTTCAGTTTACTATGATTTTGTGTATGGCTAATGCAAACCCTTGAAGTAGGTATAGATTTCGTTTGAAGTCTGTTTCAGGTCGTAGCATGTTGGCTACGCATAGTATTTTAATTAGTTTAACAGTTCTCGTAAGCCAATAAACTTATTGACTGTATGAAAAAAACCCTTTGGCGAGGCTTGGTAATTTTGAATACCCTTTAACCGTACGCCGTCTCAACTGTAGGTGATCTGCTCTCCGATATCTCCATGTTTCCTGAACGTTTGGGTGGTACGATTAGAAGCTGGTTAAAGTAATTGGGAAATTTGGTTTGGGCTTGAGTCTAAAATTGATTTCCGTTCGTAGTAAAATAATTATACACCCCGAAGTTGGTGGCAATGCCTTCTCGAAATCTATGAAGCAGAAAAACATTGCAACTGACATCGCATCATCGTTGTACGGGTCTAGATGCTAAAGAAAGATTTACGAGTACCGACTGGGTTGTGAAAATCCAATTTCAAGTAGCTGATGCTTTTTTTCTATTCGTTTATGTATACCAGCGTGAATGATATGGAAAAGAAGCTACTAGGCGTGGCCCATGAGAACGATGATTCGATAGCCTCCACTCTCTTTCGGGACGTTTCCGAAGGTTTTAGCAAGTTATATGACACGGTATCGCGGTTGTACACCTCAACGGCAAAGCAGCAACAACCTCTGGACCCCCAGCAGCTTAGCACTTCTGTGTGCTTGATCTGAATCTGTTGCTTTCCCGCTCTTGGTTTTTTATAACATTAATTATCTTTGTCATCCTTGGTGATCATCGGGTTGCTTCCTGGATATCGTGGTCGCTGTAAGGTGCGTCTTTGAAGAGATATTTTATGTATTGTTTCTACACTTCTAGTTGCTGGTTCCCCATATGATTGATAAGTTTTCTGGGCTCCATACCCTTCCGCGCTCGTGCAATTGTTTTTGCCTTTTTTATTATATTTCTTCATATTACATGCGTATACAATTTTACTCTTGCTCTCTTGATCTTCTGCCTTATTTCACGATTTATTTTGTTATACTTTTGATTAGCTTCCAAGTTCGAAGTCTCTATCACTAATGTTTGCGATTGCTCTCGGCATACATTGGCTGACTGGGAGATTCTTATCACCACTGCTCTATTGAAGAGGCCCCCGTAGTCGGGGTCATCATTTGAGTTTGCACCCATATGATTGCCCTGTGCTAGTTTTCCGTGACCTTCCACACCGCAAGAAATGCTGTGATCGTGGAGTTCACTAGGCCGTTCCATGTTCAGTCCAGAAGTGAGGGCCCCCCTTCCAAGATGGTTTCCAGTGGGATTTAGTCTACTTGGGGTTCATCATCTTCTCAAGCATTCTTGTTTTCGAACGGAGCCGTTGGCCTCCATGGTGTACCAGGTTATTTACTGCCGTCTAGGGTTCGTTAAGAGTTAAGAGACGCTTTGGACGTATTGTAAAAGAAAATATGCATGAGCAAAGAACTGAAGGAGTATCAGATTTACCTGAAAACGTAAACGATTAACGGTGGATGCATACTGGAAAACAACAACATATAATTTTCTAAGTTGATCATGTGGTAATTATAGATAAAATTGAGGACGACCTCCAGCGCTTGTATAATAGGTTTTAAATATTTAAAAATATTATAATAACTATATCCATTCGGAAATTCAATTACCTAAAATAACATTTAATTTTAGCTTTTGAAGAGGTTAAAAGTAGAAAATCCTAGGTTTTCTGAAAAAATAACGGTTATGGCTGGCGATTGTGCCCTTCCAAATTTGGGCTTGAGTGAGGAAGACCAGCGAATTCTTATCGAGGAAGTAAACTGTGTTTTTCATTGTGCAGCAACCGTTCGTTTTGATGAAAAAATTCGGACGGCCACTTACACAAACGTAAGAGCAACCAGCGACATTTTGGGTTTGTCCAGAAAAATGAAGAATCTAACGGTAATGAGTTCAGATGTTCGTACTGCACCTTTAACGTTATTCACTTTTAGTCCTTTGTTTATGTATCTACTGCATACTCTAATTGTGCAAGGGACGAAATGAAGGAGGAATTTTACGAAGTCCCCATTACTGGACAACAACTGATGACTCTTGTGAAGTTGTTGGACGATGATATTTTGGAAAAAATCACTCCCATGTAAGTAGTTATTTTTAAATATTTTTAAGGTTATGTGTTTCGACGACTAACATTTAAAAAATATGTGGAGTTGAGCTAATTATGTATGAGAGTAATAGCAATTGGAATGTCAGTTGCAGGGTTTCATTCACTACTTTACTGACACTCTTCTTAGTTTCTCATCTTTTCGTTAAATTCTTCCCTGCTTGGCCTTTCAAGCCTTTTTTATACAACCCATTGGACTCCTGTCGGTGATCTTTCTAATGCTTCTGTATTTTCCTGCCCTTTGTAGATAGCCATACCATACCAGTCTTTACACTTTCATGCATTGCCACATATCCTCTTCAATATTCATTCTTCTTCATTCGTCTCGTGATTCCACATTACTTCCTCCATCTTTATAAGGTATGAGAAAGAGTGAATATAAAAGTAAACGCTTCTAGCATAATACATAAAATTATACAAAATCCAGAGGTGTTAGCTTTTATCTTACCTTTAGGTAAGCCTCTATATTTTACTTCAAAAATTGTTCGCTATAAACGTGTGCTTGGAGTCCGTCACTAGCTACAGTGAAGACGGTGTGTTCCTTTATTAATGAGATGTCCAAATTATCTGGGCGCCAACAAGTTTAATTACTCCCAAGTACACTTATATAGGTAGAAGAAAACTTATAAACTTCGCCATATATAGGTATACATACAGCACAATACAACCCTTGACACTTTAACGTTTAAATGAAAGAAGCAATTCCTTATATAGATTTATTGATAATTCTAGTTCTGGTCAGTCTATTCTCGTTGTATTTATGGGAACAATTATCGACTTTTAATTTTTATGTAAGCAATAGTTCGTATCATAAAACGGGTACTTCACTTAAGCTTACGTCAATTTGACTTTCTAACTATTTGACGTTAATACTAACTCACAGAAATATAATAGCTAGTGTATTACTAAGGGGTTATAAACTGTTCTTACTTTTGAGAATATGCGAAATATCAGAAGATTGAGTTTAATCAGCCTGCAACACCGTTTAAAAGAATGACCAACTCTCGTAACTCGTATTCTGACAGTCGCTAAACGTCAACTGTCATTTGACCGCAAGCAATCGCAAAATTCTTATAAAGAGGTGTTCAAACTAATGCGTTTCCGTCGCCTCGAACTTGCTGCTATAAAATCCACTTACGAAAATAGAATCAGGTAGATCCAAAATCAACTATACAGACTCTGTACTAACAGGCAAAAAACTATGCAACGCTTTCCGTGGTTCCTAAATCAGTCAATATGACCTGGAGCTAAATCCGTTGGAAAATGATACCCGCTCTCAAAATATGCCTCAACCACGCTTCGTTAGTATCCACATTCTATTACCGAAGAACGAGAAATCCCGACTTCACCACATTTTTGCCACGAAAAACCTTTTATGCACAGCTAAATTATGTAATCAATTTGATAACAAAAACGTGTTACTATTTTTCAACCCTCTTTTCTTTCTTAAAACCCTTGCAACTCGGATATTAATTTTCATACTAACGTTAATACAATAGGCTTTTAACACGTAACAGAGTTAGGAAATACGTAACTTCAAATTCCTAAAACTTTTAGGTAGCACTGTATTTTTGTCATGAGCTTATTTCGTTGAGAATTACAGAGCCTTTCAATTTTAGTGCCCACCCGGTAGCAGCTCTTGTCCTCCAATTATCAATAGTTACTATCATATAAAAATATAGAGCCACTTCTCTACTTTTTTGCAAATTAGTAGCTGTTACAACTGCTAACATTATCTTAATGTTATAGATTAATTGGAAAATGGCCGAATACTTACGTGTTTACAAAAGCAATAGCGGAAAATGTGGTAAAGTGCGAGGGAAAAGGTTTACCAGTTGCAGTTGTTCGACCTTCTATCGGTAGGTTTCTATAGCTACGATGCTAAAAATAAGTTACACTTAACATACTTATCTTGGAAATCACATCACTATAATTATGACTCTCTTTTTTACGTTCACCTACACCGTATGCGGTAATAGTTAATGCTATATGTGTTAACTCGTTAGAATATCTTTTAGCGCCAAGTGCTAGAAAAGTACAACTTACCACTGATTAAATATTTGACATAATTTACTCTAATATAAAAGAAATAACCCCAAATTGAGATTCTAAAAAATATGTTAAATGGTGTAGTTACTGGCGCAGTCAAAGAGCCATTGCCTGGGTGGATTGATAATGTGTATGGTACAACAGGAATACTTGTCGGTTGTTGCCTGGGATTAATACGCGTTCTCCATTGCAATTCAAAGCTGTTGGCAGAAATGGTTCCTGCTGATTTCGTTACCAACTGCACTATAGCAGCTGCTTGGAATATTGGGGTTAAAACGTAAGGATTTTTAACTTTTTTTAATAATTTTTCCAACGTGCTTATCTTACCCTTGTGCTTTTCTTAATTTTAAAATGTCTAAAACTTCTAGAAGTGTTGACACTATGATATTGTGTGGAGAAAATAACAATATAGACAATAGCAAAGGTGTGAAAGACATTCCCATTTACAATTACGTCTCTACTGTGCAAAAGCGACTAACTTGGAGTAAGTACAGAAATGCAGCTACTATAAAATATATGTGCTTTTAAACCGTTCTATCATTTGCAATTTAGGAATAGAATGTTATTGCCGATACCAACTGTTTTTGCCTTCAGATTTTTGTAAAACCTCTTTTGTTTTAGGAGAATTATATGATCTTGTGGATGCACATGCTGTGCAAATACCAAGCCCTTTGATGATTTGGTATCCATTCGTTTTGTTATGCTCTAATTATTATATTTACAAAGTCAGCGCATTTTTTCTACATTTAGTGCCAGCATACATTGCTGATTTTGTAGCAAAATGCATTGGCAAGCAACCCAAGTAAGTGAAATGTAAGTTTTTACTAGGTTCCGCCGAATAAACTCAATTTCTTATGATAGATTGGTGAAAGGTTACCGGAAAATTGACAAATTTATGAACGTTTTGACGTATTTTACAACTAAGCAATGGACATTTTGCAATAATAACACACAAGAACTTTGGAAAACGTTAAAAAATGAAGATCGGGAGAATTTTGAATTCAATATGGATAATCTTGACTGGGGCGCATACTTTTCCAACTACATGAGAGGAGGACGAGTTTTTCTTTTAAAAGACCCTCTGGACACTCTGGCTAAAGGAAAAGTCAAGTTTATGAGACTGAAAATTGCCCATTATATGCTTGTAGGTGTGTTATTTCTCGGACTAGTTGGATTCGTTACTTTACTATGGAATATTTTTTAGACCTGAAAATCTTATGCATTTTCTGATAGTTATTCAAAGTTTACGTAGGTATTTAATTATTATTGTATTTTATATATAGAATAATAAAAATTCGTAATATGATTTCCCTTTGAATATGTTATTCAAACTTTGGTTTAGAAAACCTAATATACTTTGAAAACTGTTACAAAGAAAACCACGTTTACGGCAAGCAACAAGCTGAACATGTTCTAGCGTGAAGGAGTAAGTCGTAAGCTGAGAGAGTAAGCCCTCAACGTAGTTTTACCTTACAACTGAAAAAATAAGCGTTATTTTTGAGGATACCACCTGGTGTTTTCTGCCAGTGATGAACAAGCCCTGTCAGCTCCAGGATTTCGTCGAACCCTGTTTGGTGGTCTCTAAAAGTGTATATTAAAGTAAGAACACACGGAACTGCACTTTCCTTCACAAATAAAGGTCATACATTAAATTTGAGAATTTTCGAAACCAAACATAAAAATACATTTATGCGGTCGCCTGCGGAAAAGCAGAACAGCAACAAACCATAGTCAGCAAACAATCCCTAATAATTGTAGCTGCACATACGAGCAGTATATTCGCTTGAGAAGCAATTGCATGGATTAAAAAGTTTTTTATAAAGTAGCAGAGAGCTCGTATGGAATTATTGCACTTCCAAAGGGGTATTTTCAAAAACTTCCTTCACTCCACACACAATCTACGCACATGTAATAAAACAGATTCAACTTAACCTGTGCAATAATTCAATCAATGGCAGGATACGAAAACCTAGGAATAATCTTGGCCGCGACGTTCAATAGTAGGAGGCCGTGTCGGGCACTCCACTTTAAGGATAACGACTGTCAAAATTGCGTCACTCTACACACAGTATAACGGGAGGTTCTTTCTAGAAACACTTTACATGACATTTTAAATATAAGGTGGCGACTGATTAAATTTAAGTAATGTATCTGATTTGAAAATGTGTCTTATAGATTGTTACACGAAATTTCTAAATATCATACCACTTAAATATTAGTGACACTTGCCGGTGTTTGGATATTTTAGTGGAGGGTGAACCAAGTCCACGTACACCTAGGCTTGAATGTGGGCCAGTTGTGCTATCTTCGCGTCACGTGTTTGTATATGTATTGTGTGTAATATTGTTACTTAACTTCATAGACTAGTTTTCAGAAAAGAGTGACGTTAACTGTATCCCACCAGTAAATAGTCTCGATACCGGTGCAGTGGAATGCGGAAAAGAATCAGCCTATTCGCGTATTAGAACCAAGCACTTTCTCTATCCATTGCACCACCGAGATGGTGTACATATCGATGTATTTATATGTTAAAATGTTTTTTTTGTCCTATATAACAAGGTTCACCATTGGCATAACTGAATTTTGAATTTTATTGTAAACGAATATTTTCTAGAGATTCTCTGTTGGTAATAATCAATATCACAATTTTGGAAGTTTTGTTTGTACCGAGAGTATCAGCCAGCTAATCGTCGGGTCGGAGCTAATGATTCCACTTATGGCTAAATTCACATCGTATACTGTTACATACATACAATGTATATATTTTATTTATTTATTTAGCGTATGGCTACATCACAGATAAGTATATAACAAAAACAACAAAATTTCACAAACACACATCAAGATTACAAATATATTCTATTGACTCTCTTGTCGCAATCAGGAAATCGTACGAGGAATACTTCAACATAATCGAGCGGTGGAAAGAAGACTGGGAGAAGAAGGCCACACCTGCCACCAGGCCGGGGGGCTTTGATCAACCAAGACGAATCTGGACAACACTTAATAGAATAAGGACGAATTGCGGCAGGTGCTCCAACCCACTTTTCAGGTGGGGAAAAACACCTTCCCCAAATTGTGACTGCGGCGCTGAAAGACAGACTATTAAACACCTGGTAGAGGTCTGTCCAATTAGTTCCTACAGTGCAACAATGTATATATAAAACAGGCCATACTAAAAAAATTAAACCTAGCTTTAAAAATGTCATTACATAAAATGGTAACAGTCAATAAATAGAATAAAAAAGAAATCTTTTTATTAAAAATCACAAAATAAATACAACAATTATGAAGTTTGATTTCATTTCATTTGTTTGCCTAAAGTCATATCTCATTTAGTATAACTGGTAAAGTATAAGATCTCATAAAATAGCCAACATACACTTGGATTAAAATTTATTAGTTTATCAGATGTTACATTTATAAGCTAAATATTGTATTTCAACTTATTAGCCAAAAATAATGCTGTAAAAAACCTGGAAGCGAACAACGGTGGGAGGTGAACACCCTAAAAGCTGTGAACCTTTAACCCAAGAACAAGTGCTAGAGGATTTAGATTTTGGATTTAAACTACACTGCGCTTACAAGGCGCCTCACGCCATCCAACCCTGCAGATCAATTTGAAGATTGCAGCAGATAGTGTTCTACTACTTCTGGCCATATCAGACCAGATGTTGCCCAACACGGTTCCTCGGATATAGGCGAGTGCTGGATAGTTACTGTGGTGTATTTTGGCAGCACCTGCAGTTACATTCACGGCAGTATAAATTGTACAGAACTATTGTAATTTTTAATAAGCTTAATACTTACATCCTGTACAAAACTGATTAAAAGTAAATAAATAATTGTATAAATGGGTTCATTGATTGTAGTGTTTCGCCCCCTATAGTAATTCGCACATCTGCAAGTAAAGTTATTTATGGCTATCTTTCAGTAGGCATGAAAACTCAAACCTGCAAGTTAGGTTCACCGACATGTTTATATTTAAACTTCCGTGTTACGCCACTGGGCTGTGAAATTAAAAAGCAGCAACGTGCAGACTCACTACGCTGTCAATTTATCTATCAACAAATTGAATTTTTGTGCGGTTCGTTTCTGGTGTATTTACAAGTTAATTCAAAGGCAAATCTATGAACAAATTATCAGGTAATTCGAAGCTCGCGCTTTATTAAGCGTCACTAGTCGTGTTTTGTTTTTAGATCGTTCGCGGCTTTCTGTGAATTCAATTGTTTTGAACGCGTCCTTTCAGGTGAAAAAACATAACCTCAACTTATATTTTTACAATTTCTGGACATCATGCTCTTTATTGGAGTATTGTAAGACTGGGATCGGCTTTCTCTTATAGGACTCGTTCCTCATGGTAAGTTTCGAAACTCTGGTACAGATATTTGCTTTGCAACACTAACCTGACCTTTTTTAGGCTGCGGGAAATGGCTCGGAACAGCTTCTCCTGATGCTCGCTGCTGGAAGCGGAACCCTAGGATGCTGGAACTGCTGCGGTGTACTCCTACACGGCGTGCGGACGTGGTGCTACAAAAATTTCAAACGCCTGACCTCAATTGTGCTCAAAATCTGATGATCGTAAACTTCTCGTCGTTGGCGAAATGGTTCTGAAGGTGGTCGCCGATGCAAATAATTTTTAGATAATGGATTTTCGCACTCACATTCTCACATATGCACTACCAACTCCTGATCACGATGGTATAATTATTTTTAATTTATTTCAATTGTAAATGGCTTAAAACTCAATTAATCTGGAGAGACAAATTGGACTGTCATGAAATAATTTTTTTTCAATTGTTTTCCTGGTAGTTAACAACAATTTCCTATCTAACATTCATAATTGTGTTACTTATAAACTAAATTTTAACTTATATTGTAAAAATGTAGAAAATCTTAATTTTCAAATTATTGTTTGTTCACGTTCGTATTTAAACTAGGTTATAGCGCCACTCACTATGTTTTATTTGGATTATCTGTTCACATATGTCACTTCACTGACTCATTTTTTTAAACACCAATCTCGTTCATTTCCTGCTGTGGGAATTTCTTGTATTTTATAATAATTGTCTGCTTTTCACCATTCTCTAAATATTACCGTTCCATTTTTGTATAGCCTTATTCGATCTAGTATTGTGCTTTCTTTGCACTGTATTGAGAACATTCTGTCCTTCTTACCTTTATTTAAAAAGTTTATAGAACTGTACTTATTCAATTATACTGACATGTAAATTTATTTAACACACATGTCATAAACCCTTTGGTGATAGATTTGTTGAATTTTGATTGGCTTTACTTTGCACCAACCTCTTAATTTATGCTAATTAATATTTCTGTGACTCTAATTTACGAATTGAGCTCTGCCTTATTGCCATTTATTCTGAAGTAATTCCATTTAATATCGGCAATGCTTTACCAATGTAGTTATAAATTAAAATTTCTGATGTAACTTCTTGCAGTTGCCTGATTTACCCCAGCTCTGTGCTTTATTGACTTGCTTTATTTATCTATGCTGCAAGCAGAGTTGAGTAACGGGCTAAATACCATCTCAATATAGTGCTGTCACTAAATACCATAGTATACATTCCATGCTTATTCAATGGACAATGGCCACATCAAGTTCCTACTAAAGTTATTCCACCTTACGGGATGGCTGTTGACAGCTACCTTCGCTTGTCTGCAGCTTTCCAGTTCTGACTACCAGCGTTAAGAAGTTGAGAGTTGACGTTATCAATGGTAATACAATGGTTTCGCTTATTTAAACAAGGCAGCGAAGCAGCAGTAGACGAGGATCGGGCTAGCAGATCAAATTTTTTAATGATTGATAAAATGACATTAAAAGCCAGCTTTTAGGAATATCTAAAAACACTCCATTCTAAACTCTGTACGATTATTTTGAAATGTTAAAAGTTAGAGAAAGGGAATACGGCACATTAACATCAGTACTGCCTTGAACGTTATGAACGTATTTCAGTATGTGTGTTCCTGAACCAGAGATGCTCCACCTCCGTATACATGAAGGTACATTTATCGATTCTCAAGGATACTCCATAGTCATTTACTACTTAAAGGACCTCCTGAGTGCGCTTGATTTCATCTGTAACGTTCTGAGATATAATCATTACATAGTTCATATAAACAAGGATTTTTCGTTCGCGAATCAGCTGTTTGAATATTAGCTGCGCTATTAGCAAGTCCGAACGGCATCAATCGGTATTCATAGAAACCATTGTAAGTGACAAATGCGGTGTACCTTTTTGATTCTTCGGCAACGGGCACTTGAAAAAATAATTTTTTTAGACCGAGCGTCGTGAAATAGACACGTGCTTTAATTGAGTCTATTTTCATTAATAAAAGGCAGCGGATAGTTGTCCTTAAGCGTGATCTTATTGGGAGCTCGGTAATCGACGCAAAGTCTGATTTCGCTGTTTTTTCTGTCTACAAGAACAACTGTGCTCGCATAATTATATTTACTGGATCTAATTATTTCCTTAGATAATAGTTTATTGACAGTAGCTTCAACGCATTCCCGTTCGGATCGCGTCAGTTTACGTACGCGAAACACCACAGCTTTGTTTGACGTAAGTTTGATGTCCATTTCGAACATTTAACGGCTCTCTTTTTTTTCAACCGCTTCCGAACTAGTTTTTCTATTTGTTGGCGGGTGTTTTCACTCAAGTGAGGTGAATTTGTAGCTCCTGAGAAAACATTGTACCTTGTCGTGGCTCTTTGGGGTAGCCCTTTCGACCGCTACCCGAACTGGTTTTTATATTCGTTGGCGGTTATTTTCACCCAAGTCGAGGTTAATCCGTAACTCCTGAGAAGATATTGTGACCTGTCGTGGCTTCCCACTTTCGACCCTAAGCGCCACAGAAGCTTTATACAGAAGATCTGTTTCAAGAATAATAAGAACTGGTATAGCGTCGTTAGTTACTATATAAAATTTTGCAGTAAACAATTGATTGTCGATGGGTGTTATGTTATTTCGACCTCGTTTCTTCTACCTAAATTTTACTGGATAAGACCCTGTACTAGTTACATTTGAATTTATTCTGGCACGCATTGGAATGCCGCGACTTGCATATTTCCTTTGGTAACCAATTCTTTAACGCTGGCACAAGGCCACAGTGGGATTTCTTTCTTCGAAACTATATTATAAATATCACCGTTTATATTGTATTTGAATGAAGGCTGAGACGCTGTCGATCTGTAAAATTATTTTATAAGCATTTTATTGGGACCGTATAGTTCATGATAAACACTTCAGTTATATTTCACCGAATTGTATTTACAAATGTTTTCTTTGTTCCATTTTATAGATAAGGCAGTGTCGCGTTTCAACTTGCTAACCTGCTTACTGCCGGTTGAATTTAAGCTCTTGGAAAATAAGTTTGAGGGACCCTTTTGTTGTCGCGTAACGTTTGAACACTGTATTAGGACTCAATTTCGCTTTCCGACAGTCGTAGCTTCTGGATTTCTTAAAAATTATTCTTATTGGTCAAGACATTTAAACCTTCTGGAATTTCTTTACGTAGTAGCTTTCGTTTATTTTGGAACTTTCCTATATGCTTCATTGTTTAAGCCGGACTTCCCCGAAATTTTATAGCCAGATTTCGCCGACTCAGTGATTGCAGTAGTCGTTGAAGTTTTCTTTTGTTGTTTGTGCTTTCCACCTAAGTATTTTCCCCAAGCTTCGGCGAAAAGAAGAAAGTTTTTATAAGCCCTTTGGTCACCGTGCATATGGAAATATTAATTTCAGAACTTAAACCTTTCTTCCGCTGGGCTGTTCCCAAGCCCTGTGCATTTAGAATTTTAATTAGTAGCCAGCCATCGATTAGTACGCACTTGTGATTTTCGCTCCCCCCGGTTGTAGCAAGCATTGCTACAATCGGGGGAACCCTTTGTTAAAGAACGTATAGCTTCGTGCTTGACTTTTACGAATTTTGTGGTGGCCCGGCGGCAAGTTAATTGTTAGAACAGTTCGGCTCAGTGTTCATTGCCGAAAGCTAGTTAAGGAATTTTGAGGTCCGAGTGTGAGTGATGTGTTAGTCCGACGGATTTTCTTCAGGCAAGACTCCATGGTTCGGTCCCTGCTTCTTGGATTAGGAGAGGGACAGGGTTCCTGCTCTTTGGATTGGGAGAGGACCCATTTTACGCTAATTGCAAATCCGGGTGAAACGCCTTTCTGCCCCAGTGAAGTGCTGCATTTTGCAAATCCCGTTTTCCTCGTGCCTTACTTGGAGTTCTCCGCTCGCTGCTGGACGTGGTTTTTATTACTGGTGGCCGTCGCCTCTCTTCTGATTACCCTTGGTTCCGGCCGAAAACTTTGACAACCCCTGTCTACGCTGTGGAGGCTGCACTGCTGCCTTCGTCCTGCCAAGCGACATCGGGACCTTGTTCACCACCCCCGCCGACTACATGCTTTGGGGCTACAAGGTAAAATAATTGTGTACATTTGCTTCGCTTAACTGTGTGCCGTGTGGAGTGGCGTTAATCGTTTTGTCGTGCGCTATCTGAGTTTTATGAACATTTCGTGGGCTAACTCGATCTAATTATTTGATTTACTTACGATATACAGGGGTTTTGCTCCTGTTATTTGCTGTTTGTACTGTAACGTAAATGTTAAGATAACTTTTGCGTGGGATTCCCATATATTCTCAGTTAGGCTGTACTAATGTATTAAATGTGAGTTCACCTTGGTGTGATACATTATATGTAAATTTTGTCAACTTTAGTCTAGTTATTTGTTGTTGTCTTCGAATCCTTTGGTCACTAATTAATTACGGCAAACGCCGAATGTAAATGAGTGTGAAACCAAAGCATGCCCTTTAATTAAGTAAGCCCTAAAATTTGGGCTAGTGTCAGTGTTTTTTGGTGTTGACCTTCTAGGAGGGTGGCCATTAAGGTAAGCCATTTGTTTCGAGGCCACCCTGTGTATGTACCTGCAGACGTGATGAAGTTTGGTGAACGACGGCGAAGAGGCAGCTTGCAGCGAACCCAGTGCATTTCTGGCATCGATCCCGTGATTTTTTGTCGCTTTGGGTCACGGAAGCAATTCTTTTAAAGGTGAGTGACGCTCTGAGTAATATGATTTTGAGTAAAGTTATAGGGTAAGTGTCGTCGGTTTTAAGTGAGCTTTTGAACCACCTTTTCTCGATTGAGCCAGCTTGAGGGTAACAGGAACATCTACATCTGTTCCGACACATTTTAAGATCTGTGTTATTGCAAAAACCGGCGAACCCTTTACTTTTTTTCCGATTTTGTCATTTAGTACGACTAATGTCGATTGGGTTAAATTATCCTGTAACATAGTTACACATATTTTCGCTAGTCCGACATTTTTACAAGTGACACCCTTTAATATCATCATATTTACAAAATTAATTTCGCATTGGTTTGCTTCTAAATAAATCACATTTTGTTTCTCGGCATTTTCATTAATGCTGTTATTTTTTAACGCAACTGTTATGTCATAGCAAGACGTTTCGATAAGTAGCGCTAGCTTTGTCTCCCCCGTGTGCATCTTACCTTTTTCGCAATCTCGCGCTAGATAACCTTTGCAATGGCATTTTATACATTCGACCTTAGAACAGTCTTTTATGCGATACATGCAATCTGTACAAAACGGACAGATTGCTTTATCGCTCGCTTTGAACACATCATTCGCAATTTTGTGTCTACTTCCTCAATACATTTTTCCATTGAAATGTTCTCTACCTCTTTATTGAATTCTAGATTTTGTGATATTGTTTCGACATGTTGTTTATTGCGCGTGCAACATAATTTTGTATAGCTTTTAGATAATTGCATCTCCCCATTATTCATACATTTTTCTTTGCTTTTTTGTGCCCCTCTACGCCACGCTAAAGGTGAATGCGTGTTTCTATTTTTTTATTTGCACTTCTTATCTTCTCCGTCTCTGTATTTCTGTATCTCATGGATCATTCCTATAAAACCTTTTGTGTTTCATGTTTCATATGTCGAAGTCGTTTCCGTCGCATTTTACGTTCTTGTTTGCACGTGTTTTAGGGCGCCGGCCTATAAAATTAACACCAGAACCTGGAGGACCCGAAAAATTTTATTTTGTGGCATTCTTTTCCAACTGTGAACTCTGTTTTTTCTATATCTGTTCATTCGCCTCTTACTCTGTTGGAATGTTCTTTTCATCAACTCTCTGAGCCGTTGATCAGTTTAAAGTATATTTACGAATGGAATAAAAGTAAGGCCTAGTCCTGATTACCCTTCAGCATCAAAGTCGGAAGATAATAAAAGTTTGTAACGTTTGCTCATATGCATTTTTTTAAAATATTGATCACATGAAGAACGCCATTTTGCTACATTTGGGCATAAATTACTTGTGCGTTGCATAGTTTCAGGTAGCAATCGCGCGATGCACTGCTCCATACGTGATGTATCCCTACTTTTTCAAACTTTTCTTTTCCCAGCAAGGTTCTTCAATATAGGAAAACCCGAGAACGTATAAAGGAGTGCAAATTCGGCTAAACAATATAGTCCAGCTTCATCTACTCGAAGCCACCTCAATCCCAGGAAGAAGCTGAGAGCCCCTCAAGCTCCCACCAGAGAAGGTTTTAGAGTGCCGGCGAAGTCTTGGAGCCGCGCTCGATTTCCGCAGAAGAAGCGAGCTCCAGCTTGGTAACTTTTGATTTCAACGTCTACCAGAATAAACCTTTTCCTAGTTCAGAATTACCGAGTTCGAGAATAAACCTGCCTCGACCACGTATTAGCGTTGGTTGAGTGCGGCGAATAAATCTTTTTTACCAGAACCCTTAACTGCCCCTCGATAACGCGGTAGGGCTGGTTAGTGCATGCTGTAAGCTTTTTCCCCGTATAGTATTTCAGTTTCTCTGTCATGCTACACTTGTGCACGAGGATAATTTTTCTTAGGTCTCTGTATATAGTTACCGCTTCGAAAACCTTTAAATATCGTTTGACACCGTAGTAATGCCCATCCAGCGCACGCGGAAAATTTTCCCGATTGCTGCTGAGAATATATATATATATATATAGGTAATTCTATAAAGATAGTCCCTCTCACAGCTTGTGTGGTTACATACACAGTAAAATGTTTGACTGGGATAGGGTTTGGAAAAACTCCAATCTCAGTGCTACGCACAGGTACCAAGCTAATTCAATCTAACCATTAAAGCTTGGTACCTGTGCGTAGCACTGAGATTGGAGTTTTTCCAAACCCTATCCCAGTCAAACATTTTACTGTGTATATATATATATATATATATATATATATATATATATTCCTGGAATGCGGTTGTATGCAACCAATTTTACAGTTTTCTTTATAGACTTTAAATTCGTTTTTATATTTAACTAAAATTAGTTTTAACATGAAATTGTTAGGCTCTTTATTTCCATTCCATTCAATTATGCCCAGATGTGAGTAATTTATTGATTTTTGTAATAATTGGATAAGTCCAGGGCCCTCCATCAAAATTAAAATGGCCAAGAAATCACGGAGCCGAGTTGGTGCCGCTAAAAGTTCGAGTCGTTTCCGCACTTGAAAGTATTCTCCGAAATACATTTGTAAGTTTAATGAAAGCATTTAAGACTTACGTAACACAATCCTCCTGGAGCCTGAGCCTGAGCAAAATAACACCATCATTAATGCTGTGTTGTATCACAATAAACCTTGCTGTTTATAAAAGAAAGACATCCATTTTGGTATTATAGCACACTCTAACCTCAAGACTGGCCATCGCCCTCTATCGGTGACAGCTGTTAGTCGGTGATGGGGTCAGATGGGTTGCACGGGCTCCAGGCGTAGGGCGACCCGAGGAATAACCGATTTAATTTATATTTATGAAGTGTAACATATATTTAACTAACTTACACGTCTTATTCAATTGGTTTCTCGGTGCTTAATACAATGTGCACTTTGGCTCTGAGCTACCACAGAGGTAGAATGTAGCGGGGTAGAATATAATAAACTAGCCCGTAATTTTTCAAGTTGGGTAAGAAAGGTGGGACATTAAAGAGTAAGAAGAAAAGCTCTTATTCAAGACTAGCTTAAATAAGATACAGATTCAGCTAAGATACCTCGGATTACCTCTTCTCGTATCCACAAGATGTGAGATCTTGAAATAATTCGTTCTGAGCCTCAGAATTATTTAAAATTGCAGATGGTTTTCATAATCGAATGAAACTGGAGGAAGAAGAATAATTGTGTTGGGATTTTCTTTAATGGAACTGGAGCTATATTTGTTAAGTAACTTATAGAAGTTTACAAGCACTTTTGCAGGATACACATTTCGTGAAGTAGTTTAAACGTACTGTATGATTTGTTCTACCGTTTTGAGTAATAAATCAAGTTTTGAGTTACTGATTTAGTAAATTTTATGAAAATGAGACCTTTAAATGACTTCAATTGTTTCTCTTTGTAAAATTATGGTGTTAAAACATTTATACACTTAACATTACACTGTTATTATACTAGTTTTAAAATTTATGTTAGATACCAAATGTGATCGGATTCCACGAATCGGATATTTTGAATAATCCTCAGGGGAAAGAGAATTAAATATCAGGATGGCGATTTTTGAAGCGTAAGGATTAATTAACAAATGGAGTACAGTTTTGCATACAACTAACGTCAAACGCTGCCAGGTTTCGTTAGTCGATACTTAGCTGTTTGATTTGTTAACATTTAAAATATTTTTAATAATTTTATTGAAAAGTTTTCTTTTAAATCTGGGCGTTACTAAAAGCCTGGCGGTTAGTAATTAGATACATCGCGAAATGCTCGGGTCAATTACAAACCTATTTTTAATTATGTATTCAGCTATAATACCACTATTGTTACCCAACATGTCTATATTACTTTGCCATACAATTAACTCTCTCTTTTGATTTGAGTAGCAACAAGCTGTTGCCGTGGCCAATAGTAGTGAACAATTCAACATTGAAATATTTACAAATTGTATTCGTAGTAGTCATTTTTGCGTTTTTCATATATAGTAGGACAAATAATTTATATGCAATCTATAAATTGTTAAAAACATTATTTCAGTTTGCCACTTATTTATTTACGACATTGAGAGCTTGAAAAACTCTTTGGCAAGCTGTAATTGAAATGCTTTAGAATGTCTGCATTGCTATTACATTTGTAATGCTTACAATTTTATACAGAACATTTTGAAACCAAGGTTATTTGAATATTTGCCCTCATTGCTAATTTTCGGGAATATTTATGAGTAAGCTGACTATAACTACTATGTGACAATTGTGTTACAATCAGTAGTGTGGAGAGACACTGTGCTAAATAATATTCAACATTTTAGGTGTTGGTTCATAGAAGAAACTGCAATCGTGTAAGTGCTATTTATGAGTTATCAAACATTCTATAAATAAGAGTTATTGTAAACTGCCGAAATTTTAGCAGTTATACGAGAGTTTGTACAGGTTAAGAAATTGATTCAAAAATTTTAAAATGGTAGTTGTGTGTGGGGATACTCACTGTGGTCCAGTTAATGTACAACAAATGACATTCATGTTATTAAAATGTTTAATAAAATATTATTAAGATAGAATTTGTTTATAGTGAATATTTCGTATTGATTAGGTCCAAGAAAACATCATAGTGTACACGGTGGAACGAAATAATCGAAATTCGGATAGACTAAAGCCTAAATCTCAGCCACTTATCTCAAAACTATGTTCTATTTATTTTTATAATAGCCCCTGCATGACTTAAAATTTACAAAAATTGCTTTATATCGCCATAATTTATTTTGGTTGTTATTATTATTACTTCTGATCTCGAAAGTTAGGATTGTTACCGCATTATCTATCATGATCAATTTATGTTACTATATATGAATTCCCTCGGCAGTAATATATTTTTGATGAAGTGTTTGTTTTCACATTGGTATTATAATACAATAGGTTTTAACGGTCTCCAGGAAAAAATCCAGTCGTCTATAAATATTAATATTTCTGAGATCAACAAACCTCGCGCAACAGTTTTTATACCTCATCCGCTCAGCACTGAAATGTCTGTAAATATGATTAAAATCGTTAGAGCCAATTTTTAGTAAAAAAAATTATTTTTTATTTTTTTTTTGTATTTGGGCCTCCAACAACGAATTTTCATAAGAATCCATCCATAACTGTCACCGCTATACCTTGAACATACGTACATAGGTACATCCTGGAAATGAATATTCGCCCAATCGTTTCGAAAGCTCTCGCTTCGATCTGTCAATTAAAACAGTTGCCCTATGTATCGTAGCAATATGAAATATTCTGTACATGTGATTGTGTAAATAACAAGCGAATATACCGACCAATCTTCTTGTAAAACTTAGTTATGCCTTTACTACTAATGATATACAAAAAATAGGGTGCTGAATTTATAGAAGGTTTTTAATTTTACATTTTGAACCACCTTTGTTGACTAATGTGGAAGGAGCCATCCAAACTCACATTTTCTTAAATCGGATCACTTCAATTTTTCACCATATCATCGTCCATGACCTTGTCTGCCCGCACATACCTTACATTTGAAATTCTGATCAATTATCTGGAAGTTATGAATTATTTAGGATTAATAGCTCTTACAAGCCAAGGGTCTCTAGTTTGTGCTGAAGCGAAAAAATCGATTTTACTATATAGGATGAATTTTAGAATCTTTGTATACCAAAACTGAGTGGCTTTCAAGATAATTTTAAAGGTTTTCCAAAATAACTGTATTTTCGCAAATACAATCTTTAGTGGGCGATGGAATACAAAATTTGAGGACACCGTAGCTACGTGTATTACTGAACTACAAATAATAGGTCATACAAAGTAATAGAACTAACTTGTTTCTTTTTGCGTAAAAACTAATTTCAAATCAAGTTTATTTCTGTCCTTGTAGTAACTGCCATTAACATTTTTCAAAATGAATTTTGGTTTACACTTTGGGGTAAACTGTTAAAAATTGTTTGTCTGTTGGCGGTATAACTCAAAAAATGTTTGTCCAAGAAAGACGATATTTTGCACACACATTATGTATACACCTGGAATGAAACCGGAGAAATTTCAGACAAATATATATGCAGGGTGAGCACCTTAAAAAAATAAAATGTTTATTTTTCAATCAACTTAGTAATAGATACAAGTAATAATTTGTACATAGTGCAGGCTTTAATTTTACCAAAAATGGCAGCCAGTAGATACAGAATAACTGTTTTACTATACAAAAACCAGGCACAAATTAGCGCCTTACTAATTATAGTACTCTGCTTTACCCTCAATGATCACTCAGTAGTACTCCTCTTTGCCGCTAGGCGCCGCCACAAGTTTAAAACCGGAAATCAAAACACCTCCTGTCATCCAATGCTGACTGATACTCATTCTTCTTCTTTGTGCGTGGCAGTTCGCAAGTGTCTTCTTTTGTGCTAAACGCGGGTCCGTTGAGGAAATGTCAGACTCAAGCCAAACCGAGTCTGATGATATGGACCTATACAGGCAGATCAAGAAAATAAAGAAAAAATTAAAAAGACGCAGAGAGCGTCGCAAGTCATCGCAACGCAGCAGGTCGAGGTCGCCATGCGGCGTTCGCAAGCGTTCGCGGAGATCACGAGATTTTTCGCCGATACAGATGGGACGCACATCGACCCCTATACCAGGTAAATTAAATTTAGCGTTGTTTCTGTGTTTAGTTCTTAAAGAAACAAAGATGTCAAAGCACATGGTGCGTTCGGCGAGCGCCGACCTTGACATAACCTCAAATTTTTAACCACGTGTAGAACGCAAGAACGTAATACACCGTACTTGGAAAGTACAGCTGCTAATTTTAAGCAGACAACAGGTGGAGATTTAAAGGGTAGTACCCTTTAGAGGCCATCCAATTCAGTTAACAGAGTTGGTTCGGAAGTATGTACGCTCGATTCTAACCTTAGTTAATTGTATTTCCTTAGTAAGGAAAGAATAGCACAAGTGGTTGTAGTCTGTATTTCCTTGGTAAGGAAAGAACAGCACAGGTGGTTGTAGCCTGATGTTTTATTTTGCGTGGTTTGGTTTATGTGAGAAATGCCT
>OW679203.1:70266574-70369004 GCA_940337035.1 Agriotes lineatus
TGTTTGAGCACTAATCAGGATCGAAGGTACAATGTTTGTAGCCTTCTCAGTTTTTCGCTATCTGGAAAACCGCTGATCGCCAGCTCGCCTTGGAATTTGTGGACTGTATGATTGTAGGTTTCACTGAATTATACACACGTTGAAAAGCGAAGGTAGTAATTTATTGCCATAAATTAACACGAACAGTTTAACATTTACAAAGAATTAGCTTTCGGAGTGCGGACCTGTTTGCATGCTGCCACTTTGACAGATGAAACGTAAGTGTTTTTGGAATCGGATGCCGGCGAGGCAGTCTACTGCGCACAGTACGAATTCAGAATGTAAGAGAGGCGGCAAAAGTTTATAAAGTCCTTAACATACCGCCCGCCTTGGAAAGGGTAACCTTTCAAATAAAACAGTACAGAGTTGACATGTAAAAGCTAGAGCAAAACATGTAACATGAACACACATATATACAAAGCATAATAGTACATGGATCTTAATCTAGTACAAGAAAACCCGAACAATGGGGAGCCAAAAGGCTTTACGAAAACTGCGCTGAACGCTAACGCACTAGTTCACAACACTAGGTAGCGGGCACAATTTAGCGAAGGATCGCTTCACGATCCCTGACACAGTGTTCACTGACGCCACACGCGTAACGCCGTCAAGGCCAGGGTGCAGCTCGGTGACCCGGCCTAACCTCCACTTCAGAGGGGGTAGATTGTCATCCTTGATGAGGACCATGGAACCAGGCTGGAGGTCCGAAAGATGCGTGCGCCATTTGGTGCGCTGTTGGAGTTCCGAGATGTACTATTTGCTCCATCTTTTCCACACATTCTGGTGAAGTTGTTGTATTCTCTGGTATTTAGACAGCCGAGACTCGACGATCTCAGTAACGTTGGGATCAGGCAATGACACCAACGGACGACCAATCAGGAAATGAGCAGGAGTCAAAGGCTGAAGGTCGTTTGGATCAGAGGACAAAGGAGACAGGGGTCGGGAGTTTAAGGTCGCTTCCACCTGTGCCAACAAAGTGCTAAATTCATCATAATTTAGACTAGCGTTACCTATAACGCGACGTATGTGATGTTTGGAGGACTTGATTCCGGCCTCCCACAATCCGCCAAAGTGGGGACTGTGCGCGGGTATAAAATGCCAAGCTACTCCGTCGTTCGCGACTGATTCGGAAATAGAAGGGTTTTGTTCCGCGAGAAAATTGCCTAATTCGATTAATTCGGAATTAGCGCCGACAAAATTAGTGCCATTGTCTGAATATACATGGAGCGGTTTGCCTCGACGAGCCACAAACCGGCGAAAAGCCATTAAGAAGGTTTCAGTAGAAAGATCAGCGACCAATTCAAGGTGCACTGCCTTTGTGACGAAACAAACGAATAGACAAAGGTAGGACTTTACTAGTTTAGAACCACGTCCCTTGCGATCCTTTATCATGAAAGGTCCACCATAATCAATACCAGTCGTATGAAATGGGGGCGATGATTGAGTACGAGAGGCTGGCAGGTCTCCCATTATGGGTTCAGTTAACCTAGGAGAGAATCTAAAGCACCGTAAGCATTGATGAACCACTTGCTTGACGATATTTCTGCCAGAGGTGATCCAATATCGTTCTCTGAGATTAGCTAACAGCATTTGAGGTCCGGCATGAAGAAGCCGAAGATGCTCATGCGATACTAGGAGTTTGGCGAATGGATGTTTGCCAGAAACCACTAGAGGAAACTTCTTGTCAAAGGGTAATTGAGAGTTGTGGAGCCTACCACCAACTCTTAGCAGTCCCTCGGAATCCAGAAAGGGATTCAGGGATATCAAAGCAGAAGATTGTTTCACAGGCTTGCTCTGTGACAACAGTTTAAGTTCGTCTGGAAATGACTCGCGTTGGGAAAACCTGGCAAGTCTTACAATAGATGATTGCAGTTCATCTGTAGAAAGGGGCCCAGAAAGACGATCAGCTTTGGGGGCTCGCGCATTGTTATGAAAACGAAAGCAATAAGCTATAACTCGTTGTAAGCGAGCAAAGCTTGAATACTGATTGAACGGAAATGGTTCAACAGAGGTTACAGGAAAACTCTGAACTTCTTTTTTGAATTCTGGAAGCTCAGCACGAACATGTTTGGAAGTAGGCCAAGAGGCCTCACCTTCGCTTAGCCAGGTGGGACCATGCCACCAAAGGCTTAACAGACCCAGCGGGTCAAATATCTGCGATCTTTCAGACAAGATGCTACGCTTGGTAGCCTTACCACTTGTAGAATCTGAAATATTGAACATGGAAGTAGGCCAAGATGCCTCATCTCCGCTTAGCCAGGTGGGACCGTGCCACCAAAGGCTTGACAGACCCAGCGGGTCAACTATCTGGGAAATTTCAGACAAGCTGCTACGATTGGTAGCCTTACTACTTGTAGAATCTGAAATCTGGGATATTTCAGGCAAGATGCTACGATTGGTAGCCTTACTACTTGCAGAATCTGAAATCTGGGATATTTCAGGCAAGCTGCTACGCGTGGTAGCCTTACTACTTGCAGAATCTGAAATATTCTCTACTGATAAGAATCTTTTCTGAGCGATTTGCAATGAATCGCCCAGTACCTCTACAGGCTTCTTGAAAGGGATAGAGACAACGAATCGACCATTCGCTTCTCGTTGAGTATTTTGCACGAAATGTGCCTCACAGGCGTTCTCTTCATTTGTGCGAACCTTTTCCTCTGGGTAATGTTCGAGTTGCCAAAACCTAGCAATGGGATCAGAAGCATCCTCGATCGTGCTAAGATTGCACTGTACAGGGTACGCAGAAGGGGGGCCAGTGGGGCCAGAAACAATCCAACCAAAACGAGTCTTTTGGAGGATGGGAAGATTTGGGCCTAGACCAATTTGTCCAATACAAAGGAGCTGCCAGAAAATGGGCGAACCAATCAGAATGTCGATGGTGCCCGGTTGGTCGTAGGACAGATCTGATAACTTGATGTTATCAGGAACCTTGAAGCTGTTTCTCTGGACGCGAAAACTTGGGGTAACACCCGTAATCTCATCGAGAACAAGACAGGATAGGCCAATGCCGTATGAAGTGTGAGGGGCTTGCAGCTTGATATCACACCTAGCCTTGATTTGAGAAGTGGCTTTACTTAAGCCAGAAACAGTAACGTTGACTTCGCGAATTGGAAGCTTCAACCTTTTACACAAATCTGAACGTATGAAGTTCGATTGGGAACCGGAATCCAACAGGATTCGCACAACGTGAGGCGTACCATCATCAGCGATGAGTTTAGCGGTAGCCGTAGGTAAGAGTACCTGAAAAGCATTCGAACAGAATGCCGAAATCGATTGGTTTAGTTCAACAGGGGTTTCTGCCGACATCGCAGATCCTGGTTGACTAGAAGAAGCGTTCTGAGGCTTATCCTCATGAAGAAGTGTGTTGTGCCTTGATTTGCACTTTCTACACGTATATTTGGAGCTACAAAGGCTCGCAAGGTGACCCTGAGTTAGGCAATTAAAGCATACGCGGAGCTCTTTTGCCTTTGACTTTCTGTCAAGAACAGACATCTTGACAAACTTATCGCATTTGTACAAGGAATGAGATCCTTTACAAAGTGGACACGAAGGGGTACCCGACACAAATGATTTCGAATGTACCTTGGAAGACTTTTCGGGTACAAGCTTAACATTTTTTACTTCCAGAGTTTCTAGAAGATTTGCTGTATTTTGTAAGAATTCCTTGAACTCATCAAGATTAGGCAGGTCAGAACTTGACCGGTTTCTAAGGACCTCCCATTCACGAAATGTAGTGGGGTCCAGTTTTTTAGAAACTACATAAATTATAACAAAATCAAGAAGCTCGCTTTCGGTAGCTAATGATTTGATTGCTGCAAAATGTTTGAATAACATATCGCTAATCGTACGCAATTTAGTTGCAGATTCCTTACTGCAAGATTCAAGTTCAAATATAGCCTTGAGGTGGTTATGAACCAGAATTTTTGGATCATTGTATCGATTGCACAATGCATCCCAAGCTAGAGTATAATTACTCGCAGTAAACTCTAAACTTTTTATAATTTGGCTTGCATCACCCTGTAAACTAGCCTTTAAGTAATGCAGCTTTTGAATATTAGTTAACGCTTGATTCTCATGAATTAAACTAATAAAAATCTCACGAAACTCTAACCATTCTGACACGTTCCCTGAATATTTGGGAATCGAAATGGCAGGAAGGCGTACAGCTTGATTATTGCAATGTGAACTGCAATTTGAATGCGTTGATCTTACGCTACCAGCAGGCGATCCAGAACGATCTAATGCAACATCAGACTGTTTGTTGTATTCATTAATCAAATATTCAGCTTGTGAAATTGCAAAATAATAAGAATCCTCAAATTCAACTTGTTGCTGCATTTCAGATTCTGTATCCTCACTGGTTTCTAAAATTTGTTCATGAACCGCATAATATTCCGATAACAAGGTGGCTGTATCATTCAATCTTTTTTGCAATTGAATAATCTGAGCGCTAGATAAGAATTGATCTTCATCATGAATTTTTTGCAAAGATTGCCCGTAATTTGAGAAACGCGTAAGCTTTCCCTTGATAGAGCCACGTACTCTTACAAGCGGATCCATAATTGTTGAGATTAAAACAATTTAACAGATCGAACTAACTTTTCGTACGCCTCTGGCGTGAATTTTGTACGCTTCTGGTACGCGGACCCAACGGGTCAACTATCTGTGATATTTCAGGCAAAATGCTACGCGCGGTAGCCTTACTACTTGCAGAATCTGAAATATTCTTTAATGATAAAACCCTTTCGCACGCCTCTGGCGCGAATTTGTTTATACCGCAGACAGCGCTTGCTAACAACGCGAGAAACTTGTAGCTTACGACGCAGAAAACGGCCTTGGTACAACGCGGGATTATTTATGAAACATGCAGGGTATATCGCTAACAAACGTAATAGCTTGGCATTTCACGCAATTAAAATGTTTATACGAATCATAAACCATTTGTTTACGCAATAATACGCAGCTGAAATTATGCACATGTATAACACAGATGATAGAAAACCAAATATTCATGCATAGGAAAATCAGGCTTACATTTGATATTGGTGTGTGCCGCCTTGCCGGTTTTCTGTTCCTACTACCGTCTGGCTAGCAGCTGCAATGCCCACGTGCACGAATCTTGGCGTTGATAACACCGTCTGCTGTCTTCCTTCCTCTCGTTACGAGCACCGCATGTGCCCTCTTCGTTCCACGCGTTGCTGCGAATTTGGAGCGCTGCTCCTTGCGGTCGATTGCATGCGATGCAATACAACCTGAATATGGTTTTGTACTTGCCACTGACCAATGTTGTCGAATGCTGTCGCTGTTTTGGACTCGCACTGACCTAATGTGGTTTAAATCGGGCTCTGTAGGACCAATGTTTGAGCACTAATCAGGATCGAAGGTACAATGTTTGTAGCCTTCTCAGTTTTTCGCTATCTGGAAAACCGCTGATCGCCAGCTCGCCTTGGAATTTGTGGACTGTATGATTGTAGGTTTCACTGAATTATACACACGTTGAAAAGCGAAGGTAGTAATTTATTGCCATAAATTAACACGAACAGTTTAACATTTACAAAGAATTAGCTTTCGGAGTGCGGACCTGTTTGCATGCTGCCACTTTGACAGATGAAACGTAAGTGTTTTTGGAATCGGATGCCGGCGAGGCAGTCTACTGCGCACAGTACGAATTCAGAATGTAAGAGAGGCGGCAAAAGTTTATAAAGTCCTTAACATAAACCTACACATAAAAGTTATATGATTGAGAAATTATTAGCGGAACATGGCCATACGTAGTCCTACGATTACCCCCTTACCATCCAGAATTAAACCAGAATGGGAAAATATGGGTGTCAGTAAAGAATTATGTTGCTACAAATAATACAACATTCAAATTAGACGATGTTAACACTTCTGCAGAAAATAATTTTGGAAGTGTGAGTGTGCAAGAATGGAAGAATATATGTGCAGTGTCGACAAACATAAGTGGGAATACATTATGGATAACAGAGAAGAAATAATTATTACAGTAGACGGCAGCGGTGAATCCGGTTCTAATCTATCGTCTGAACAAGAAGATGATTTCGTTGAAGACAATTTAGGTTGTTAACCATTAGAGGAATCTATATTGAATTATTTTACCATTTATTTGATTAATTGGCTGTTATTTTTTTTATTGTATTTTATGTATTTTTCTTTGCTTCACAAATAATTTCAGAAACTAGAAAGTCATTAGATTTTTAAGTCATTTAGAAGTTATTTAAATTTTTATATTTTGTAAATCTAAATAAAATATGTTCATTTTCAAACACCATAAAAGTGAAAACTTATGTGACTTGCTTCGCAAAGTGAAAGCGTTAATTATAATTATAACCAAAGGTAAAGGTAGTACTTTAACTGATTAGGCATATAAAGTTGCCACTGTTGCTACTTTATCTGCCTACTCATATAAGATAACAAAATCAAACATTTCAGCAATATAATTTAATTATTATTTGTGATTTTCATCCATCATAACCATGGAAGAATTATTTCCAACGTATCACAATTTTACCTCAATCTTGAGTTTTTACATTTCTACTAAATTATTGTTTTCTAATTTTGTTACTTTTATTGCAGTATAAGTATTCGTTTGAAAATAAAATTTTATATGTTATTCGCAATAAAAGTGGCTTTATGTGCTTTGCCTGCTACCAGCCTCAACACATAAAGCTTCTATAAAAATATAATTAATATTTTTATTTGTTTATTTATTTCTTTTATTTCATACTGATGTCAAAAATAACATTTTTTGTATTCGCTCCCCAAACTGGTTACTTTGGAAACTGTCTAGGATCCTCAAAATGGCCATTTAGAGGCCTTGTACTTAAAGTCGTCATGGCAACATTTTAGCGGACTCACACATTAGTTGCCATGACGACTTTAAGTACAAGGCCTCTAAATGGCCATTTTGAGGATCCTAGACAGTTTCCAAAGTAACCAGTTTGGGGAGCGAAAAATACATTTTCGCGCGGCCTCCTAATATAATGCCGCGTTAATGGTAATTGAAACTTCATATTATAATGTTTGGAGAGCTAATACAAAAAAACGTTGTATGCAACACGTCCTCAAATGGCTTTAGAGGACTCATCTTCATATTACGGACTCGGCTGCGCTTCGCTCCGCCTCGTCCGGAAACATTACGACTCGTCCCCTAAAGCCTTGCTTTGAGGACTAGTTACATAAACTACTATTTTCGGAATATTTATGGTACAAAAAATGGAACATTAAAATCCTTGTACTTTAAAGTAAAATTTTAAAGTTCAAGTACTTTAAAACTTATTTATTGTACAAAAAATAGAACATTAAAGTCCTAGTACTTTAAAGTAAAATTTTAAAGTTCAAGTACTTTAAAATTATACGTCAGTTGTTGACATAAAATTTGAAATGATTTACTACTTTTTATTTAAAATTCATTAAACTTGCAGTATGAAATAAACCGTTGTATTCACCACGAACGAAAAGTGTTTTTAAAGGCCCTCGCAAGTAATTCAAGTAAACAACTTTCTCGTCTTTAAAATGCCACTTTTCGTTCTAGATAAATAAACTACTATTAATATTATAACTTTTGAAGGGGAATACAATTTTTAGTTGTTTTATGCTTTAAAACAATAATTGTGATATAATTTGATCAAGTATTTCAGTAGTACCCCTCTATAATGGGTAAATTATTATTTAAACATTATTTGGAGCAATAAAACTTTGATAGTGATTTATTTACGTCCCAGTGTGTACATAATAAATAAATTAACAGTCCGTTAGCTGACATGCAGCCGCAAATCATAATCCCCTTTGGAAACTTCGCAGTTCCTTTAATGCCGTTTTTATGAAAAGCTTCTGATTTACTCTTTCTAATTCATCTAATATGGTCTCCAATGAAGTAATAAAAAAAGTTAGAACTGCTAAAATACAACTAAACCCCATATAAAGGTTAATTCATATGTATGGTCATTAAATTAAATAAGTGTATAATAACATCAGTAATAGCTTAACTAAAATTAATCACATATAGAAAAAATTGCATTCATGTCTAGACAAAACTTTTGAGAACCAAAACCTTCATTAGGTAAATCAGATAAGAGTACATTTACATTTTCTTAAAAAATCAACACGTTTTGTCAGAGTTTCTCTCTTTTCTATTAGAACGTGCCTATTGTCTTGACATTTTCTCTATTGAAAACTCATTTTATGTACCACTCGCCCAAAGGAATGTAATTTCTCAGTGAAATTAACACCCCCCTTCATTTTGTTCGACTTCGAATACAGCTTTCATTGTAGGTCTCTTTTTATGGCAAAGTCACACTTGGGATTACTTCTTCTTTATATTGATCGACAGATGACCTGGGGTAAGTTTAGTAATTTGTTTTTTTGGAGAAGTAAATTTTCTTCCGCCACTTTGTCGGGCTCCTCTAATAGTATTTAGGCCAACATCGGTTGCTTTAGTCACTCGTTCTTGCAAAACGACTGAGAAAAATTGCAATAGTCGCTTTAGATTCTTTCACGTCCTTGACTACGAATTAGTTTCTTACGGTTACCCATAATGCAGGCAGCTCTATGAATAATTAAAATTTCCTTAAGAGACTACTTTAGAAGTCAATATTTTATACTTGCATGTAACTTTGAAAACAGCAGTAGAGATGCACAATTTAGTCCTTGTAAATGGTTGAATAAAGGAACTCCAAAGAAAAAACGCTACAAACTTAACCATATCACGGGCAACGTGTTTTGGTTTCGACGCCGCAGGCAATAATGAGATTTAGAAAGAGCCATGCCACAGGCCTAAACATTTTCAATTACAAGTGCACAAATGTCAGGCTTGACTTTTAAGTTGGTCGACATTTCTATTTGCATCATAACCTCAAAAAGTTGTTTAATGACAATTATTGAAATTAGTTCTAATTGTAAGGGTCGGCATCTCCGATCCTTTTTGGTAATTATAATTAAAATATTATCAAGTGACCTTTGTAATATGTTATTTGGGTTGCCTGCTCCATTCTATCTGTTCGGCGGCCCGAGTATAGTTGCATCCCTTTTATCAATGAGCACATGATCAATTTGATTAATCGTTACTCCATCCGGTGATCCCCACGTGCCCTTGTGGATGTCCTTGTGCGGAAAGCAAGTCTAACTAATCCGCGTATTTCTGCTGGTTGCGAAGTTTACTAGTCTTTCCCCATTCTGGTTTGAGTTTTCGTGTAAGCTATGTGCCCCTATTGCTTCCCGGTATTCCTCTTCTCTTCTTACCTGAGCGTTGAGGTCGCCTATGGTAATTTTTATATCATTTTTTGGGGATGAGTCTTAGACTCTCTCTAATAATTGGTAGAATTCATCTTTCATTTGGTAATCACTTACATTTTTTGGTGCATATGCATTTATTATGGAGAGAATAAAGAACTTGGTTGCTATTCTGACTCTGCATATTTTCTGACTTATCGATTTATAATCTATTATAGATGATTTTAGTTTGTTGTCTACTATGAATGCTGCCCCTCTTTCTCTTTTCCCTTGATCTTTACCGCTAAATAGGATAATATGTGTTTTTGTGTCTTTAATGCCGGTTCCCAACCAGTGTGTCTCTTGGATGGCTGTTATATCATTCCCATACTTTTTAATTTCTTCGAGTAGGTTTCTTTGAGCTTCTGGTTTGACTATCGTGTTGACATTCCATGTGCCCAACGCGAAGTCGTTAGTCGTCGTCAATAGATTCGTCCATTCCGAGGCTTAATTGAAGGGTTCGTAACTATTTATTTTTACGGGAAAAGGGTTGCTAGCCCCAGGGGAAGTTAGCCCGACGCCCAACCTCCTTTTCGGAGGGCCATTTGCTCAGGTACCTCGGGGTTGCAAAGCCCGTACTAACATCTAAGATGTTAGCCCCTGAGGGTTTACTTAAAGTTGATTTACAGAGAAATGCAAAGAAAACACACCTAGAAAATTGTTTAAATCGATATATTACTCACATTCCAATTATAGTTATTAAGATTTTACTGCACATAAAACTTTAGAATTAGTTGCACCCTACGAATGTCACAGTATGTAGTCTATTATTAATCGTTTGACTTTAAATCTACCTGATATGTCCGTAATGACACAGATCCAGTAAATATTTACGTTGAACATTAAAAGTTTTTCTGACAATATTCGTAGTCAAACTGTTGAAATCTGAGTGAAACTCTGCGCCGCTGTTACATGCCAAATAAATACATTTCTAACTTAACGGGCAGCTTGCGCTTTCTCTACTAAACGAGCGGTGTTCGTTATCTTGTTGATAAACTGCCAAGTACCTGGCGACGAGAAATTGCCCTTTAAAAGGCGTCCAGCGGCGACTTAAGGAGTCTGGCAAGGAGATCCGCGAAATATACACAAACGGCGGAACACGACTCTCAGTTACTTGTAACATGATGGGGAAGTAATTAACATATCCAACACTAAACCGATTTTGAGATAACAACCTGACTAACAACAAGCTGTCCTCGCATAAAGTTAGCGCACTCGACGACGGATCTAATATCATAAAACCCTCTTCCTTGAAGAAGATGTTTCTCTCAAAATTCAGGTGCTCAAACGCAACAACGAAAGAAATATTGCGAAATGCATAATAACACCAAAAAGGTACCGCAAGGTAACCAAGTTAGGTACCGGGATAATCGATGGTAAAACTGTAAATCGGCACGGAACGACAACGATGCCAACTAACACTACCCGTACTCACTGAGAAAATGAAATCCACCGTTGCAGTTGCAGAGACCCAAAAACCCGAAATTCCACGCTGCAATGGATGTGAGAGGAGGCTCACATGTATGAAAGTCACATGGTCTTGCGGTTAGGTTAGTCCGAGGCAACCACTTTCTGGTCCAGAAAAACGGGCATTTTCGCTAGGTACTTATCTCACGTACGATGGTTGTCCTTGATATAAGAAGCAAATATTCTGCTAAACGTCTTATGTACCTACACGTTCCAAAGGGTTAGCTTGAGCATGGTAATGTGCTTTACATATTATCTTTTTTTATACGTAAATTCTTTGGAGTGTAACTGATGTACACCCTTGTCGGCAAGATGCGGTAGCAGAACGGAATGGGAAGCAAAGCGTACATTTTATGAAAAAATTAATCACAGTCAAAGTATATGTATAGCCTTGAGCCGAAGGTGGAAATAGTTGCACTAACTCGATCGATATAGTTTTCCAATGCTTCGTAACAAGATATTGATGAAACATATAACCGGCTGGACGTCTCTGTTCGATTTTGTTGGCATTACAAGTAGCACTTCAGTTTACGTACCTGCTAATGTCAGTTCTATACTTAGGCCAAGTATATCTTTACAAAGTTCGTTCAGCAGTTTTAAAAATTACTAAGCGAGCAGCAATACCAGCGTCATGAGATTTGTTTAACATTTTATTTCCGGGATACTTCGGTACTATTTCCTTTCAATTGGCGTCATCGTCGGATGAGGTCGGGTATTTCGGATTGAGACGTTTAAAGAGTTTGTCATTCTCTACTTCTCAATTTGGATACGGTAAAGGTGTTGTAGTCACACGTCTCAAGCTGTCGTTATACCAACGGTGTTTACAAGATTGGGCTGCCTTCACTTCTTTTTCTAATTTAACGTCAATCTTATCAATTGCGGGATAATTGTAAAATGCTGATCCTTAACAGCCCATTGAGCCAAACGGCCCATAGCTTGCGATAGTGAATAACCCACACGAGAGAATGATGATCAGCAGTAATGGTAAAGTAAGTTTCTTCTAGATAAGGTGTAAATTTTTCTACAGCCCAAAAGTTGGCAAGACATTCGGCTCTATTTTAGAATTTGCTAATAAAGCATCTACCGCTTTCTTCAGCTTCAATTGTATGTGACGAGATGGCTGCAATGCCAAACTTAAAGGCTTCAGTTTAGACCTCAAAAGGTCTGAATGTCGAGGAACGCGAGTATAGGTGCAGATATCAAACTGTTTTAATACTCCAGTAGCAACCATCAATTCCCACATGCAAGTAGTCGATTACACGAGATCCTGGCAGCTCATTTCTTCAAAATTTACTTACTATATCCTATCAACTGTAATTTTCTCAGAATTGTTCTTGTTTTAGTACAGGATAATTACAGAGCACATACATCAAACAAGTAGAGACACTCATGCCAAATGTTGAAACCTGTCTAGAGTGCTTGGGACAGTAAATGGGGGGGGGGGGCATATATCTAAGCGTGACTAGCAGATGGCAGCACAACGTTCTACCTTCTATCAGAGCCAGTAGATATAGTAGATATATACACTGGTTCTGCTACCAATTAGATTTGATTTGACAAAAGTTGTTAATCCAAATTACATATTTGACATATGTTGAACAAGAGAGCGTTTTCAGAGTATTGATCATTCTTAGGATCTTTAGAACCGAATATTAGGAATATACGGCTAATTTAGTTAAAATTTAGATTTGTGCGATTTAACTCTGTATCCCGAATCCGGGACAAGTTGATCATTGTACCGCCAGATGCCAGCGCATAAAGCACCAGCCTCGACACCGCAAGGTAAATGAGGTTACAGATAATACATACATACACACATGTGTAAACCTATCGGTCGTAACATGTTACAAAATATGTAAAACAGACACTTTTATCACACATGCCTTGCAAAGAGTGATCCAAACCAATCAAAATGTAGCCCGTTGTTTGCCCAACTCTTAGTAACCTATACTACTCAAAAATGAATAGGGATATTGCTTTATTATGGATTTCTGCCAATTAATTTAATCGGTTTTTGTATACATAGAGTAGAATGTACAAAAATCTGGTGTGATACACTCACACAACTTCCTTTTACAGTGATCTTATAATTAGTCAAAAATTTCATTTTTAATTTTTAACCATTTGTTAAAATTTTTCAAAAATTACAAATTCTACAAAAACGGTACAAAATCGAGTGTTAGTTGAAGAGACAAATTTTCTCTAAAATTTTAAGGTGAATTCAAAAATGTAATACTATACCGGGTGTTCTATTTAAAATAGGAGTTAATAAAAAAAATAGAAAAAAAAACAAAATAAACCCACTTTAGAAGTATTCAACCGGAAAATCACCTATCTCACATCAATACACATTAAAAATGTAACAAAAATGTAAAGTTTAAAAAAAATCGTTAGAGCCGTTTTTGAAAAAATCGAAAAAAACTGAAAAATCACAAGAGTAAACACCTACTTCCGGTTATGCGATTTCTTCAAAAGCTTGCTGTCTCATCTACATAGTACACAAAACTTATATATGAAGTTTCAACGCCATACCTCTTTTCGTTTTTGAGATATTCTGTTCACAGACACACAGACCAATGAAAAAAAATATGGTTTTTGGGATCAGGGGACTCTAAAACGTGAAGATCCGTTGAAAACTCAATTTCGAATTTTTGGGGTGAATCCAATACTTCCTTTATAGTAAAAGGAAGTAATAAACGAATAAAATACAGCAAAAAAATCAAGGTAGTTGTACTCAAAAAGATAGTGGAACAAATTTTTGTATTTGCTACATTTTTTTTCTGTAAGTAGACTTAAGTTAATTTATCTGAATTCATTTTCATTTACTGAATTATCGAATATTTAAGTTTGAAAAACATGCAACGAAACCATCTCTCTCGGGAGCAAGCAAATGTGGTGGTTCAAATGCATCAGATAGGACACCTTCAGGTAGAAATCGCCAATGTCTTTAACACCTCGCAAAGTGTAATTTCCCGTATACTTTCGAGATTCAGAGAAACTGGCTCTACTTCAAGACGACCTGGTAGTGGGTCTGGGCGCATCATCACGCCACGAGAAGACCGGCATCTTGTTATTCAGGCAAGAAGACGGCCATTTTCTACTGCTCGGCAACTTCTGCAAAACCTTTTAGACACCAGAGGAACTCAGGTTTGCGACCAGACGGTTCGTAACCGTCTAAAAGAAGTAGGATTGGCTTCCTATAGACTTGTCCGACGTATACCACTAACACCTACTCATCGGGGACAAAGATTACACTGGGCCAATCAAAGACTTTTGGAAGCTACTCCTTGGGAGTTCGTTATGTTTTGTGATAAGTCTCGATTTTGTATACACAACGACAGTCGACAGCAGAGAGTCTACAGAAGTCAGGGAAATAGTCTTTTGCCTCAGTATATCCAGCCGATTGTGCCATTTGGCGGTGGTGGTGTTATGGTGTGGACAGGAATATGTTTTGGCTGGCGTACTGACCTCCATGTCTTTGATGCAACCGTCACTGCTCAAAGGTATGAAATCGAGATTATCAGAGAATATGTTTCGGACGGCCACGATTTTATTGGACAAGAAAATTTCATTTTTTTGGATGATAATGCTCGTCCCCATCGTGGAATGAATGTGATACAAGCACTAAAAACTCTGGAAATTAATTACTTACCTCTTCCTCCGGTTTCACCAGATCTGAATCCCATTGAGCACGTTTGGGATATGCTTCAAAGACGGCTTGATAATTACGTTCCCCATCCTCACACCATCCGAGAGCTAAGAAATGCGTTACCTCTGCTTTGGGACGACATACCCCAGCAAGACATTAACAGATGTATTCAAAGTATGCCAGAAAGGTGTAGAGCAGTGATTACAGTTCGAGGTGGTGTTACGCGCTATTAGGGACGGTCAAATGCTAAATATTAAGAAGTTAATTGTTGATATTTTTTTAACATTGATGTTTTTTGGTGATTAGAGATGTCAGAATTTATCGAGTTCATTAATTTTTATGCGTTTTCTTCTACTTTGTTGTACATACATTAAAATTAGTTTCTGTTTGGCAAAAATACATAGTACAGCAATATTCCTATTCATTTTTGAGTAGTATATATACAGGGACTCTACTACCAATCAGTGCCAGTGTATATAGGAGAGTACCGCCATTCTTTGATCCGTAAAAATGCCGCCATCGCCGCCATTTTTGTTCCCATCGGCAATAACTGATTGAGTTATGTCTAAAATTTTACTTAAAATTGGCAAGACTGTAAGTCTATGTCAAATTTGAGATTAGCAGGTTATGTTTTGCCTCAGTTTGTGCCAGAACTGTCGCGAAACCTAACCTGCCAACCTCGAATTTGACATAGACTTACAGTCTTGCCAATTTTAAGTAAAGTTTTGCATTGCCAACAAACGTCACGTTGACGGAATTGTGTAACAAACCTCAAAGCGAAGCATATGTTAGAGGAATAAACATGGCGGACGTGGCGGTACTCTCCTATATCTACTGGCTCTGCTACCAATTAGAGACCCTTAATATACAGGGTCTCTACTACCAATCAGAGCCAGTTACAGGCTCTGCTATTAATCATATGTGAAAAAGTGGTGGCGCCATCTGTTAGTACTATTGGAAAGTACTCCCCAGGAGCCTTTCAAGGTCATCCAAATCGGTATTTTGACATCAAAAGAACCAACAGTGAGTGTCTCTACTTGTTTGATTTTTGTACGCTGGTAATTACGAGGTTACGACAATATTAATTAGCAAATCAATACTACGGTTTCACTAAACGGTCATACTATGTACACTTATTCATGCCTAAACTCGTACATAAACGTCGTAGGAACATGGTGCAAGAAGCCAGGAAAACGGAGGCAGCAGGCAGGCCAAGGTGGCAACCGAAGTAGAAAGTGGGTCCCAAAATAGTGAACGTAAGGATTGCAAACACAAACAGTTATCCTAACGTTCAGAGGACTTTCGGTGCTTCCAAATCCTCTCTCTCAAATGGAGAAAGCTATAATTAAGCTAGTGAAGCACGAAGCCGAGGGGCAACCATTTTATTTGCACGAAGGCTGGAATGGAAAAGGCCGAGAAATACTTCCACACGCAATTCAACTCAGGTTATCAAAATCTTCCAAAATTGGAAAAGGACTGCCAGAAAAACTATTGGAATGCGGAGCGGTCTAAATTGATAGCAACATAGCTGTAATTTGCTGAAAAATGCAATCAGAAGGTCAACTAGGGTTGCCTAGCTACTCAAGAGAAAAAGGGGTTTAAGAAAATGTGAATAGGGTTGCCTAACAATCTAGGGAGGAACCTACTCAATAAATGCTTAAAAATAAAATCCAATTATTTCACATATTACATGCGAACTACAAACTAAGCGTAACAGCAAAGAGGCGGTTTGAGTCGAATAAGAGTAAAACAATGAAGCAGGTAATTGTGAACTAGCTCAGACTATGAAACGTAGGTCGAGATGTAATGCATCGGCTGATCCTGCAGATAAGGCACTTACCTTTAACACCTCACCTGAAATACTCACTTCAATTTCCCCACATTATAAAAACTATCATAGCACTATACTTTTATATTATTTCAATACTTGTGTTACTATTATTAAGCCAATCCTTTTTCTAGTGTAAGAAATTACTACCCTTTTGATAGTTTTTTTTTAATTACAAGTAAAATTACAATCTATTCCAATTGGAATATTAAGTAATTGGTGTGACGATAAATGTGACATGTATTGGGCGTTGTCCAGTAACAACGCACCAGATTATAAAATAATTGACTAGTATGTTATACTTAAGTAGTTACAAAACTTAACACTGACTACAATTTATGATTGATTACTAAATCTATCAGGTATGTCTAACGGGCTGATTCTCTTCAGTCTACATCGGGTGTCACTGTTGTCTAGCAGGTTGATAGCCAAGGTATTTGGGTGTGTCTCCAGCTTTTTTAAGTATCTTGAACTATTGGTTTGGATCACTTCTTTAATGTAGGCTATGTTGAGGTCTCGATGGATGACCGAGTTTCGTACGTACCATGGGGCTTCTGTGATTATTCTAAGGACTTTCGATTGAAATCTTTGGAGGATCTCTATGTTGGAGGTACTCGCTGTACCCCAGAGTTCGATGCCGTACATCCAAACCGGTTTTAAGACTGTCTTGTATACAAGAACTTTATTTTCCATGGACAGTTTTGATTTTTTACTCATTAGCCAGTACATTTTACTTAGCTGGTGGTTTAATTGCTTTCTTTTGTTCCATATGTGTGTACGCCAGTTCAAACGTCTGTCGATGTGCATTCCGAGATACCTCACAGAATCGGCTTGCGGCAGGGTCCTGTTGTTTAAAGTAACTTGAGGGCATGTTTCTCTTCTATTTGTAAAGGTTATGTGTGTTGACTTGTTTTCATTGGCTCGAATTCGCCATTTTTTTAACCAGCTTTGCACTTCGTTAAGGTGTTCTTGTAGATACTGTGATGCTTCCATCGGATTGTCGTGAGATGCCAGAATAGCCGTGTCATCCGCAAAAGTAGCTGTGATTGTTTTTGCGTTTGTTGGCAAATCTGCTGTGTATAGCAGGTAGAGCACTGGGCCGAGGACACTGCCTTGGGGCACTCCCGCTTTTATGGAGCTAAGTTCTGATTTCGCATTAGGTAATTTTACCTGAAATATTCGATCGGTGAGGTATGACTTTAGCAGTGTGGTATAAGGGTGAGGTAAGAGCTGTTTGATTTTGTAATGGAGACCTTCGTGCCATACCTTGTCGAATGCCTGCGAAATGTCCAAAAAAGCTGCGGAACAGTATCTTCCTGCTTGCAGGTTTTGCTCGATGGCGGATATTACTCTGTGTATTTGTTCAACCGTGGAGTGCTTTTTTTGGAAACCAAATTGATGAGAGGGTATTAAGTTGTCTTTTATTATGATCGGTCTTATCCTTTGTAGAAGTAACTTTTCAAAAACTTTGGATATCACAGGAAGAAGACTGATTGGTCTGTACGACTCAACTTCGCAGGGAGGTGTGCCCGGTTTAGGAATGACGATAATCTGGGCCAGCTTCCATTGAGGTGGATATTAACCTAATCTCAAAATAGCGTTGAAAATAGCTGTAATGAGAGCTATTGTTCTCATTGGTAGTTCTCGAAGTATCTCACATGTGATTAAGTCAAAACCAGGAGCTTTTCTCGGAGTTAGCTTTTTGTGGATTGTATACAGTACTTCCTTAGGAGAGAAAGCAGTGATTGGTGGAGACATCTGATGAGGGGCTTCCAGAAATTGGCAAAGTCGATTTATATTATCGTGTGGGTTCTCAGAAGGATGCGGTGTAAACACTTTGGACAGGTGATTAGCAAACACTCGAGCTTTTTCATCGTCGGTTCTAGCCCAGTTTCCATTTTCATTGCGAATGGGAGGTATACTTTCTTGGGGTCGTTTTATTTTCTTTGTAGCTCTCCATAGCGAATAATTTGTATCTTTAGTTGCTGAAAGATTCTGTAGATGTGTTTGTATGGCCTCGTTTTTTAGTTTACATAGTAGCCTTTTCAGTTTGTGTGTTGCGTTGTTCAGTATGTTCTTGTCTCGTTGGTTTCTCGTCATTTGCCAGATTTTACGAAGTTTTCTTTTCTTTGCAATTAGCTGCTGTATGTTCGGAGGTACATGCGATTCTTTTTCTGTTGTTTGTAGGTTATTTGTAGCATTTGAAGCTGAGATTTGTATATTTCGATTGAGATACTCTACTGCTAGATATATATGTCTCTCGGTTTTCAGTGGGATTTGAGTAGTGTGGATTGCAGTTAATTGTTCTCTAAAATATTCCCAGTCAGTATACTGGTTATATAGAGACTGTGGTCTTTCATTCTTAAGCAATACAGTGCATATTGTTATAAGTACGGGAGAGTGGTCTGAAGATAGATCGAAACATGTTTCTGCTTTGCTGTATCCTTGTGATATTCCTTTCGTAACACAGAAGTCTAGCAGGTCGGGAATTTTATTCCTATCTGTTGGCCAATAGGTGGGGTGACCATTTGTAATTTGGTTGAGATTGTTATCCGTCATGGCTTTATAAAGTGCTCTTCCTTTTGGGTTTATAAGTCTGGAACCCCAGTACATATGTTTAGAATTGTAGTCGCCACCAGCGATGAATCTGGATCCGAGAGAATTGAAGAATTCTGTGAACTGGTCGCTTGAAATTGAATGTCTCGGTGGGCAGTATACTGCTGATAGTGTTAATGGTCCACACCAGTCTTCAATTACAATACTTGTCGCCTGGAGATAGGTTTTATTGTACTTATTTAATTCATAGTGTTTTATCGTATTTTTTATAATTACAGCAGTACCCCCGTGAGCAGTACCATCTGGATGTGGGGTATCGTAAATTTGGTAACCAGGAATTTTTATAAAGCTGCGATTGGTAAAATGCAACCGTTTTCCATGACGGTAAGGTCAAGAATGGTCGGTACAATTTTACTTTGTGATAAATGATAACTTCAAATACACGAATTAAAGAATAGCTATGACGCAAAAGGTCTAGTGTCGTAAGAAAATTGAGCTGACGTTTATCAATTAATTTTATAATAACGAGAAGTTAAGGCCATATTGTACCACCCTTAAACGAGGGGTTGGCATAGCCCTAGCTAGCTCTGACCCTCTGTAGAAAATATGGTGTGAGTAAGGACTAGGTTCTTTCTTAAGGTTAAATAAAATCTATAAAGCAACAAAAATTAGGGCGCCATTTATAGGTACCTTTAAACACAATAAAAAAGCAATTCTAGCTACGTAAACTAATCACCTCCTACCGTAAAGCGTCGCACTTCATCCTAAATGAAAACTAACAAGCCAGGTTCATGTAGGGTCGTAGCATGAATACACAAATAAAATATAAACTAGTAACAGCTGAATAGACTTTTAATATCAACAACAATGTAACAAATATCCAGTATAAAAGGGCTGGTGGCTCAACTAGGCCCAGAATGATTAATTAACAACAATATAAAATTTGAAGTCACCCAAATCATTACACACAAATAAAAAAAATTATAAAAAATCGACACACGTTGTATGTTACAACAGACTAAACTTAACAAGCTCGCGCCAGCATAACGCGGCAGACATTGACATTCGGGGGCCATACAAACGTCCGAAAAGACGTTTGCAAAGTCATGCTGAGCGCCTGAGCGACGCTCGCGGAAAACACACAAGGTAAGGTAATTTATCAAGCAAAAGCTCATTACTAATAATTAAACCCAAGCTGAACTTTGATGCATGTACTTCCGGGTTGCTAAGAGGCACTGTCTTGCGATCCCACGTGCTTCTTAGAAGCAGCCGAATGAAGGCCGTAATCTTCGAAAACTGCAGGCACAAAGGCCGTGGTCTCTAAGGGTCGGCGTGAGGGCCGTGGTCTTGGACACAGCAAAACTCCACACGGAAGTAGAAGGTCACATAGAGCAGTAAGTAACAAATTCCGGGGATTTTGGAAGCTGTAGACCACAAGGAGCAGTAAATCACAAGGAGCAGGCCTAATTACCACGAAATCAGAACACACAGAAGCACTGAAAAAGAAAACTCACAATAGCTACAGATCGGCCTATACGTGAATAAAAACACGCCGCAGTGCTTACTTCAAAATAGCTGCTCAGCCGCCTTCGATGAAAGCTGGTATGGGAAGACCGCAATTCGAAAATTCCTCACCCAAGAAACCCAAAATTCCTACGCTTCGCATGGCCCGAAAGGAGCGCGCAGTAAATGAAATTAGTAATGCGGCTGCATCAATGAGCGGAATACTAAAGTAACGCCTAAATAAAATGAGGTGTTATAATATACCAGAGAAAGAGAAATGTTTAGCTGCTTTCGAGAACTCCTAATGCTTTAATTCTGCAATCACACACACATTTTAAGGCTTCTCTATATAGGCTCCCACATCGACGCACTTGGTCCATCGATGCTTCAGCTTTATAACTCCTTCATTATAGAAGCCTGCAGGTCTGCCTTCTAACCATAATGCCATATCAGTTTTTAAGCGACCTAAATAATTCCTAAATCCTTAAATAATAATTTGAAAGTACTAGGAATTATAAATAATAAAGAAAGATGAATATCGAGAAGTTGATTAATGTAGATAGGTTATAGGTATATTCGTATGAAGTCACAGGTTAAAAGTTAAATGTTACAAGTTAAATAATGCTATCATGTAATAGTCGTCCTGCGTTCCATTTCTGGGGCTGATGAATATAGTAAAAAGGTAAAGCATTTACTTCATCAATATGCCGTAGAGTCTGCATATGATCAACGCTGCTGATTTGGTGATGCAGATTTTCCATAAATACCTTGTAACAGCAAAGGTTCGTCCTCAGTCAATAAATCCAAACAATTAGAAACAAGAAAAACAATATAAAGCAACTTACATTAGTACAGTCAAATGATGCTCAAAAAGGGCGAATAGAGAAAAGTTTTGGTGTAGTTGTGATATTGGGTTTTTATATATTTTTTTCTATAGCACATGTTAAAGTGTGCTTTTATCAACTGAAAACAAAAGGTCAAGTTTTACTTTAACAGCAAGGGTAGATAAAGTAGCACTTTAACATCAAGGATAGATAAAGTAGTTTAATTTTCTAACTTTTGTTTAAATTAAATATGACAGCTTCGTATTATCGTAGCAACCCAATCTAGCTACTGACATTTTGAAATGTGATTGACTGTCATTATTTTCTTTTGAAATTGTTAAAGTTCTTGCTATAGAAAAAAAATATTGTATTATACACGACGATAAAGTTATTTCTATCCACTCTTGAATCATTAACATCTCGACTTCGTCTAGACGTTAAACGATTCACTCGTGGATAAAATTTTACTTTATCGTCTTGTATAATAAATTACTATTTTTGGTCGCTGTACGCGAATATCTAATTTTCCAACAAAAATTTTGACCGAAAACATGTTTTTTAAGCAAAAACGGTGTAAGAAACGATATTTTCTTTAGCTTTTATTTTTACTGAAAAACAATCCCATTTCGTAAATGTTGAACTTATATGAAATGAAAGAGGATAAAATTTCATACATTTTATGTATGTTAGGTTTTTTTCTCCGATCGATCGTTCAGCCGCGGGAGTTCCGCGAAATTATTGTCCAGTCAAATGGTAGAAAATAGGGGAAGGTTTTGGAGTTTTGATATTTGGTTTGTTGTTTGAGTCGCTGTACGCAAACATCATGTTTGTCAACATATTATTTATAAAGATTTATTTTATATACCATTTTTGATTCACGAAAAATGCATAGTTTTTGAGTTACTTTGAAATAAACTGAGATAATTCCCGATTAATCAAAGAAAACAAACTTGAGCACATCAACTGTAGGAAATTTTATCCTCTTTCATTTCGCATCGGTTCAACATTTACGAATTTGTATAGTTTTCGAGTAATCTTAAAAAAACTAAAAAAGAATCGGTTTTGGTACACCGTTTTTGCTTAAAAAACTTGTTTGCGGTCAAAATTCTTGTTGGAAAATCTGATATTCGTGTACAGCGACACAAAAAACATATAGGAACCAAATATCAAAACTCCACCACAATATCCCCCTACTTTCTACTATTTGACTGGACTATAACTTCGCGGTGCTCTCGCGGCTGAACGATTGGTAGGAGAAAAAACCTCAAGTACATAAAATGTAGGAAATTTTATGTTCTTTTATTTTATATTGGCTTAAAATTTACAAAAAATTGATAGCTTTCGGGTTTTTTTAGAAAAACTAAACAAAATCTGTTTTTACATCGTTTATGCTTTAAAAAACGTGTTTCCGGTCAACATCTTTGTTGGAAAACCTGATATTCGCGTACAGCGATCCAAAAAACATATAGGGACCAAATATCAAAACTCCACCAAAATTTTCCCTTATTTTCTAACATTTGACTGGACTTCTTTTTCTTCTTCTGCTTCTTTAACAGCCCTTTCTTATCCACTCCTGAATGTAGGCCTTCCCTCTCTGTTTCCACTTTTTCTTATCTTGTGCCACACGTTGCCAGTTTTTTCCAGCTCTCTCTGTGATGTCGTCAGTCCATCGTCTTTGTGGTCGTCCTATACTGCGTTTGTGTAGCCTTGGTCTCCACTGCAAAATATGTTTTGTCCATCGTGTCGTCTCCTGTCTTGCCAGATGTCCTGCCCAGCTCCATTTTAACCTCGGTATTCTTTCTATTACGTCTTCACACTTCGTTCGCCTTCTAATTTCATCATTTCTGACGTGGTCCTGAGACTGATTCCTAGCATGATACGCTCAATAGCTCTTTGGGTGGTTCTGAGTTTGTTTGTTGAGCTGACAGTTAGTGACATGGTCTCCATACTATAAGCCATCACCGGGAGAATGCACATATTAAACACTTCCCTTTTTAGGTTGATTGGTATATTCGGGTCTTTCAGAACAAACCCTAGTTTCCCAGTCCCAGCTGCCCATGTCATTTGTGTTCTTCTGTTTACTTCGGCTGTTTGATTTTCCTTGCCTAATTTAATTGTATGTCCCAGGTAAATGTATTCCTCTACGTTTTCTAGATTTTGGTGACCGAGTGTGAGTGTTCGACCTTCTCTAGTCATGACTTTATTTTTTCCTATGTTCATGGTGAGACCTATTTTTTCCGACGCCAGTTTGAGTTCCGTTAACATACTCTGCAGCTCAGCTAGATTACTACTAATCAAGACAATGTCGTCTGCGAAACGGAGATGGTGAAGGTGTGGTCCATCGATCCTTAATCCTTTTTTGTCCCAGTCCAGTTCTTTGAAAATCTCTTCTAAGGCCAGAGGCCAGAGTAAAGAGCTTTTGACTGGACTACATTATGCGAATGGTATAGATCCTGCACAACACAAACTTCTCTTACATACGTCCTAAGTACACAATAAAAACTGAAGTCAGCCAAAATATAAATAACTTCTTAGGCTGATGATGACGTTTAGCAGACCTTCCAGTTTACAGAATCTAAATTGACTCTCAAGGTAGGCCTTGAAAGGCGCTTTGATTAAGGTGACCAACCATTCTGATTTAACCAGAACTATACTGTTTTTGAGAACTCAGTACGGATTGTAAATCGAAGGCAGTAAAAATTCTGTTTTTTAAGGCTCTTCTGGTTTTTTCTGCTTTTTATCTACATTTCTACAATAATAATTAGAAAGTTAATACATAAAATTATATTCATTTTTCAATTTTCAAGATGTATTGCCCAATCGTGCAACCCTGATTGCCCTACTGCCGGTAGTAGAAGTAGAGACTAGTTTTAAAAAATCTTAAATTGTAAAATGAATTACTAATATGAATAAATGTAAGCATCATATAAAAAATTGTTGAAGATTGAAGAGTTAGTCACTTTAGCTTTGATCATATTTGATTTCACTGAATTGGCAATATGAGAAGTAATTGCCAAACATACAAAGTTTGGTTATATTTTAAATAATAATAATAATAATAATAATGGACTTTTATTTTCGGTCTAGACATAAGCAAATAATAATAATAATGACAATGAAAATAGTTACACATTACATTAGTTAAAAAAAATATATTGTTGAGCAAAAAGAGTAAAAATTAAAATAGTAATAAACTAAAAATGTATAATAACATTAGACCGAAAATCGCAAGGCAGAGTTCAGTAATGTAGTGAAACTACTACTGATCTCCCTCAAACCTTGTAATCAACATTAAAACTATGTCGTGCAAACGCGAAAAAACAAAATACATAATTTACAAAAAAATAATAATAATCAACTTGCAACACACTAACATGGGAATTTAACTGCATTAGACATTTAACTTTATCGACTCTATTGACTCTCGAAAAGATTACGGCGCATATGTTTTTTAAACGAAATTACACTAAGGCTCTTAAAATCAGCAGGAACAGCGTTATAAAGTTTATAAGCACAGTAAGAAAAAGAACGTTCGAAAAGAGCAGTTGTGTGAAGTGGAGGGGTGATCAGACCTTTGTTTCTAATATTCAAGTTATGTACGTCTGTTCGAAAAGATACCTATACGCCTGTGTAAATAAGAAGGTTTTTTATGCAGAATAATTTTATGATATAAAGTAACAGCTTGCAAAATGAAACGATTTTTCATGTTCAACCAGCCAGTTTCTTTGAATGACAAGTAATCAGTAGCGTTAGGTAGAGGGTAGAGGAATTTTATTTGCGCAGTGACTAACGTCATATGACAGATTTTTTTTAAGTATGAAAATGGGTGTTGCTGTTGATTTTGTAAATTCTGTTAGTTTGTTATTGCTATTGTTATTGGTGCTATTTTTGTGTGTTGTTAATTCTGTTTTTAAATGCACCAAACCACAATGTTGAGTACACCTCTGATTTATTGAGTCATTTAGCTTAAATAAGGTTAACAATTTAATGTCAGTATGATAGATGTCAAAAATGTTACCAATACAAAACTTGGAAATTGCTAGATTCTAATATTAGTTCCGATTTTCACCGCGCTTCAATCTAGATTCTGTCAGAGCCAGTGTATATTACAGTGGCTTTATACAAGACAGTGTGGCCATAGGGATGTCTTCGCCGCTATTGGTCGACGCGAATATCCGCCATTAACAGGCAAAATATTTAGTTACTTCTAAGTTGTTCTCAAAGAGGTTGGTAGAACCTGTTCATTTGGTTATGGAAGAAAATAAAACCTTTCAAAACTGACAATTGTAAACTGTCAGTGTCAAATAATTCATTAGCGTCGCAAGCGGGTGAAATTTTATCATCTATTGCCCTGAAAAACTAATATTCTGCACAGTATTTAAATGTGACAATTTAGAATTGTGCTATTGTTGTAGCACTAGATGCGTTCGACTTGGAATGTATGATAAAGAGATTACATCGGTGCTACGATGAATGGGGCTTTAGCATAAGTTTAGAGAAAACGGAGTATCTATTTAGTAATCAACTCGGAAGCACAATATGAAGTCTTAATAAATGAAGATGTTGCAGTAAGACAAGTAGAAAGGTTTAAATACCTTGTTGCTACAATACAATCGATGAAAAAGTTTTGGGAACAGAAGAGATCAAAACTCGAATAGTACAAAGTAAGAAGATAATGGGATGCTTGAAATCAATTTGATGGGACAATACTATCTAACAAAAACAAAAAAAGAATAAGTGAAGTAATGGTAGAGTCGATGCTATGTTATGGCAGTGAGGTATGGACTGTAACAGCGGAAATGAAACGAAGACTAGACACAGTTCAAATGGACGAAAAAGCGGAAAGGTATCGAGACAAGATAGAGTGTCGAACGAGGAAATAAGACGCAGAATGGAGGCACCAGAATGAGTTGTGGACAGAACTGAACGGAAAGCGTTAAACTGGTTTGGTCATCTGATGAGAATGGAGGAGAGGACGTGGCTTATGAAGATCTTTAAATGGTCGCCGCCGGGTAAGAAAAAAAGAGGTACACCACGCAAACCGTGGAATGAGGGTATTCGGATAGCCATGGAGGTGAGGAACCTGGAAGAAGACCAAGCATAGGACAGGGAGGTTTGGAGACAGGGAACAGGAAGACGGCATTTAGCTGTATTGTAAACTAACATAACTGAAACCGGTTGTAAACTTCATGCAACACCTTAAAGCACCACGAACGAACGCCAATGAAAAATGTCAAACGTTCAAACATAACACTGCACGTGCAGCTAACATCAACTAGTTAAAATAACTAGCGCCAAAATAATAACCACTCAAAAACGTTCGATTATTTCTAAAGGCACTGTATATCTCTAAGCTCAAATTTGCATGAAAATGGCCGCCAACAATCGTATGGCCACACTGTCTTGTATATAGTCACTGTAGTGTATATAGGAGAGTAGAGATCCTGTATATAGACCATATACAGGATCTCTATCGGAGAGTACCGCCATTCTTTGATTCGTGAAAATGCGCCATCGTCGCCATTTTTGTTCCCATCAGCAATAACCAATTGAGTTATGTCTAAAATTTTACTTGAATTTGGAAATACTGCAAGTCTATGTCAAATTCGAGGTTAGCAGGATATTTTTTGCGTTAGTTTGTGTCAAAACTGACGCTAAACCTAACCTGCTAACTTCGAATTTGACATAGACTTACAGTCTTGCCAATTTAAAGTAAAGTTTCGGATTGCCAACAAATGTCACGTTGACGTTGACGGAATTGTGCTACAAACCTCAAAGTGACGCATATGTCAGAGGAATAAACATGGCGGTATTTTCCTATATCTACTGGCTCTGGATTCTGTAAGCTGTATCAGGAGTTCCGTCAAAAGTTACAGCAGTTAAATGGCGCAGGCGTAGGAGAACATAAAATAGAGTAACTGTATAATAGGAGAGTAAAGCAAACGTGGTAAGAGTATTTGATTGGTTGGATCCCATTCTGGAACGTAAGATCCCATTGGAGCTCAAAAGTACGCGGCGGGCTTTGGATTTTTGAAATCAGAGAGTGACATTAAATTTGTCAAAATTATTCAAAACTCAATTTTCGAAAGTGAAACATAAATAATTTCATTTTGTTATGACCCGGCTGTTCTGTGTGTGAGTGTAAAAGACGTTTTGAAAATGGATTTTATTTACTTAGTATCCCGAATAATCTAGAGAGGAAAAAATTTGGTTGAGAAATATTGGGCGACAAGATTACGGCTGTAAAAGGCTAAGAATATGTGAACAACAAATCAATGGGAAGTTGCAAAAAGTGATCATAAAATACTAAAAAAAACCAACATAGTTAAGTCAAATCCAAATACTGAAAATCATGTAGAAATTTCACCACCTGAACCTGAACCTTGTTACAAAAAGAAGTAGGTAAGAGTCTCTGCTAGTTCAACATTCTAAATTACGAAAAAATAATAAAAAATTAACCGAACTTTTAAATAAAACAAAACGAAACATTTATTTATTGAAAATATATTTAAAGAAAATGCTAACTGATGATCAGATTCAATCTTTAACAATCAAACCAAAAAGTTTTACAAATGTTCGAATGAAACTTTGGAAAAGCCTTTAAGATTAACATTTTCCTGTGGCACAACTGGGTACAATGATCTAAGGGATCTACCTTTTCCATCTATTCGCACGCTAAATTTTCATCTCCGTCATTTAAATTTTCAGTCCAGCATTTTAACATACTTTACATTATTCAAAAATAAACTTTCTAATTGCAACACCAAATTTGAAAAGATTGTATACTAACTTTATATGAGATAGAATTAAAAAAGTAACACTACCAAATCATGAAAATAGTTTAGCTTCCAAGGCTTTAGCATTCATGCTAGGTGGAAAAACTATAGTAAGCTTAATTTTAATTTTATATTGCATTTAGGGGGTATTTCAAGCAGATTGAAACAAACCGTTGTCTATTATTTCACAGCATATAGCAGTAATGCAGCTGTGTTGGCTGACATTTATTTAAAATTGTTGAACAAGCTACCAATATAGGTCTTCAGCCCTCATAATTAAATAACTAATAATATTAAATCTAATTTATCTAAGCATGTAATTAAGTGTAGTTTTTTATTTGGCAATAAATTACTTTGTCGTCGACTAGCGTCACAATGCCATCTTTAATGTAGGGAAAATCATGCATAAACACCTACTTTATGGCACGAATGCCATAAAGTTGTCATAACAACAAAATAAACACAAAGATCAATCAGATTTATTTATATTAATATGAATACTACAATTGAAATTTCCTGATATTGTGATACCCGACATAGATGTATTAGCGGTAGAAAGAACATCATTACTCGTTGAAGAAACATTGCTAATCTGTCCACTAGCAGCTCCAAGGGTTCGGGCAATCTTGTTTCTATTTTCTCGCGAATCTGCAATATATCCCTCAGCAACTGCATCACTCTTCCAATCTCCATGTCTTTTGAGGGTTCTAATATCAGCACCGCTATCTGCTAAAATCGTAGCGGATGTTCTCCGAAAGGAGTGACCCGTATACTCAGTAGCATTCGAAATTTTCAGATACGTGGCGATCTTTCGAGGAATCTGGCCAAATGTGTTAATGCCAACCGGATTGCATGTACATCTTCCGCAATTATAGAATAAAAAGAACTTCTCAATTTTCACATGTTTTGGTCTTAAACTAATGTACTTTTTAATAAGATCAGTATAATTCACTGCGCCATCATCATTCAAAATTGTAAATATCCTAGTCCTGTGAGTTTTTGTGTCCCTGATATAAACAACCAGCACAGAGCCTTCCTCCTTGACATCACCAACGCATAAATTATGAAACTCTGCACGTCGACAAGCCCCAAACAAACCAAAAATTGCAACCACCTATAAATAACATTAGTATGACAGAAACTATAATAAACTTTGACATTTAAAAAAATAAATCGTACCTTCATAAGCAAGTACTTGTCATTTGGCGCATTTACAAAAAAATGTATTAATTGCTCCTTTGAAAACAGTGCAGACTTCTCTGGTGCATAACCAACCGAGTAGTTCTTCAGGAAGGCAGTAAGCTTAGGAAAATTACTAATGTCAATATTGTCCTTTATTCGTAACATGCATTTCAACTTCGAGAACAGACACCATAACGATGAAGACTTGTAAATCTTTGACTAAAAATAAGGTACGATGAATTGGTAGCTAATATATCTAACTCAAAATGCAAATAATTTACCTGATCTAAAAAATACGCAAGCACAACCTTTTCTGTAACTATCTCCGTATTTTTGGCTCTTAGCCATTGCCAAAACTTGTCATACTCTTTCTTATAAATCTCTTCCGACTTCTTAGGAATCAAACTCAGCTCAGCTTCTGCAGCTTTTTTAAGAATTTCATCACTTATTAATAAAGGCTCGTGACAATCATTCATTTTGGCCGAAAATGTGTTTGCGAAACAAAAATTGTTACCATAAGCATAAACAATAGCTTAGCAACCACATTATCATAGCAACAACTACGTCATAGTTTTGTATACATGAACTGCTTTTAAAAAATAGCAGAAATTAATTTCCTTCGAAATTATTATGTTAGTCGACGACAAAATAGTATATGAAACTCGTTTATAATAGAGGATTATGGTATTCGTGAAATTAGCGCATTCGCTTCGCTCATGCGCTAAAATTCACTCATACCATAATCCTCTGAATTATAAACTAATTTCATAATGTACTATTTTGCAATTTATTTATCTGTCGGGTACTGAACTTGCTGCTTTGGAAGTTCGTCCTTTCTTATATTATCCATTTCGGTTCTGTTTGCAATGCAATCCCAGCGTCAAAATACACATGTTCTTTGGCGGGAATTACGATATACATAATACTAACAGATCTTAACAAAACAAGCATTTAAATAAGTAATAAATCTGTAACTACATTATTATTTCAACTATTCAAAATGTCGATTATTTCATCTCAATAGAACTATAATCAAATAAACACTCAAGCTCAAACACGAATCCACAATACTAAATTGATTTAATCGACTATGAATATTATGACTAACTTCACAGTATGGATCCCTAAATGTCATCGTTTCCTCTACTCTCGTATTATACAGTTACTCTAACATAAAATACAGTGGCTATATACAAGACAGTGTGGCCATAGGGATGTCTTCGCCGCTATTGGTCGACGCGAATATCCGCCATTAACAGGCAAAATATTTAGTTACTTTTAAGTTGCTCTCAAAGAGGTTGGTAGAACCTGTTCATTTGGTTATGGAAGAAAATAAAACTTTTCAAATCTGACAATTGTAAATTGTCAGTGTCAAATAATTCATTAGCGTCGCAAGCGGGTGAAATTTTATCATCTATTGCCCTGAAAATCTAATATTCTGCACAGTATTTAAATGTGACAATTTAGAATTATGCTATTGTTGTAATAGCACAAGTAGTCAACTCGAAAGCACAATATGAAGTCTTAATAAATGAAGATATCGCAGTAAGACAAGTAGAAAGGTTTAAATACCTCGGTGCTACAATACAATCGATGAAAAAGGTTTGGGAACAGAAGAGATCAGAACTCGAAGGGTACAAAGTACTTGAAATCAATTTGATGGGACAATACTATCTCTAACAAAAACAAAAAAGGAATAGGTAAAGTAATGGTAGAGTCAGTGCTATGTTATGGTAGTGAGGTATAGACTGTAACAGCGGAAATGAAACGAAGACTAAACACAGTTCAAATGGACGAAAAAGCGCAAAGGTATCGAGACAAGATAGAGTGACGAGCGAGGAAATAAGACGCAGGATGGAGGCACCAGAATCAGTTGTGGACAGAATTGGAGAATGCAGGAGACGACATGGCTTATGAAGATCTTTAAATGGTCGCCGCCGGTTAAGAAAAAAAAAGGTAGACTACGCAAACCGTGGAATGAGGGTATTCGGAGAGCCATGGAGGAACCTGGAAGAAGACCAAGCACAGAACAGTTGGAGACAGAGAACAGGAAGACGGCATTTAGCTGTATTTTAAACTAGCATAATTGAAACCGGTTGTAAACTTTATGTAACACCTTAAAGCACCACGAACGAACGCCAATGAAAAATGTCAATGTCCAAACATAACACTGCACGTGTAGCTAACATCAACTAGTTAAAATAACTAGCGCCAAACTAATGACCACTCAAAAACTTTCGATTATTTCGAAAGACACTGTATATTTCTACGCTCAAATTTGCCTGAAAATGGCGGCCAACAATCGTATGGCCACACTGTCTTGTATATAGTCACTGTAACATAAAATCGCTGTTGCTGCTGACATCTGTGAATTGGAAGCGATATCTACAGCATAGACATAAACCACAGCAAATCCTTCTCATTTAGCTGAAACATCTATAAAAGTTTAGTGATTTGTGGGTAAGGCAACGAATATAGAATTAGAAAATAGAAAAAAGATCATGATTAATATAAATACTTGGGAATGTAAATAGGTAGAAAAGGTGCAGGAGAAATAAGAGAACGTATAGGGAATGAAAGAAAATCCATAAAAAGACTAAATTGAATATGGTGGCCCAAGGAAATTTAAAAATGGCATATATACAATACAATAATGAAAAGCATTACATTATCTGAAGCAGAAGCAGATAAAGAAGAATTAAAGCAGTGAAGATAAACCTATTAAAAAGTTCATGTAGTGTTTCACCAAGAGAAACGATAACAAACGAGCGAATTAGAGAAATGATGAAGGTCGAAGAAACAATAGTAGACTATGTACAAAAAACCCAATTAATTTGGTACGACCACGTAAGAAGAAGACTGCCTAGGACTGCCATAAAATAAACTCCAAGAAAAAGGAGGAAAAGGGGAAGACCCACACGATCATGGAGTGAAGGAATTCGCAAAGCCTCAAGCTAACGTAATTTACAACTAGAACGCCGGTTACCAATACGTTTTACCCAGATTCTTTGTGATTCCGAAACTATGCTTACGTCGATAACTTCAGCTCTAAACTCCCTAATCACTGAAATAACTCTCTAACAGGCAGAAAACCGCTAAACACGTACTTTATCACTGTTCATTACTTGCTTGTATCAAAGGAGCCATGTTAGGGGACTCATAGCCTGTATTGACACCACATCAAACGCTGATATAGTCAAATTCATCTGCAAGGTTGAATGGCTTGAGACGTTAGACAGTTGCAAGTAGTGGTTCGGAGCTAGTGCAATCCGCCCGGTATGATGGCCTAAGTGTTAGTAAAGCAATTCACCATGTCACCATAGTTTTAATCTAGAATCTAGACCCTTTAACAGTTGTCTTGAGTTCGAGGCATGCAGCCTTCAAGGTTTTCAACTCTTAACGCTTTTCCAATGATGGTCAGCAATTATCTTTGGCAAATAATAAGTTGAAATAAATACTTCTTTTAAAGTTTAATAACCTATATGTTACTAGCAGTCCAGTGAGACAAATGTCTCATTTAAAAAAACAAAAAAGGCCGTTTTTCAAATAGAACGCGTATTAAATAAAAACTGTACCCAGACCTGGAAGGTGTCAAAGTGGTTGCCTAACCGATCGAGGTTTTAAGGCGCAGAAGGTCGCAGCTCCGTTTGGCTGCTGAAACAGTTTTTATTTAATACGCGTTCTATTTGAAAAACGGTCTTTTTTGTGATTTCTCGAAAACCGGAAGTGTCACGTGACTGAAATTCAGTTCCTGACCTGACATGGCCATTCCAAACATATAACTTTCATAACTTTTTTCTCTATCTCTTACGGTTTGGCTGCTGAAACAGCGTCCCAGACAGACAAAACGGCGTCCCGGACGGACCAGCGTCCCGGACAGACACTTCAATTAGATAAAGGATACTTTACCTTATACTTCATAGCTGAGATGCAGTCCATTCTATAATTGAACGATTCCACCATCTCACAATTACGTCGCTCTCTTCTGAAGACTGGTCTGTGACGTAGATTTCTTTCAAAATATAGATTATGCGAGCGCAGCACTAGGTGCTGCTCATGACACTGTTGAATTATGTATATCACTATCTGTGTTTGTATACCCAATACCCCAATGTGTCACCGGCAGAGAACACTGGCTGCAATTGTTTAGATTATTGAGAACAAGCCTCTGTTGTTTCAGTCTACCAGCTACCCCTATCGAACAGAGTTAGTTCGAACAACCTCTGCATTTGCAACCTATCGTAAACGTGGTTTCCTCTATAAAATTATGCAATAAACCGTACATTGCGGTTTTGCCAACCAATTTTGAATAACATATTCAGACGGAGATGCATATCACATATTTATTATTCTATATATAAAATACAATCATTACTAAAATACATCAGCTTTGAGTAACTATTAGAAAATGCATAGAATTTACAAGTCTAAAATATTATATTCCATAGTAAAGGAACGAATTTAATTATTCCGAGAAATAACACACCCAGCACCGTATAATGGACAATCCTGAGTTTTAGAAACTTAACCTTTCCTTTGGGCACAGTGTCCAGAGGGTCTTTCAAAAGATAAGTTCGTCCTCCTCTTATGTAGGTAAAAAAGTATGGACCCCATTCAAGATTTTCCATATTGAATTCAAAAATCTTCCGATCTCTTTTGTTTAAGGTCTTCCAAAGGGCTTGTGTGTTATTATTGGAAAAATGCCATTGCTTATTTGTAAAATACGATAAAACGTTTGTGAATTTCTCAATTTTTCGGTAGCCTTTCACCAACCTATCATAAGACATTGAGTTTATTCCAGGAAACCTATTAAAAACTTATATTTTACTTACATAGGTTGCTTGCCAATACACTTTGCTATAAAATCAGCGATGTATGCTGGCACTAAATGCAGAAAAAATGCGCTCACTTTGTAAATGTAATAATTAGAGCATAACAAGACAAATGGATACCAAATCATCAAAGTGCTTGGTACATGTACAGCATGTGCATCCACAAGGTCATATGTTTCTCCTAAAACAGAAGAAGCTTTGCTAAAATTTAAAGGCAGGAACAATTAATATCGGAAATAACATTTTTTTCCTAAATTACAAAACAAAAAATGGTCTAAAACACACGTATTTTGTAGCAGTTATATTTTTGTACTTACTCCAAGTTAATGGTTTTTGCACAGTGGAGACGTAATTGTATATGGGAATGTCTTTTACAACTTTGGTTTTGTTTATATTGTTATTTTCTTCATACAATATCATACTGTCAGGGTGTACACTTCTAAAAGCATTTTTAGAAATTTATACATTAAGAAAAGCACAAGGGTAAAATAAACTCATAAAAATTATTTAAAAAAAATGAAAATCAAACCTTACGTTTTAACACCAATGTTCCAAGCAGCTGCTATAGTGCAGTTGGTAACAAAATCAGCAGGAACCATTTCTGCCAACAACGTTGACTTGCAATGTAGAATTCGTATTAAACCCAGGCAAGCACCCACAAGTATTCCTGTTGCACCATATACATTGTCGATCCACCCAGGCAATGGCTCTTTGACTGCGCCAGTAACTACAACATTAACCATATTTAAAAAATCTCAAATAAGAATGCCTCGTAATTTGTGTGTTCTTTTTCGTATATTGCAATACATTCTGTTACTTAGTTAATTAGTGGTAAGCACTATCTTTGAAGCTCCAGAAGATATTCTAGGAGAATGAATTAATACACATAAATTCAACAAAAAACAGTTCTCATAATACTAGATGATTATATTAAACCCAACTAATTTTTTGCGTCTTAGCAGAACTATAGAAACCTACCTATAGAAGGTCGAACAACTGCAACTGGTAAACCCTTTCCCTCGCACTTTACCACGTTTTCCGCTATTGCTTTTGTAAAAACGTAAGTATTAGGCCATTTTCCGATTAATCTAAAACGTTAAGGTAATGTTAGCAATTTTAACTACTACTGCTTTTCTAAAAAATAGATAGATTGCTCTATGTTCTTATATGATACTAATTATTATTAACAGTTTGAGGATATGGGCTGATGGACCTCTCTCAGGTTACACCTTCGCTGCTACTATACTATCTATGTATTGTATTAGCTGTAACCCTTTTACCTACCGGTGTAGAGGCTGGTGTTGTACGTTAGCATCTGGCGGTACAATTCTCAACTTGCTCATGTTTCGGGATACAAAGTTGAAGCGCGCCTTTTGAACTTGCGTAGCAACCAGTGTGTTATGAGTGTATGTTGGTGGTGTGTTGACCTTGTTACTCTATTTGGATTTTCTCCGAATTTTTTATAATTCCTTGCATTATACTTGTATTGCATAAAGGAGAAGGAGATGATGTGAAATCACGAAAACAGGGTAACCAGTAAGAAGATTATGAGAAGATGTATTACAATATATGAAAGAGTTGAGTCTGATAAGTTATAACTGTCCAAAACGAACAGGAAAAGACAAATGGATTGGAAAGGTTACCGACGAAAGTCCAATAAGTAGAAGAAAAAACCCCCAAAAGTGTGTAGTGAGAAGAAGTCAATAAAATGATAAAAAAAATAAGGCCTACAAGATGAAGAGAGAGCGTTATGGAGAATATAGCTAAGGAGAAGAGAGTAGCGTTGACTAAAGAAAGCTGAACTAGTTATTTCTTTCTCCATTATCCCACACTTTCTGGGCGCGCTTTCTATTGCTTTATCGACATCTCTTCTTTGTACTCGTACCATATTGCAGGCCTTTTTACTTCCCTCGTCTAAAAGACGGCATTGGGTGTATAAGGAAGTAGTGTAATCGCGTAAAATCACTTTTCGAGATTTCTTCAAATCTTCACGTTTCAGGGTCTCTAGATAACGAAAACCAAGTTTTCTCAATTCCATCTGTCTGTCTGCTTGTTGACGTTATAACTCAAAAACTATTTTTTGAAGGAAGACGATATTTTGCATACATATTATATATCTCATCATCGTCATTATCATCATTCAGCCTAGTTGCATCCACTGCTGGACATAGGCCTCTTGTAAACTTTGCCACTCATTCCTATTTTGTGCCGCTTGAATCCAATTTGTCCGGATGCGTCTTATGTCATCGGTCCATTTCGTTGGGGGTCGTCCTCTGCTTCTATATGGCTCCTGTCTTGGCCTCCATTCTACCATTTTCTTGGTCCACCGTTTATCTGTGACTCTGGCAATATGGCCTGCCCAGTTCCATTTCAAGGATGTTATTCTCTTTACTACATCAATAACACCCGTTCTTTTTCATATCTTCACATTTGGAATCCTGTCTCGGAGAGATATACCTAATATTGACCTTTCCATCGCCCGCTGGGTGACACGTAACTTATTTATAGGTTTCTGGTTAAGGTAACGTTTTCAAAAGCTGCCCAGGTTAATCCTACTCTTCTGAATATCTCACATGTTTGATTGTCTCGACCCACTCGGATTTCGTGGTCTAGATATTTGTAAGATGTTACTTGGTCGATTTCGTTAGTTCCCACTGTGATGCGACCGCTCACTACAAGGTTGGTCATTTATTGGGTTTTTCAAACGTTCTTGGTGAAGCCTTTTGAGCATCTTTTTTGTTTTTTCTACACAATCCGAAATTAGGACGATATCGTCGGCGAACCTCAGATGATTTAGGTACTCTTCATTTATGTTAACATCCATGTTGTCCCAGTTTATTTTTTTGCACATATATTCGAGTAGTGCTGTGAACAGTTTTGGCGAAATAGTATCCCCTTGGCGGACACCCCTCTGTATTTCAAATTTGTTTACAGTCTTACGCATGCTGTGGCGGTGTCATATATGTTCTTTATTATAGTGATGTAGCGGTCTACAGTGTCGAACTCCTTTTCGTATTCTGCGAAAATTAGCAAAAGGGGTTTGTTGTATTTCACACATTTTTATATTAAAGGATTTATGACTTACAAATTCTTTGCGAAATCCAGTTTGCTCGCAGGGTTGATAGTTATCTAATTTTTGTGTTAGCCGTTTTGCTATGATTTTCATGAACAGCTTGTATACATGGTACAACAGGCTGATAGGTCAAATCAGCAATATTTCCCATTTTGTGCATTATGACGATGACTGCATTGTTTCATTGGGAGGGGGTTGTACCTTTCAGAGGACATGTATTGAAGAGCTTTTGTATGATATGTATTAATGTCGTAACTTTTTCTTTGATGGACTCGCTTACTACATCGTCATTTCTTGGCGACTTGCTGTTTTTTTTATTTCTGAGAGGCAAAATCAATCGTTATGTCTGTGATGTCTTCTGATCCCTCATTCTGGATCTTTGGTATTTTCGATAGATTCTAGGTTGTGTCTGTATAGCTCTGCATAGAAGTCTTCGGTGATTTTAAGAATGTCGTCTTTTGCTTGTTTTGGTTATGCCTCCTTTGTTAGTTAATTGACAGATGTGTCTTTTGCCTATGGCTAATTTTCTTCGCAATACTTTATCAGGCCATTTTGTAGCTCTTAGTAATTTAATTAACTACTTAAAACCCATCGCAGAAAACTGCAAATTTAGCATCAGGCATAGCCTGTCTCAAACTTTGTACATTCCTGATACCGCTGTTTCTAATTCATAAATTTTGTACACCCCTTTCACTGTGTTCTTTGCAGCTGCATACTCCAGCAGTTGTAAGCGCGTTGATTTCGAGTTAGTTAAAATTCAACCGGTGGGAGCAACAAGGACGGCTTTCTGTTAGACTCTCCCGCGTGCAGTGAAGCATGCAGCGATTGTGTCGGGCGATGTGCCATGATTGGCCTATGTAGATCTGGCCAGACACAGCTGTATTCACAAACGCGTTTCCTGGAGGCATTAAGTCCCATGCCATCGATCAGAACGGTTGACAGTGCGATTTTGTGCTGGCGTCCCTGCCCTTTGCGCTGAGGCGCTTGCCTTTTCCGAAGGTGCTGCTACAGCAGTGTGTTTTCATTGAGCGTGTTTTTCTCAAGGCAGTCAGTGGGGAGACGCTGTTTAGTCAAGTCGTGGTGCACTCGTACGCGTAAGTTGGAGATTCCCGTAGCACACCGTTGTGGGAGTTCCGTCCTTATGGGGTTTGTCAAACCAAACTTCCTCTGATGTCTGTAGACTCCAGTTCGTGAAATTTACCAAACAACGGTTACGCTATTAGACGTGATGGCCGAGGCGGCCCGTGACGCATATCGCTCTTCATAGATGTTCCCAGGGGACTTCGTCGTTTTTCGACCTTTGTCACACACATACCCAGGTGCGAGATAATCACAGACACTGTAGGAATGCCACCGCTGTCGCAGGCTGAGCCGATGAACAGGTACCAATTGTGTAATAAACTATGTTCTTTTTCCAAATTACTTAATGATGCCAGCGTACACTCTGTTTAAAATGTAGCGTTGTGAATTAACATTTTGTACTGCAAGCTAGCTGTGTTATTTTGCCAAATTACTAAATAATGCCAGAGTACTATTGCGGAAAAAATAATTCGCACGATACTTAATCTAGTTACTTAGTTTTATCCACAGTGGCTTAGTGTGTATCTAACTATCTGACTACTTGTCATTTTTCACATTTTGGGGTTATTGTCGTATCACTAACTTTTTCAGGTTATGTTAAGAAATGGTGTTTCTTCCGCAACCAACTTCATCGGCCACACGTTGCGGGATGGTCACTGCACTTCTAGTTTTGCGATAACAAAGTCTTTTTCGGCCTCGCTTAGAACGTGATTTGACATTTTAAGTTTTGATGGCAGAATGTCAGTTGTACAACTGACAATTCAGTGACTTTAGTCCACTTGATAAAACCATACTTACACAAAGCAAACAGACCGTGCGAAATATTTTTTCCGCAATAGTACATTCTGTTTAAAATATAACGAAGTGAACTAACACTTTGTGCGGCCAGACAGCTGTGTTTTTGTTAAATTAATCGTTCATGTGTGCGTTTGGACACTCAGTGCCGCAGGGCGGTGTTGTTAGACAAACTAGCCATTTGAGAGTGTCCTCGACGCTTGAAGAACGTATGCGCAAATGTAGCGTTCGTTATTCTTAAATGTGTCACTGTAAGTCAGGGCGTTCTAGTGACTCGAACACAAGGTCGGGGTTTACACTCGCGCGTCGTGCCTGTTGAGGCTTAGGCGACGTTTTACCTCATTTGGCCTGGACTTGGCGTTCGGCTCAGTTCTGCGCCGAAGCCTTTATTTAAAGCGCATCCCAGCTGGACGTACCGTTTAAGCGATCCTTACGATTCGGCCTACGTGCCGCATATACTGGTATTTGTATAGTTTTGGTGTATAGAGATTGAGAGGTCACTTAAAGTGGCCAATAGATGTATTAACCGTACAGTTCTATTCTTAACATTTTTGTGTCTTGCGCATGTTTGTTTCCAGGGTGACTAGGTCACTGTGTTACAACCATTGTAAGGTGAGGCCCGGACGTGGAGGATGAGCATTCCAGGTAAGTGTTTGTGTCTGTCGCTGCACCGGGGTGCCCAAAATAGTTATTTTAGTACTTCTTGCCCCGTTTAACCCTTGAACTTGAGTATTTTGAGTTGGATCTGGTGACGCCCATTTCTTTGTCAATACCTTGTATATACTTTGACACGCTTGCCCTGTGGTGTACCGTTTTGAATCACGCCCATCTCCCTGAGCGCATTCGAGCCGAGGCCTTTAGCCTGTTTTTAACGATTATCAGGGTGAGCGTGCTCCATTTTCAGGATTTGTTTAGCATTCGATACTCGCCCATCTGTGAGTGTCGTAAGGTTAATTTAATAATGTAACTACTTTTAAGCTCTTGTTCTCTTTTATCACCCTGGATATTTGTTCTGTATTATATTATCTAATGCCTTTTCTAATGGCTTTAGACAGGTCTTTATTCAATTGTCTTGGTACTGCAGAATTTATCGTATGTTTATCCTTCATTTCTCTTCTTCTTCTCATGAGGTTTATTGTATTTTGGCTGAGTCTCTTATCTTGGTCCCTTTTATTAGTTCTGGTTCTGCACTCTTTTCCGGCTACTTTAATTGCGTCATTTATTTGGGTATTTCAGGTCTTCTATCTTCACTTGGTCTTCATCTCGTCCAAACTTTACAGTTCCTTTAGCTTCGATGATATTAGATCCTTATAAGCGGCGGTGTCTTCGGTAGGGTTCCATTTTTTCTCTTGGTTTTTGTTATTATATTAGTCCTCTCTCAATTTGTATTTATCGTAGTTTTTGCTCTGACCATTCTATGATCACTACCTGCCGAGAATTTATTTTATCGCATTTCATTTGGTAGTGTACTACATTTCTACATTCAAAATCGTTTAGAAATGTAGTACTTTTATGCATTAGTAGTAATTTGCACATAGCTCAGGCTTTATCATTGGCGAAAATGAGACCTAACAGATACAAACTAAATCGGGGGTAAACATCACAAATGAGACAGAATAGTATGGTGTCTTTATAACGCAGCAGTAACTCGTCCAAATAGAGCATGCCTGTGGCTCAGTTATTCTAGCGGCCACAAGCAGCGGACCCAAGTGGCGGACTAGAAACTGGACTCGAAATATTCGTCTGGGAGCACGGAGTTCGAATCCTAGCGGACTATATTTTTTTTAAATTTGCAAATTGATCTAATTCGCGCGATTAAGGTTGCATGTAAACCCTCTTAAAGATTTTTTTCTTTATGGTAGAATTAAATATACTTAGCTGCTATATTGCTTCTATGAGTTACTTGCTGTGTAAAACGGCAATCATACTTTGAAATGCTCCACTACTTTTTAAAATTTTATAATTAGCTCGACTTACATTTTTTTTACAAGTGTTATTAGTTATAGCAAATAACCATAAAAATAATTACAAGTCACTACTTACATGGGTGTAATTTTTGCCAACATATCGTCGTCCAATATATTCACAAGGGACATCAATTGTTTTCCAGTCATGGGGACATCGTAAAATTCCTCCTTTATTTCGTCCCTTAGACAATTAGAGTATGCGGTGGATACATAAACAAAGGACTAAAAGTGAACAAAGTTGTGGGTGATGTTCGAAAATCTGAGCTCATTACCGTTAGATTTTTCATTTTTCTGCACAAGGCTAATATGTCACTTGTTGCTCTTACATTTGTATAAGTGGCAGTCCGAATTTTTTCATCAAACCGAACGGTCGCTGCACAATGGAATACACAGTTGACTTTCTCTACAAGAATTTCCTGATCTTCGGCACTCAAACCCACATTTGGAAGGGTGCAATCGCCAGCCATCACTGTTATTTTTTCGGCAAACTTAGGATTTTCTACTTGTAATCTCTTCAAAAGCTGAAATCAAATATTATTTTAGGTTTATTGAGTTTTCTGCGTGAATATTTTTGTTAATATGGGCAAACGGTGTTTAAAAGCTATTAGACAGGCATGGAAGATCTTCAATTTTCGCTACAATTACTAAATCATCAACCTATCAAATTATCGTGATGGTGTGGTTAATCATGTTTACATTTTCATATAAAATGTATACTCCCTTAGCTCTTTATTCTTGTTCTGCAATTCGAATTGAGTTAATTGATCGTCATCCATATTTTCTTTTGCAATACGTGCAAAGCGCCTCTTAACTTAACGTCTAACGCTATGCGCCAGTAAATCGCCTATACTACCGAATAGAGGACTAGCGGCTTCGGGTTGAAAACCCTTCCTAAGAGGGTATGTATCCCTCACTAGACTAAATCCTTCTTGAACCCATCTTTTTGGGCACAGGCTGACTACGCAATGCCACCTAGAAGCGGAAGCCTCAGTTCTAGACTCAACATGGAACGCCGCAGTGGGGCCCACGGTTCTAACAGCTATGTGGAAGGCAAATGAAAACTATTACACTGTACCCTTTTCCAGGACAGTTATATAACCTCGAATTCAAGCTATGGCTCCGAATACTGGCGTCCCTTCAGTGGGGCAGTGGTGCTAAGAATCTCCCGGTCAGCCAATGGTTGCTCAGGAAAATCGCGAGCATTAAGAAATTTGGAACAGCCACAACATGTATAGAGAAAAGTTCAGCAAAGGTATAAGGAAATCAACCGCAAAATAATGCAGAAGATCGAGCATATAAAGAGCGACACGGTACTTTACAACTCCACAGGATGGTGGAGACCCGAAAAACTTGTCGATCATACTAGGGAATCAGCAGGTAAAACTTTGGAAGCGATATATGAAGGAGCTTTTCAAAGACACACTATATAACGGCCACACTACCAGGAAGCTATGCGCTATGATCACCAAGGAAAGGCTAGATAATACCTTAAAAAAAAGAAGACTGAGACAGCAACAGCTTCAGACCAAATCCACGCGGAAGTGCTGGAAAGTGGAAACAAGGGGTGGTTGTCGCTGCTTTGTCGTTTATTTAACGAGGTGTACAACAGCGGCCACAACATACCATTCTACTTGCCAAAATCAATCAGTGTCAACCATCAGAAGAAACGAGTGCGAAGGAGTGTGAAGGCTATTGAACCATAAGGCTCATAATCCACGTCTAGTAGCTTCCCTCTCATATCATTTACTTTAGGATAGATGGGCTGATAGAAGAAAACATCGGCTACTCGAAATTGGATTTTCGAAACAGAGTTGATACACGACAAGCTCACTTTAGCATCTACGTTTTTGCTTCATAGAATTCGAGGAAACATTTGACAACATCTGTCATGAGAAAATAGTCAAAGTACTGCAGCTTATAAGAATAGAGGACAAAGACCTACCCTTCATAGTCAGTCTCTAATGGCATCAGAGAGCTAAGATCAGGGTCAAAAGTATCAAAACAGAAAAGGTCGGCATACGAAAAAAGTATGACAGGGATGTTTATTATCTTCCCTGGTCTTCAACTGCTGGTTTGAGTCCATCTTCAGGAAAGCTGTTCATGGCACAAAGGACACCCGCAGCATCGACGGAGTGCTGGTCGACAACATCCGATACAAGTGACACAGTTCTGATGACCAACAGCTAGGAGAGACTACAGTGAGTGAGACTTATGGGCTACGACTGAACGTCAAGAAAACTACCGCATATGGTAGTGACTAAGAACTCAGTTGCAGATAGAGGCTTATACTGAGAACAGGGCACCTCCAGAGGGTCGCCAAGATGACGTACACCGTACTTAAGGTTGGAAAAGACTAGAAATTCGATGTAGCATCAAGGAAACAAGATATGTATATGTCAAGCTCAAGAAATTCGTCAAAAGCCGAAGCTTCAACCTAGACCACAGAGTGCGCGTTCTCAGCGGTTACGTCTTCACAGTTTTCCTGTACGCGGCAAAGACGTGAACCCTTACGGAAGCCAAGCTAAATATGATCGAGACGTGGTGTAATTAGTTGTAATATAGGTGTTTCTATTTAAAGCTTGCTTGAAATTCATGCAATTTGTGTGTTTTGAGATATCAAATTCAAGAACTTATTGCGGGGTTTTCAATAGTAATAACTTTGAGGTTAATTAATGGGCAAGGACAGTAAGTCAATTTAAAGGTTTTACTCTTCAAGTGACGGTTGATTTAAGAAGCGTTAGGGGTTTCATATATAGTATTTTATTGTTCGCAACGACGAAGTTATGGCGAGGATCGGGAAAGATAAGAAACTAATCCCCACAATCAAGACCAGAAAGCTTAAGTACTTTGGAAATGTGATGTAACACCTAGAGAAGTATGGTCTTATCACCTTATTGTCTTCATGGAGGGGAAGATCTGTGACATGCTTAGTCTGAACAAAAGAAAAAATTCTGGACTGAAAACCTAGGTAGACGTTCAGTCTCTCATCCTGTGCTGTCTTCAAGACAATCGTTGGTGAAATCATAGTGAATAATATAATATCCAACTTGCGATGATCGATATGGCACAAAAAACGATATTGCCATGAACACATTTTAAGCCTCTATGATTATAATAGCAATTAATAACATTTTAAGTATATCAAATATTGTTTTATAAAATGTTCCAGAAATGTGCTAAATTAATTTTTGTAAATAATAAAAAATAGCATTTGTTTTTATAATAATTGGTAAATCAATATTAAAAATAGTGTTAGCCTTGATTTGAACAAAATGTAATCAGAGTAGGGTTGGAAACAATTAAGACCAAAGACAAACAATTGGCAGAAAGGAAGCCAAACTGAGAGGTGTTTTTTTTCCCCAATAAAGAACTATTTTAATTGTGAATAAATACCCATTTCCCAATTCAATGAGCTTTAGAATTGATTGTATATCCTGTGGGTATGCTGTAGTGGAGTGCATTAATTCCTAGCACCTCTGCAGAAGCTTGAAAAAGTGTTTGATCTGTGCATCAAGTGTTGGCTTGTATTTCGGTGGTTGCTTTGAACAGATTAATTGAAGCCTCTGGAAGCTGGAGGTAGGCAGTGACCTGCATAAAAAGCAGTGGAGCCCAAGGTGTGGGCAGCTACATATTTTTCCTAAACGATGCAGAATAGATTGCTGTTATAGCGACCTTATTAAACAACTGTAGGCAAAGCGAGGTACAATACCACAGAGAGAAACTATTTTTCTAAACTATTTATAAATGCGCTGAAGTAGTCTACAAGAAAGAAGATTGGGACAAACATAGATTCAAGATTAACTGAGAATCTTTGACGAATTCATTTTTAATTAATGATATAGCCATAATTTCCGACCATATATAAAAAATTCCAATAACGGTATTAGATATGAAGAAGGCTACCAAATAACTGAAGAAGGTAATAAGATAATATGCAAAATTTATAATAAAAGGAACGCTAAAAGACACGCAAAACATTGTAGAAAGTAGCTACTAGCTTAAAAAGAAATAAGAGAAAGAAGAACTAGTAGGGACAAACGTTCAGAACAGTGTTATTACATTTTTTAACAATAGTTAAAGAAAAGCAATATAATGAAGTACAACAAATAGCATAATAGAAATTAACCCACAACAAATTATATAGTTTTTTCCAAATTGCTCATGAAAGTAACACATGTTCAGGATAATTCATTAAGAGTTTTGTATATAATCGAAGTTAACAGAAACCATAAGCGAGAGTTATTGTAATATCATGTTTACAAAATACTTTTACCTACCTCATAGTTTAGAAATTCTTTGTATCTTTGCTCCTTGCTTTTTCCTTTTTTCGGACGGATTATTATGTACACCCTTTCAAGACCTGAACACGATCTTAGCAATTTCTCTAAAAGCATACTTCCCAGAAAACCAGTTGCCCCTGTTATAAACACGTTGGCTCCAGTAAAATACCCCTCTATACTACATGACGACCTTGGTACGAGGTTAGTTGGTAATTCCCCTTCTCTCATTTTTCTGAAAAAAATTTAAAAGGTTATTAAATTAAAGTTTCTGTGGCGAATCAAGATACCAGGCAATGATGTGTGTCGTAACTAATCGTTATAGTACTAGTCATGAAAATTATCAGACTCGGCTGACACCTCATATTCATAATGACATTATAACATTAATAACTATTACGAGTACCTCTGCTAATATGTAGCGATTTTAATTTACCAAATATTATTTGGGTACAAAATGCTAATGTACAATTTTTACCTCCATTAAATTATACAGATCCGCGATCTGTAAAATTGTTGATGTGATTACGTTTTTTGGACTAACTCAATATAATTCATATTTGAATCACAATAAGAGGACACTTAACTTGATTCTTACTAACATAAAAACAGTGTTGAGAAGTCAGTTTTCTTTAGTACCAGAGGACTTACCCTTACCCTTCATTAGTTGCAAATTATATGCCAATTTCTAAACTTTCCGCCATACTTAAACTTTCTGAAACAATAATATACGACCAGCTTTATTCTCTTTTATGCAACATAATTAGCCCTAAGCAACATGGATTTTTTTTTTAAATAGTTCAACTGAGTCAAATATATTACTCCATTCCAACTACATTCTGAAAAGCCCGCTGTCAGGTAGATTCCGTGTATACCTACTTCAGTCAAGCGTGTGATAAAATAAATAATAAAAAAACTATCTGGCGCCGGTATACATGGTGCTCTTCTGGGGTGGTTATGCTCCTATATTAGGAATCGTTCGCAGACAGTCTCAGTTAATGGCTATCTTTAAAAAAAAATCAAGCTTTTTTTGGTGTTCCACAAGGTTTCCATGTCGGACCTTTGTTATTTATACTATGCATTAATGATATGAATCTTTGTTTTAAATATAGCGAATTTCTTGAGATAAAAAATCAAACTGACTGCTGAAAGCTTAATTCAGATCTTCAAAAACTAATAAATTAACTTTAAATTACTCTAAATGTTGTCAGATATTATAGGATTCAATATACTCTCAAAAACAGACTCTTCTAAAGACTTAGGAATAACTTTAGACTTAAAAATGTTATTTGACATACATATAGAGGTTATTTGCAGAAAAGCTAATAAATTAATTAGTTTTATAATCAGAACAACTAAATGTTTCACCAATTACAAGGCTATTATTATGTTGTACAATGCGTCTGTTCACTCAAATCTCAGCTGTTGTAGTTCTATCTGTGTCTTTCTGTAAATATTTTCATCTTCTTACTCTAAAAGATCGTTATAGTACCCGCTAAAAAGTTTGTAAATCTTATATTTTGCATAATATACAGAGTGGTAAGAAAACGGCAAAGAGAACGAGCTAATTGAAGAATTTGAAAAGAATTATTTAGATATATTAGGTATTACAGAAACGAAAAAGAAAGGAATAGGCGAAATAGAAGTAGAAGGAGGACATACGATGTTATACAGCTGAGTGAATCAGAACCAAAGAGCAAAAGGGGGAGTAGGATGTATTATAACAAAAGATAAAGCTAAATACATAAAAAAATGGACGGGAATATCAGAGAGAGTATTAAAGATCGAAATGGACACAAAGAGTGGGGAAGAAACAGTAATTATTGTAACATATGGACCAAACGAAGATGAGAGTACGAAAAGGAAAGATTAATTTTGGGAACAACTCATGGAAGTAATTGAAGAGTATACAGGAAGAGTGATTATAATTGGAGATCTGAATGGTAGGATAGGCAAACGAGATGATGAAACAAGTGAAGCTTTAGGAAGACACGAGGAGGATATAAGAAACAACAATGGTAAGCGGCTCATCGATTTCTGTATTACCAATGACCTAAAAATAACTAACACATTCTTCGATCACAAGAAGATCCATAAATTTACAAGAGTAGTGGAAAGCAGAAATGAGAAATCTATCATAGATTATATAATCATCAATAGTAAATACAAGAAAGAAGTGAAAGATACGAGAGTTAAAAGAGGAGCAGAAATTCCCTGTTAACATCGAAAATAGAAATAAAGGAAGGAAGGGATAGAAATAAAAAACCCAAGAAACACGAAAAGTTATACAGCAGTCAAGATTAGGTCGTATAAATTACATGAAACAGAAATAGCCAAGGAGTACAAGAAAAGGACAGAAGAAAAAATGGAACAGATATGCAATAAGAGAAATGAAATATATTCAGAAGAACTATGGAAAGAGATAAAGGAAATATTATACGAGACAGCTAAAGAAGTTTGCGGAAGTATAAAAATAAACAAGGACAAAAAACAAACAAGATGGTGGAGCCGAGAAATTAAAGAAGAGGTGAAAATTAAAAAAGATAAATGGAAAAAGTACCTGCAATCTAGAACAAATGAGAAATACATTGAACACACAGAACAGAGAAGTAAAGTGAAAGAAATGGTGACTCAGGCAAAACAAAAAGCATGGGAAGAATTCGGGGAGAAACTAGAAAAAGACAGACACGGAAATCAAAAGTTGTTCTACAATGTACTCAAAGCTGTGAGGAGAGGAAAGAAAGTTACAGTCAGGTATATGAAAAATAAAAATGGCAAAATAATACACGACGGAGAAGAGGTGATACAAAGATGGAAGGAATATTTCGAGGAGATGCTAAATGCAGGACAAATAGGGCAAGCCGAAGAAAAAGGCGAAGATGAAGAAGTAAACCAAAATCAATCTCAGGAAGTACAAGAAATAACAATGAAAGAAATTAATGAAGTGATCAGCACAGTGAAGAGAGGCAAAACAGCGGGACATGACAACATAACTGCAGAAATGGTGAAATACACCGGCGAGAAAGGACGAAAAATGTTAAGAAAACTATTCAACGAAGTAATGAGAACTGGAAAAATTCCGGAGGACTGGGAACTAGGAATAATCATACCCTTATATAAAAAAGGAAATAGCAAGGAATGCTCCAATTATAGAGGAATTACTATACTCAGCACAGTAGCGAAAATGTACGAGCAAATACTTGAAAGGAGACTAAAAGAAATTATAGAACCACAATTAGAGGAATCACAAAGCGCATTTAGGAAAGGAAGGGGAGTGCAGGATAACATTTTCACAATCAAACAACTTATAGAGAAAAGTAGAAGTAACATGATATACTTCGCGTTTTTAGATCTCGAAAAAGCATTTGACTGTGTAAGTAGAAAACAAATATGGAATAGCCTAAAAGCAAGAGGGGTAAATACTCAACTATGTACAGCCATAAAAAGCTTATACCAGGTCACAAGGTGCTATGTAAGAACAGGAAACTGTGTATCCGAGGAGTTTAGAACAAAAGAAGGACTTAGGCAAGGGGGAGTGTTAAGCCCAACCTTGTTTAATATCATAATGGACGATGTGCTAAAAGAAGTAAAGGAAAAGGTTAAGAAATATAAAGTGGGATACAGAAATATGACAATCACGGAAATATCGGAAAGCGCCTATGCTGACGATCTCGTAATATACCTACCCCAAAAACCAGAGAGAATTACAATACAACATAGAGGTCTGGAAAACAGCACTACAAAAAATAAATTTACGAATAAATATAGATAAGACCAAGATAATGACAATAGGCAAAGAAGACGAAAGGACAGCAATAAAAATAGGTGACAGAGAAAAAGAGCAAGTGGAATCCTTTAAATATATAGGAAAGAACGACGCGAAAGTAAATGAAAGAATAGAGAGTGCACTAAGAGTATTCTATAGTATGAGCAATGCTTTCATACGGAAAAAAGAAGTTTCCAAAAACACAAAAATGACGGTGTACAAAACAATCTTTAGACCTATATTAACATATGGCAGTGAGAGCTGGGTACTTACCAAGAGATTGAGCAGTAAACTGCAAGCAACAGAAATGAAATATCTTAGAGCTGTACTAGGTATTACAAAAAGAGACAGAATTAAAAACACGGATGTGAGAGAACAACTGCAAGTAGAACCGTTAACAACAACCATTAAAAGAAATCAGCTTAGATGGTTTGGGCACTTAGCAAATGAAAGGAAGTCAAGAAACAAAAGTAATATGGGAAACAAAAACTATGCAGAAGCGACAAAGGGGTAGACCGACTAGAACGTGGGATAACGCAGTTGCAGAAAGCCTGAAGGAACAGAATTCGAACTGGAGAGAAGCAAAGGAAAAGGCGAAGAACAAGAAGGAATGGACAAAATTTATATACAAAAACAGTTAATTGAAATGTAATTTAGTTTGAACAATGTTTTAGTTGTGAAATGGAACTTAGTTGAAAGGTAATTTAGTTAGAAATGTAACTTTATTTAAGAGGTATACCTTGACACCTAAAGGTAAACAAGGTTATTTGATTAATAAAATATAAATATAAATAAATAAATAAGAAAACGATTAAAACCCAGTATTTTCTTTTCGGAGTAGGTGGTTATAACTTCGTATTTAACAATCCCTTCAATCTTATACAACTTTCCTAATAGCATTTGTGAGTATTTTGAAAAATAAGAATACTTTATTAGTGAGCCATTTTCATATTTTCGAATCTCCCCCGTATAAGAAAAGAGATCTTTAAATTTGGCAAGTCCATTTTTAATTTGATAAGATGGAGATTTTTATCAAGAATGGTGACTATTGATTATATATTGTGGTCGTGATGACAAAAGTATTCAACTCACAGGCGCCACTTGGTTAAGCATGAATAATTTCTATCATAATAAATGGCAGCAAGAGAATATTATTTACACATTGGGGCGAACAAAACTAGAGATCTTAAACAGAAAGGACCAGTTTTGTATTTCTACAATGAAAGGGAAACATCTGCTAAATTAGGAACTATAGTTATTCCAATACTGATTAGATGAGCCAAAAATCAATTAAAAGTGTTTGTTTTGTAACTCCTTATGTAAAAATATAATTTTATAAGAACTGTCAGTTTAATTAAATTTTTTAACCAACTAGCACTGATTTTCACGTACCGGGTGGCCAATTAAGAAGGGCACTCGGCCCTATCTCGAAATGTAATTGTCGTAAAGACTTGGGGTAAAAAAATTTATGACTAAAGCGGCCAAGAGAAAATGCTGGAAATTATTTTTAAGTTTCTAGAATGGCCGCCAGGGGGCGTAATCGCATTCTTGAATTTTAAATCTCGTTTTTTGAGAAATATTCTTATATTACAGATACCTAAAATGACACCGTTTTAAAGCTGAGATAAATTCTATTCTTTTTTGTTAAATGCTTTTTGCTCTATCTCTTAAGAGAAAGTGGTGGGGGGTGTCCGAACATTTTCGGAAAGAAATGTCAATTACTTCAAAATGTCTGAACGGATTTTGTCAAACTTGGAGTCGTTGAAAAGAGCTTTTCCTAGGCTCTCAACGCTGATTTGAGTGGATTGATTTAGTTTGCTTGTGCCGCCGCTACAGGGCGTTTTGCGACAACACTACAAATAAAATGGATTTTCTCAAAAAAATTAAATGCAACGATATTACTTTTATTGCAACAAAAGGTAGCCAAATAAGGGTCTAACACGCTAGTGAAAACCGCATTTCGATATTTGTTTCCTAACCTAAAATATCAGTAAAATAAATTAAAACTCGAAATAATGTCGCATCTTTGGGAATATTTTCAGTATACCTGCCATTATTAAAACCTAATTATCGTTCTTTTGGCAAAATATATATAAATTTACTGTTAAAATACCAACATTATATTTAAAATGTCAAAAATAATTAATACTCATTCACTATGATTGAATATTACCCTTCTGTCCACACGAAATTCGAAATTTTTAAAACGCAAGTGTGCTTTGGAAAACAAAATAGTAAAAATTATAATGGTGGTGTTTATGTGTCAATCATATTAAGATTGCAGCTATTTATAGTGTATTTTGGTGGCCTTATTTGTAAAAAATGCCTTTTCCACCTGTAGAAGTGTTTGATATGTTTCGTGTTTATTTTCAAAACAATGAAAACGCAACTGTTTCTGTTAGAATCTATGCGATGGAGTATCCTGATAGGTGCCAATCAACTGTCAAAGTTTTTCGTGTGGACAGAAAGGCAATATTCAATCATATTGAATGAGTATTAATTATTATTGACATTTTAAATATAATGTTCGTATTTTAACTGTAAATTTATATATATTTTGCTAAAAAAAACGATAATTAGAATTTAATAATGGCAGGTATACTGAAAATATTTCCAAAGATGCGACATTATTTCGAGTTTTAATTTCTTCTACTGATATTTTAGGTTAGGAAAGAAATATCGAAATGCGGTTTTCATTAGCGTGTTAGACCCTTATTTGGTTATCTTCTGTTGCAATAAAAGTGATATCGATGCATTTAATTTTTTTGAGAAAATCTATTTCATTTGTAGTGTTGTCGCAAAACGCCCTCTAGCGGCGACACAAGTAATCTAAATCTATCCGCTCAAATCAGCGTTGATAGCCCAAGAAAAGCCCTTTTCAACGACTCCAAGTTTGACAAAATCCGTTCAGCCATTTTGAAGTTATTAACATTTCTTTCCGAAGATGTTCGGACACCCCCCACCACTTTCCCTTAAGAGATAGAGCAAAAAGCATTCAACAAAAAAGAATCGAATTTATCTCAGCTTTAAAACGGTGTCCATTTTAGGTATCTGTAATATAAGAATATTTTTCAAAAAACGGGATTTAAAATTCAAGAATGCGATTACGCCCCCTGACGGCCATTCTAGAAACTTAAAAATAATTTCCAGCATTTTTTCTTGGCCGCTTTAGTCATAAATTTTTTTACCCGAAGTCTTTGCGACAATTACTTTTCGAGATAGGGCCGAGTGCCCTTCTTAATTGGCCACCCGGTACATCCATAGTAACAAAAGTGAGTCATATTAAAGCTTGAAGGTCGATTGTTTAAAGAGTCATTACTATCAACCTCTTGGTAAGCAAATAACGTGTTAAAGACGTGATGACAGTATTATATGTAAATGAAAAATTATGTCAAACGTTCACATTAAAATTGAATGCCCAAACTGTAAGTCAAGGTGAACGCATAAATTTAAATAGAAATTTTACCGAAAGAACAATAAATTTGATATAAGCATACCTTTTACACGTTTTCTGAAAGTTTTCAGAAGAGGCCATGTCCTTGTTTTTATTGTAAATTTTATGGTAATAACCGGAGTTTTACTGAAAATAGTCAGTACATCTATTTTCGCAGCCAAATTATAAACATCACCAAATATACACATACGTAGATGCCTGCTGGAACCTTAATTACGTAGTAGTAGTACACAGTGGGTCTTTCCATGCGAGAAAAATCGATTCCCTCAGTTAAAGTCTTTTTTTAACATGACTCAGAGCAGGCCATGACCGTACCTTTTTGTAAAAGTATAGATAAAAGTTTAGTTAAAAGCCAGGTTTTGCTGTTGTTATAAATGAAGTCAGCAAGGTAACTCAAAACTAAAATTTGCAATTATTTTCAAAAATGTGTCATTAAACTTACGAAAGCAACAGTTTCTTTTCTTGGGTTGTTTTGACATTTGGCATATTTTACAAACCCTTGTAATAACTTTTGCAGTGTTCAAACAACTGTCACGTTAGTGATATTTTTAAGGTTGGGTTAGTACACTGTAAAAAATATTAGAAATCACAGCCTGCTCTGAGTCATATTGAAAAACTATAGCTACCTCACTCTGATCGACGATTTTCTGTTCAATTTCTATATTTGTAAACCCGTTTTTGTTATATAGTAATTGATATTTATGTAGTTGCTCTTTTTACTCATAAATTTGTTTTTTGCAGCTAACGAAATGTTTTCCATTAGGTAAATAGGTAACTGTTAGGTTATAGTGGAAGAAGGAATGCAAAAATTTTTGGATTCGCTTCTTTAATCGCTGTCTTCTAATGTTACCCATCCTTCTATATTTTAAGCTCGTATTGTTATAATAGTTATTTACTATACAAGTGGGATAAGAGCGTCATTAATATACGAGTATAATATACGAATTCATGAGTTATTTAAGCACACAAGTATATTAATGATGCAGATCTGTCATTTTCAAAAATATTTTGGTAGGCAAATGCCATTATGTCATTCATTTAACACTATTTCAGTTAAGTAATAAAGCCATTACACCACTCAGTTAGGTAATGAAGCATTTACATAACTGAGTGGTGTAATGAGCTTTATTACTTAACGGAAGTAGTGTCAAATGAGTGATGTGGTGAGTTACTTATCCCACTGGGGTATGTTATATAATTTTATAAAAATTTAGCCACTGGAAACATAAATTTGATACTACACTTAAATTCCTAAGTGTTTTTCACATCTTTTACCTGCTTGTTTAGTAAATTGTCTTCTCAAATATTTAAAGAATTTTGCGCCCAAATACTACGTCGCACGTTATATTTGTTACTTATCGTTCCCTTGTTAAATAATTCATGTTCACTCAATAAAAACAAAACACGTCACAATTGTAACGTTCAGGCATTTTCTATATGTCTAGTAACTTTACCTTTCTTTAACAGTAGGTAGCTTTTGAAAATGTATAAAATGAGTTGGTAATCGTTGATCTCTCTTTGCACTTTCTTGTTATTAAAATGTATCTTGATAACTTAAAAGCACTACGTACACGTTTTTAATTCCTACCGCGAATCTACACTAGCCAGCTCAAACTACGCGCTCAATTCAATCACTAATGATAACTCTAGAATGCGCACTCCTTAAATACTCCCCAAAGTTCATATAAGTCCATGTCTATTTTTGTTTCTGAACAAATTCAAGACTGAAAGTTTTCCTTTCATAACAATACTTTTCCCACGATCAAACTTTGCCGTATGCGAATTTTTGCTTGTTTGTTAAATTTTAGTGTATTAATTTCTATCTAATTCTAGTCTAGTTAACACTATTTAAATACCCAAAAAAAATTGTAATTGGAATTATCTGGAATACTAAAAGTACATGTTAGAATTTAAACATAAGATATCCAGTAGATCCAGTTCCAGTTCCAGCTCGTCTTCTTCTTCTCATTTGGCTAGTACTATTTTCTGCTCTCCTTGGCGTTTTCCCAACTGACAAGAATAACCAACTTTAAGTCCATTGTGACCATGTTAGAATTAGGCTCCCTATTGTTATATACGAGGTTTTCCCAGTAATTATCCGTCCTTACGCTACAAAAAAATTATAACTTAGCACAACAACTCCCTTTGGGAAACCACAGCCTTATTCCAGCGTTCCTTACATTTCTCGAACCAATTTTACTACTCACCTCCAGGGTGATTTCAATTTTAAATTTTTAAGCCAGTAATTACGAGAAGCCATGTCAAATATGTAATGAGCCTGGCAGACTTTAGTACTGAGGTGTTTTCCAGAAAAACCTAGATAAAATAAAATGGATAGACACATGCATTGTCTTGGTCAAAACTTCCAGGTAGTATTCCTTGTTCACCATCTAACCTTATAGAACGTACTCATGGTGGAAACACGTTCGTGATATACGTATACGAATAGTGTAAGAAAACTTTCGATAATGTAGTTTTTCAGTTTCTCGATAGTTTCATTTTCATCGTTACAATCTTCTTCAGCATTTCATATTTGTTGAAGAAAAAGCTTCGTTGTTCATGAAGATCATTTCCATCGAATTCCATGGAATGTTAACTAGTTGTAGAAAATAATGCTTAATTCTGTGATAACATTAATAAAATTACATTTTCTTCTGGACTCGCACTTCCTACGTTCCTGGTTGGTCGGCAACTCAATCAACACGTCGGTGTTGTTTGCTGCTGCCTTGGGCCTGGAGCGAAGTATGTACGTTGCCCTGTATAACTGGTGTCGGGAACGTCACCTTTAAGATAAGCGATGGGCGGACCGGCAATCTGCAAGAATATACATCAAATACAGTTATTAGAGATAACTGTGGTTCTTGGGCAGTGTATTAGCTACTGCAGATTGTGGTCGGGCCCCAGGAGTAACTGCCGTGCGATTTTACCTGGTGAAATTCGCCCCCTGGCGGCCGATGAATTTGGCGGCGCCAATGATTGAAATCTGCCAGTGGTTTCAAATTCGTGCCGGAGCAGTGTAATTGTTCGGACACCGGACAGGAAGACGTCTTTGGGCGTACAATGTTATTCCTCCAGTTATGTTGATTATTAAGTTATAATCGCCTCGTTGACTTCGGTAGTGTCTGGGACGGGGATTGGGGTGTTTTGAGTTATCAGGGAATGCACTAGGAGACAGTAAGCGCTATCACATTCTAGGGCACTAGCAGGTTTCAGGGATTGTTCTAGAAGGCAATAAGCTCTATCACATTCTAGGGCACTAGCACTTTTCTAGGGCCAGAAGAGGGTTAAAGGAAGGGAAGTCTAGAGACTCAAGTCGGATCGGGATCGGTGGACTCAAGTTGAAGACTCAAGTCGGACTGACAGGATCAGGGTCTAGGCCCAAGAGGACCTAGAGCGGAAAGCTCTTCCAGGTTAGAGCAGGTGCTCATCAGGATAGGTGGACTCAAGTGATTTGAAATGGTTACAGAGCCTTTTTTTATACTCTTTGGGCGGCTTTATCGGTACAGCCGCTCTAAGTACTATTAAAGGCGAGGCGGCGCCGTGTTTTCTTCCCCGTGACGTCGCGCGTAGCGGGTGCTTGCTTTGATATAACGCCCGATTGTGCCTAAATGAGCGATGTACAATTTAAATACATTTTTTATGCATTGCAGTCTATCTGTCTGGGCCTTGTCGTACTATGTGGCCTGCCCATTGCCATTTTAGTTCTGCTATACGTGTTGATATGTCAATCACCTTTGTTTTGTTTCGGATTTCGGTGTTACGTATCCTATCTCTGAAGGTTTTTCCCAACATAACTCGTTCCATTACTTTGGCATACACATAATTTCTTGCTACTCTACTTAGTTAGGGCCATAGTTTCTAGACCGTAAGTTGCAACGGGAAGTATGCAGTTGTTATATACTTTCTTTTTAAGTGCCATTGGGGTTTGCTTATCTCTGATGATGAATCTAAGTTTCTATTCGTCTCTTCTCTTTTACTGTATTTGTGGTTATATTATTTTAATATCTAAGTTTTTTAGTTGTAACTGTTGTGTGTAAGACGTTGACTTTATTCTACATTTTATATTAATTTGTAATAGTTATTTATGTACCGAGGGCAAGGTGGAGGTAAGGTTAGGCAATCAAATACACAATTTTTAGATCGTCTGCGTAAATTAGAAATTTGGAGTATAAATATTAAACACCAACACCAACGAAAAAGCGACGACCGAACCTAGCTCATAATAATTTATTGAAAATAGCTAAACTCAACAAAATTTCTTGATGTTAAATTAATTATGCATGATTATCATTTCGAGTCTATCCCGCAAGTGATCCATAACATTAAGGTCGAGCAATAGAGGTAGCTATGGTAACACAGCGTTACATCCCTCATTTAGAGCTTCAGCAACAACCTGCCCTACATTGGAAGGTGTATTCTGCTGCATGAGTTAACATATCTGTCCAACGGCACCAACGAATTGATGAACAATACCACAAACTATCATATCTCGACATCTTACACACCATCTATCAACCCACGTATTAAAACGAGGTTAGTTCGATCACCAGTGCATATGTCGATTGAGCATATCTGTTAATCTGGCTGCACAACCACTAGTTCTTCATACTTGTCTCCGTCTATTATTAGGATTTAAAGCACCCTGCTCTAATCTGTAAACAAGTTTATCTCGCAGTCTTCTTCTGTCCAGTTGATAAGGTTTCGCGCTCATGGTGTATGGGCTTCTCGATTTCCCCTGGTAATGCTGAACATCTAAGAGGGCGTACAGAGTTAAAACCAACATATTTCTAACTGATTGAATACTAACTATAAAATAGTGCGCCTTCTGGAATTGCCTTAAAAAAGATTCAGGGCCATTTCAATATCCCCAACTGGGGGTGGGCTGCTGTAGGGATTTTGCGTCCCTCTTCGGCCAACAACGAGAGTTATAGAATGGGTGAGAGAAAGGAGGGGTGGAGAATGGAAGATAGGCCAGGAAAGGTGGAGAAGTACTGCTTTGGCATTCGCCTCAAAGAAGGTACCCTGTTGACTCAGGAAAACCACCTAAAAACCTAAATCGGAACAGATTTTTAATAGCAAAATTTGTAAGGTTTCTTACAAATTTGTAATATTCCCAGTGTTGAAGTTTTTTCGACCTGCGATATCTAGCTTTAACTTGATCCCTTAATTACATGATTTATTAATTTTACTCTGTTTAAGTGGTACATACAGTTCAAAAATTTGTATCATGGTATTATGTTTTGATTTAGAAATAATACTATCGTTAATAATATTCACACTAAAAATATAATGTAAGGGCAGTGCCTCTAAATCATTCCTGAAGCTCTCTAAATCGATGTATTTAAGGTCGATGTTTTTAATTATTGGTTGGGCATGAAGTATCGCACAATTAACTATACAGTATATTAAATCATGATCAGATATTTCATCTCCAACTACACTGAAATCTAATATTGCATCTTTATCAGAAGTAATAATGACGCCAAGCAAGGTTGCCGTCGCGTCGTAAGTGTTATTCTGGTAGGCTCAGTTATAAGCTGCTCTGAACCCAAGGACTCAATAACAGATTCGAAGTATAAGGTAAGAATATTAATGACAAGAAGGTCAATATTAGCATCACCTAAGCACACAATGTTTTCCGATAAAGACATACATTCTAGATAAGAATTTTGTAGTTCAGACAAGAAGTCTTTATACGGCTGATCAGGAGGTCTGTAAACCACACCTACAATCAGCACTGCGCCCCGATTATTGTTAATGGTAGTAATAGTAGCATTTTTGGGGAGACTCATGTCTAGCAAGTAGGCCTTCATAGGCCCTTTTTGCCAACCCCGTGGACAAGGTCTATGCATGCAGAGTACCAGATACCTTAGTTCTACTTAGAATTTTGCCGAGACTGAGGAGTTTCAACCTTAGCAAGAGATCTTTTACATGCTACACATCGTAGTAACATGGTACCCACTGCCTTACATCACTTACGAATGATGGCAGTTTGTTTGCATCTGCATTTTTTTTATTGTTTAAAAACCTCACCCAGTGTTGAATCCAGGGGTTGACCGGGGGGGGGGGGGGGGGGCTCCCCGGACAGTACAGAATTCTCTCCCGGTAACATTACCACATGATATCCAAATTTTTTACTGTATGTAAACGAATGAGTGGATTGTGCGGAAATAAGTATTGCCATTTAAATCTGCTTTGCTTCTGTAAATTAAGTAATCGCTATGTATCTCTTCGTATTTTAATTTAAAAAAATATTCCCCGGAACTTCCATGTTCCCCATGGAGGAAACGATCTGAAATCAACACTGACCTCACCGGGCTCAGAGATCGAACTCTCGACTCTTAGATCAGTAGCCAGAATGCTTAACACTGAGCTACGGAGCTCGACATTGTTAATGGTAATCCACAGCTGTTTGATATTGTTATTAACGTCGTCTGCGTTGATTGTTTATAACAAGTCTGTTCAATTCCCTAAAAAGTGTGCTTTCTGACAACCGTAGTTTTATAACAGATGTCACCACGATCGCGTGTTGACAGGAAACTGTAAATATTCACCAGTACTTCAGAAATACCGAATTCAATGAAACAGAATATAGAAAACTTATGTGAAGTGACAAATATCGTGACATTTGGTATAATGTGTATAATGTATGCTACAATAGCCATGTTAGCAAAATACATTGTTCACACTTTAGAAGAACGGATAAATTGTACTTGCCTGGAAACATTGACTAGTGTTAACACGTGTACGCCACTATTAGAATTAATATACTTATCTCCAAGACAGAGAATCTTTGTAATGCAATATTTCATTTTCTTAATATATAATACTAATAACATTGTACGATGGTGGACAATAAATTTAGGCCGGAAAAATCGAAATTGAGGTTAGTTGAACCATATGATCGAATACATTTTGATGTCAAGCAATGTCACGCAAAATCGTGAAAAAAATACACTTTCTTTATAGTTATTTACTATACAAGTGGGATAACAGCATCATTAATATACGTGTGTGTAAGTTACAAACGAGTGCGTAGCACGAGTTATGTAAGCACGCAAGTATATTAATGATGCATTATCACACATGTATTGTACAAAATTTTATCTACGACTGCCTAAAATTGAGAAAAGTGCATTAAGAGAAATGTCAGATCTGTCATTTTCAAAAATATTTTAGTAGGCAAATGTCATTATGTCATTCATTTGACACTATTTCAGTTACGTAATAAAGTCATTACACAACTCAATTGCGTAATGAAACCATTACATAACTGAGTGGTGTAATGAGCTTCATTACCTAACTGAAATAGTGTCAAATGAGTGACGTAATGCGTTACTTATCCCACTGGAGTAGATACAATATTTTATTGAACTGTCAATTTGACAGTTGTAAATTCCAAAGTGCTTTTGTACTAAATTTCGAGTTACAAGAGAGCATTATGCAAAAAAACTACGTGTACAACACGTTTTGAAAGTCCCTTTTTTATTCATTTGCTTCGCCCTCGTTAATCAGACTGCAAATTCATAAGAAAAAGTGTGACTTTCAAAACTAGTTGTACAAGTTACTATTCTTCCACCGGTAGGAAATGCTATGAAAATTACTGCATCTTTATTAACAGACCCCTAAAAAAATTGATTAAACCTCTGCTTAGCAGTTATTGCAAAACACGAACAAATACAAACTCATCTACTATATACTTTGCATTATAAACCACTGAGTAGAAACATATGAAAGTTTCTTTGTATTTATACATACATACATAATCTGTAACCCCTTATACCGTTAATAAAATTTATTTATTTTATTTCATTTTGCTACTGTATAGATTTAGTTCATTCTGTATATATTTTCAATCACGCACCTTGTATTCATCTTGGAGCAACGATAGATTTACTCACTGCTCTGTATCTTCTCTAATAATAATAATAATAATAATATTAATAAAGTTATTGTAAACTTACTTTTGATTCTATATTTAACAAAGAAGAAATAAAATAGCTCCTTAATATTTGAAAATGACATAACACGTGTATAACCAAATATTTGACAATGACAGTGATTGACAACTTGTGTTAAACCTCGAATTTTAGATGCCATTGACACTCGATAGCAGCGCCTCTAGTTGTAAATTTAGATGGAATAGACAGACTTTTTACAAACAATCAACGCAGAAGACTGTTATTACAATGAATTGACAAACATTTAATGTCATTACGTATATAAATAGCGACTCCTCCTTCAAGTGTAATCCTGTCCTTGAGTATTAAAATATATCCATCAATAACTATATCCTCATCGCTTACCCTGTCACTCATCCATGTCTCAGAGCTTAACGATATTAACTTTATTTACCATGGCTGTAGTATAATCTAGCCTATAACAATCTAAGTACACCCAACATTAATAAGAGAAAATCTGTAGGGGTTTACACGCGAATTAGCTGAATTTGAAAATTTAAAAAAAAATTAGCCCGCTGGGGTTTGAACTCCAGCCGCATCTGCGTAGCGATTGTAACCGCATCAACTTGTCGTACTGCGCCATCCAGACTTATTGGAACGAGCGCAGCACGCTCCTCTATTGAGCAGAACAGTCTTATTGTTAAAACGTTTTGAATCTTTTGTGACATTATCCTATATCTCTTGAGTCCTATTTTCGGAAAATGTAATGCCTGACCTATGTGAAAATTATTACTTTCATCTTCCAAGGTTAACTCAAAAATAAACAAAACTTAATTTTTTTACGGTGTTTACCCTGTATATATTTGTCTGAAATTTTCACGGTTTTATTCCAGGTAAATATATAATGTGCATGCGAAATAATGTCATCCTCCAACAAATAGTTTTTGAGTTATACCGCCAACAGGCAGACAGACAGACAGACACACATACAGGCAGAATTGAGAAAACCTGTTTTTCGTCATCTAGTTACGATCCTTCGTCTTTTAGACGAGGGAAGTAATAAAAAGAACAAAAAACTCATAAATCTATTATATATACATCCTGGATAGCTAACTTCTTTATAAGTGTTAATAAACTAAATTAATTTAATAAAACATATTGGTGCCTGCATTGTTTTCGTTCATAATAAATTATATTCCTGCTACTAAAACATATTATTCGCTTTACAAAAATATTAATATTTTAAAATACGAGTAATATATGAAATCTAAACTCGTAAACTCAAAATTCAATTATCAATAAAAGAAAACGATGCAACTCAACAAAATAATATATCACCTTGCAGTTAATTTTAACGATAGTAGATTTCAAGGTATTCAGCCGAGGTTTTCTCACTGCGTTACATTAACATATTAAGTTAAATTATTGCATTTAGCTACGCTTGTGTGGTAATTTCCTTTATTTCTCCAGATTTTTGCATAACCATTATTTTACCTGAGGCCGTCCATACGTTGGAGGTACCAAATTTTTTATGTAATATATTGATAAGGTTAAAGCTCCACATTATTTTGCCTATAAGTTTATGTTTATAATTAAATATTAATCGATTAAATTGCCCTATTTATTTATTTTGAATATTCAAAATTATTTCTGCTAGCTTCTGTAGATGCATTTGACTGAAGATCAGAGTGGATTCCTTTTATCTGGATTGCTTATTCTGAAATTTGATGTTCATATTTCAATTATGACAATTCTAAACTTCTGTGAAACATTACGTCAAAAATAGTTTTTGAAAATTCAATCACAGATACTTCATAGTTAAATTGGTTATATGACAATTTCAAATAGTAATCACTCCCTTAATTAAATTAATTTACTTTAATCTTTAATTTATTTCAGTTCTTATATAATATCTGGATTCATTTACCTTTTATTGAACTAAGCACTCTTTCCTGGTGAAACCAATTCGTCCAACTCTGCAACTGATCACACCACAACTGCTCCACTCAAAATCATGGTGAATGCCTCAACTGATAACTAACCTGCCAAAAACGTCCAGAATCAGGATCTGAATTAACCCAGGAAACTAGTTTGCCCCAAGAATCAGCCCCATCACAGCACAGATCCCAACAAACCTCAGTTATAGTTGCTTTCTTTAATCTTCAATCCAAATTACTTTTTTGAATTACGTTAACGCTCAGCACCAAGAATCCCGACCAAAGACAAGCTACCAAACCTCATTTGACAAACCCCATAAACATGTTCACTCTGCTAACGACTTTCTTGTGATTCTCTTCCCTTGTAAATTGTTTGTTGTACTCCAATTCAATCGATGCACAACGCCAAATGTAATCTAACAATAAAATAAATTTAGAATTGTTTTCTTTTTATTTGCTTTTGTAGATTAGAACTGCTTTAGTTTGGTATTCTCGCCATATTCTTTATCTTTCTTCATTACGTCTGCTCACCTTCTTACTTTCAACATTTTATTTTATTTCTTGCACAACATGCGAATTCTATCTTAAACTGAAACCATTTTATACACCAAACATATTTAAACTTTTTAGAAGAGTTTATTTATTAACTTCTTATTACACAAATGAGTTACATCTTTTCGTTTCAAAATTTTAAATATCAATAAAAACAAACTCCTTAACGATCAAGCTTATTTTTCAATCCAACACACTATAAAAGTTTTATTATTTGATTAACACCCACTATGTTCAATATTCTATCTCGGAAAAGTATTTGTCATCATTTTAGATATTAAATTAAGTTAGAATCCTTCCGTTTCTCAATCAGCTTCATTTTACTAAATTATAAATTCTATTTTCTTTCTTTACTAAATGCATCTTAATAATTTTAATATTCAATTCACATCTAAATTGATCTTTATAATTTTTAATTACTGTAATTCTTTAATCTTATTAATCTGATTTGTTCTATAATTATACTAAATATTCAATAACTGTCTAAATTCATCTAAGCTTATCGTTTATTCAAATACCTACATTTTATGCGAATGCTTATAATATTAATTTTATTAAATAATTTCTATGTATTGTAAAATAAATTTCAAAATTATATTAATTAGTCAATAAATTTCTAAATGCATGTAAGTTTATCGTTTCTCCAAATACCTACCCTTCAGTGCAAGTGAAATTATTCACAGTGGCCAGTTGGTACAACGGCGAGTTGATACAGCGGCGAGTAAGCTGGCAGCGAGATGGCCGCGGCGAGTTGGCAGCGGCGACTCGACCGCGGCGACTCGACCGCGGCGAGTTGTCCTATATCGGAAAAAACCATACCTCGATTGTCTTTAAGGTTTGCATTTAGCAACCTACCGAACAGCAGTATTTTTTCAGTGCTAGGCTAAACAAACTTGTCAACTTTGAAGCTTCATAATAACGGTACTTTGATACGATTACTAACCATTTTCTTAAATTTTGCAAGGAGCCATGCGCTCTTGTTTCTTCACAATTTTAAAGTTTGACAGTATTGAAGATCATTAACACTATCTCGAAATGTTACAGTAACAATTGCTAACGGTGCTATTTTATATAATTATGGATTTGTAATCACTGCAATCCAGGAATGCATGAAAAAAATGTGTCATAGAGTTAGGTTATTTTATGTGACAGTTCGATTGATGTCGTATAGTTGTTTAATGTTACTTATATGGTATAAGTACAATTGCCTGAGGATTGTATTGCAGGCAACACATTGTACGACTAGGTATTAAAAATTACTGGTAAGAAATATCCCTAGAATTGATTGTGCCAGTGGCTTGGCTAAATAATTACAAAAATTTATAACTTTATAGGTAATAATTTGCAACAAATGAGAAGTAACAACAATGACCCATTAAAATAAAGTTATCATGCTCTTTCGTAAAAACCATAATATTACAAATGCTGTAAGAAAAATGAAATAAAATAATTCAATATTTTAACCTATAGACCATATTTGTCAAAACATGTAACCAGAAAGTTGAGGTGATACACCTGCGAGAAACGTATAAGCAACAAATGACTAGAATTTAATTCAAAATTTCCCGCTCTTTCCCCACTTTTTAGTAGTCACGCTGTATGTACAACTTACAGATTCTAGATTGAAGCGCGGTGAAAATCGGAACTAATGTTAGAGTCTTGTAATTTCCAAGTTTTGTATTAGTAACACTTTTGACATCTATCATATTGACACTAAATTGTTAACCTTATTTAAGCTAAATGACACAATAAATCAGAGGCGTCCTCAACATTGTGCTATGGTGCATTTCAAAACAGAATTAACAACACACAAAAATAGCAACAATAACAATAGCAATAACAGAATTAACAAAATCAACAGCAACAGCAATTTTCACACTTTAAAACATAAAGAATCTGTCATATGACGTTAGTCACTGCGCAAACGAAAACCCCCCTACCCACCGCTATTGATTACTTGTCATTTAAAATATAGCCAAACTTTGTATGTTTGACAATTACTTCTTTCCACATATTGCCAATTCAGTGAAATAAAATATGATTACAGCGCCTTTCATGGCCTACCTTGAGAGTCAATCTAGATTATGTAAGCTGTAACTTAATGTTCGTTCGTGTTAATAAACAATTGTCAATGTTAAAAGTTCTTAAAAAAGCAAACTGTACCACCCCAGATTGTCCAGAATATCGTATTTATGGGCCAGATGTATAATGGCTTTTACCCTAGATATTTATTGAGGTTATGTTGCACTTTGACGTTTTTAAATCGCAATTACAGATCACAATATAATGTCATATCCAGCCACCGGTTAAGAAAGTACCAACTGAAAAATAATAAATATTATTTATCTGTTAACCTCCTTGCACATCAGAAGTAATGTTATGATGTTTAATTCTGAAAACTGAGTTGCGTCTTCAAACTTAGCAACAAGAAATGAAGGTTTGTACGGAATATTTACTTGAAATCTAATAAATTGGGAAATGTGAACGGTTAAATAAAATGTGGATTGAAAGATTGTTGGTTACGTAACCATCTTGTAAAATGTCACTATTCAAATTTTTATGGTAATCCCTGTGCTCTATTTCGGAACCAAGTTGTATAATCTTGGATTAAACAGGCATAAATCTCAATTCCAAAATTTATTATATCCAGCCATAAGTTTTAAAATATAATTCTAATTTTATAAAGCAGGAAGTTTAAAGGCCGCAAACTGCAAACAAGCAACTTATGCAAATAAACGACCTACTATCAGAGTTCAGCGTACGTACTTGCAGACAAAGCGGAAACAATACTGGCTTAATGCTGACAGATTATTATGAAATATTATATCGCCACTGTAAAATATACTTTGTACTTTGAAATCGTAGTAAGTAAGTAATTATCTTTGTATATATAAAAAGCTATTTTTGTAATAAAACTAATCGACATTTACTGTTTGATTCAATTACATCGATGCTACCCTCTCCCAAGCCATAAATTCATAAAACGTGGGGCTGCGTTTTAAGGGTAGCATAATTATCTTCCCTTTAAGTAACATTGACAACATTGTCTTAAAACAAAAGTGCAGTCTCACTCCTGTACTTAAAATATTAGGGAGAAAGAACCAGTGCAAAGTAACAGAAACCTGATTCAGCCTCCAGGCAATTCTGTTCAAAGTAATAAGTCACAAGTCACAAGTTGGTAAAAACCCTGCAGACGTTCCGGCATGAAGAATGGTCAACCTTTTGCCTTCTCCTTTTTCCTGTTTTGGAATACCTTCGGGATCTGAAGGATTAATCCAGTGGCGCACCTGGCTACCATATTCATAAATCCAGGTTTTGTCCAAAAAAACAAATATATAATTATTAGATTGTAGATATTGTAAATATTTTCTTATAAACGTAATTCGTTTCAAAATTATATGTGGTTGTTCAATCAAACCTAGTATGTTATTGTATCTTTCATGCCGGTATCCCATTGATTTTAATATTGTATATAACTTGGTTTTGCCGCAAAAACATTCACATTCCCCTTTGGCGTATTTATGCAGGTCATCTATTGTGAAATGTTCACCTTTTTCGTGATACATGAATGTTCTCCGGGCCAATTCTTCTTTAATATAATAGAATGCTGGATCTGTTTTGTAATTAATTTTTGCGCGTCTTTTTTTGTGATGTAACACATCGATTAATTTTAAAATATTTTATAATTTCAAAAGCAACGCTTGAGTATATCTATAGGGAAAAGGATTATGAAATAGGTTTTTAAAAAATAGGTAAACTGTTACATCAAAAATATGAGCAGCTTTCTCGCACATTTCTTTAATCGACATCGATTATTTTTCCGTCTCCAATTCTTTGCAATAACGAACTACTGCCATCTTTTCACGTTGAAGAAGCGACTAACCTGTTACGTGAAGCCATTCTTTAAATTTAAATTCTTCGCCAATTTTGAATTGTATGCTTTTATGTTTATACAAAACATGCGTCAAACGGAGGAAGTTGGACTGACACTAATTTGTGGTTGACACTCAGAGATACCAACATTGATTTATGAAATAACTAAGTTTGACATGACAAGTCTACCAACCTGACGACATTTTGATAATTGTTTATTAAAACGAATTAGGTTTAAGAAAACATAACGAAGTTATATTTTACGACTATTTTCACACTTGTATTTGCTTGAATGCATTTCTTATCCCATAAATCTATGATATACAAAAAGTAAGTGACAAGTTGATACTGTCAAGCAGAACCTACATTAGGAACCTTGATTCATAAGATTAATTTAAAAAAAACTAGTATCAAATTAACAAATTAACTAGTATAATAATTGAATAATGGGTTGCATAACTGGCTCCGCGGCATTAAACACTAGATAATAATTCAATTTGCACACGGTAATTTACAGAAAAGTACTAGCCTATCATTTGAAAAATAGGCAAATACGTATCACAGGATACTACTATATGTAAATTTTTGTTTACGTTATTATGAATCAGGAATGGCTGTTTAGTATTCACATCTCTAATTGCAATCCGACGAGTAATATCAGCGTTACGGTGACGTCAAGGGAAAGTAGCGCCTCTAGCAATTTACTTATTTTCAAATAAGGTAAGGGCGCCACCTTGCTGGTATCACATGTTGACATACTGTGTCTTATATAAGCCGTTCACGACCTTTTTGGGACAGAGTTGGCTATGATTTTGTCTCTTCATGTTGGACAAACTGATTCAATGATGTAGCGGATGCAACTTTTTTTTTCTGTCAGTGTCTGTACGACATTTTCTTGCCACCACATTGCCAGATTTATTATTTTAATATACGTAAGAAAATAAATGATTTATCAAATGTGTAAAAATAATTTTAATTTTCGTCAAAGGAAAAGTAAAAATGCCCAAAATAATTTTGTTACAACAAAAAATGTCCATTAAACTATGCTACTTGCAATTTAAAAAGAACAGACCAAATTTAAAAGAACGCGAGTCGATGTGGAGACTAGAGAATATCCGGCAACAATGTATCTATTCAGAAAATATAACCTTAAACTGAAAACCACCTAACCTAACACAAAAAGTGTCAATTTCCATGAGGGAGTTTAGTTGCAACGGAGGTTCTGCCAACAAAATTACTAGATGGTCATAGCCTCACCTGACCCAAAAAGATCGCGAACGGCTTATATATAATCCACTTCGTCAAATAAGCGTGGCAATGAATCACCAAGAAAATGTAAATAACTTTTCCCTGTTAAAATTCTCTTAAAAATGAGCACCAATAATGCTATCTTCTAGAACTGCACGCCACGCTGAAAATACACAGTTCCCATTCTGCAAGGGTTAATTATGCACAATAATAAAAATTCTGTTTATAACGCGACAATCGCTTCATTTGGTATTAAATAAACTGACAGAACTGTAATTGTCTCTGAAACTAATTTTCTCGAAGAACCGAAATTACATAGTATGAATGAAGCTGGCTTGTGGGAAACTAATATTCGAATCTTCAGAAATAGCTCCAATTACCACAATTTCACATAATTCGCTTGTTGCTGTCTTGCTGTTACCTGTTTTCACTGGTGGACAATTTTTTCTTAGCTCTGCTTTCATCTTTTAATGGATTTTATCACTAGAACATCTTGTGTGAATACCTTTTACCTTACAGTATTGCAGACACCTAAACATGTAACACAACGGGGGAAATTACTCTTTAATGCCCCAATTGCAGTGGGTCTCAGATAGCTCTATGCTTGGACCATGTTACTGTGGACACATCCAAAGAAAAGTAGTAGAAAATAAACGTCTTTAATACTGCTGTATTACAAACGGAAATAAGATTCTTAATAAAGTATAACAAAATATCTATTTAAGTACAAAGTTAATAATATATAAGGTGGATGGCTTTTCGCCGAACGCCTGCCGTTGGAGCTCCATGCCATGTCACTCGTGGAGTTCGGCTGGTGGCCTATAGGTGTTGCAGCGCGTCGAGTGCCGTCTCTATTCAAGATGTCTACTAATTCTGTGAACAAACACACTATATGGTTGTCAAATGCTGTGCTATATTGAAGCTTAATTGATCGTTATTGCGTGATAGGAATACTGCAGAGTTCGTGAATTTCAAAGGTGGGTTCACCTCTGTGCAGATTATGCTGCTATAACTTCGTAACGGGCGTTTTCTGCTTTTCTGGTTTGTTTACTCAGGCGGCCGTTTTGTGAATTCGTGCCTTTCAGTAAACTTTTGATATTATACGGGGGTTCGCCAGGAAGTCGGATAATTCGTGCAGCGTTCAACGCCCCAGGGAAAGGTGGATACGTCACATGGACCAGCGCCCTGTCCAAATAAAGGTGCTAGGTAAAAGCTCGTCACTTGAACCAGCGCAGCGCCGAAGCGTTAACCAGGACAGGAAGGAGATTGAACTCGTCACAGAACAGCGCCGAGTTTGAGCGGGATTTCGGAAAAGGGGGGTTGTGCACGTTTGACTGACTGATGCAAGGCCAAGCATTGTAACGTCACTGCCAGAGGTACGGAGAGGCCGAGAGGCACCCCCGGTGAGTACAATTATTATTATCTATAAGATTTACAGGTCAGTAAGTTTATGTTCTTTTACATTTATCTGCCTGCCTCCGCCACTGGGCCAAGGAAGACTCGAACCTGCACTGTTTGCATTCCGTTGCCGCCTTGTGGTCATGGGTAAGTTGCATTCACCACTTTGATGCATTTCAAAAGTATCAGAAATTGATTTTTAATGTAACACACAAAAACGCGTCTAACAATCAGAAATGGGATGTAGCAAACAGTGCAGCGAAAATGTGGTGTGTTTAATGTCGATATTGAGCGTGTATCTACATAATTATAAGCAATTAATAATTTGTGTTTACTTAATTTTGTGTGCCTGTAGTATTTGCTTGAGGTGTTCACGAATGTGCTCCGTAACAGATCGCTACTTAAATAAAATTGAAAAATCATATAAGTACGTACACCCACCTGGTAACAGGTGAATGGCATCTGTGTCAAAGGGTGCTCAAAACCTGGCAAAAAGGGCTCGTACATTTCTAAACCCTGTGAGGGTTGTTGATCAATTTTATTTACCGTTAGTGTTGATAATGTTGCAGCCAAATATGTGTTTACACTGCCAAAACACTTAATAACCCGAATTCATCAACAAGAAATTATTAATGTGGGAATTGAAAATAATTTACAAAATTACTGTTACTATAAAGCTACTGTGTTACTAAACAGAAGTTGAGCTTGTACGAATTTATCTCGTAAATTCGTTCAGCTTGTTCGAATTTATCTAAAACGTTGAAAAATTTGGTAATCATTACCAGATGGAAATTATAACTGGCCATTCATTTTATGACAATAACTGAACCAATAGTAGAACAATTGCGATTAGAAGAGTTTGTGGAATTCTACCACTAAATTAACAAGTAGCAGCAAAATTTATATGTGGAAATTGCCATATCAAGTGATTGTAATATTTACATTGTACCCCTTTTATTCGGGTTAGTAAATGTTGCTTTCTCTCAATTATTAGTATTTTCATGATTATAAGCAGTTGAATAAATCAACAGGTGAAAGGTATGTTACATTCTAATTATTTCTAAGAAAACTCATCAAACCGAACCTACATCGTAGGGTTTCATTTCATCGGCCGGGTGCAGGTAGGTAGCTATCGCGCTGCACATGTGGCTTAGCATATGTGAAATCTGATACCAGGGATGGTTTATTGGAATGCAAGCTCTGATTTGAAGGGTTACTTGCAATCATGTGGATCACTAGAAAGGGGTAGGGTCCGCAATAGACATTATTGTTAGTAGTCTTGTAATGGAGATCGTCAGTGGTTTTGTTGGGCAACTAAATTGGATGCTGTGTCATTGTTGATATTAGGGCATTAAATTCTAGATAGCTTTGTTGTTGAGTTGTTGCCATGCTTGCGAGCATTGCGTCGGCTGCAAGACTCTCGTATGTACTATCATCTCGCAACCAAGAAAAAAATATAGAGCCCCGAACTAATTAAGCATTTTCTTAAATAATAATACCATTGAAAGTTCCATTATGACGTATACAGCTGCAATGGTTGGTCATACTGGAGGACGATATATCAGACGAGGTTTGTCTACATAATCGTCTGAAGATGAGCAACTATCAATTCCCATACCGGACCGAGCTATCAAACGCCGGTACGTAACTATCGGAACTCAAAGACATTGTTAAAAGCTTCACGCAACTTATTGAATTGCCAATGTTATCAACCCGTGTTGCCAAACCGTCACAACCTTATGGAATTCAAGCTGTCAAGATTCGGAATACGATAGGCTTGCCGTCGATCGCTGTCGCAAACAAATAGAAGAGCTCAGGCGAAGGGCCTATCACATGATTACCGGTCTGTGGGGTGCTGCAAAAAAACTTGTAGTACGATGGCTGGCCAAGTATTAATCTTGGTTGGCCCCAATGGAAGCAGTAATTAATTTAAGTTGTTTATTTATACTGTCACCAACAATGCTTTGAACACTAAAATTATGTAACAGTATCAATAAGCCCCCTACCACTTGCATAGATAGTTGCATAGCAAAAAAAAAAGGTTCACGTGCAAAGAGCGTTTGGACGAAGGGCATGTGCGCTACTACCACAACAAATTAGCAGTAATTAACAAATGTAAAGCCTTGACTGGTAAAAAAAATACAGCCCAGTGCATTCTCGATGGTATTTAGATTGCCATTTTCAAGTAGCCGCGCAAGCAGAAGATTTTGCTGAACCAGTAAATCTTCTTAAACACTTAACAACCTGCAGTATAATGCTCGAACATCTTGGTTCTTTTCCCCAAAAGAAAATATTTTTACAAGAAACCCATTTATTCCAAGGGCACCACAAGATACACCTTAGTGTTTCTGTTACCATCAGCAAGGGCATGTCGATAGGATTATCCCGTGTGTGTTGGATATTCAGAACGGCCTTTGTAGCGACGTAATGCTCTTCAGACCGTTGTCCCTCTCAACGAGCAAAGAATCAAAATACCGCATTATGTCAACATGATGGTAACACGAACCCAAAGTATTTTGAAGACTCGAAAAAGTTTGTCAGGGTGAGAGAGCTAGGCTGCAAGTTACTCGAAAATTACATTATCCGTGAATCCCAATCGGCGTATGCTTCTTCAATATTATTGGTTAAGGAGAAAAATGGGCTAGACAGAAAGTATATTAATATCGAAAGCTGAATCGTTGCACTGTCAAAGCCCATTGCCCATTACCGAGAGTATATGGCCGAATCGATCCTTGTCAAGTTTTGTTTACATCACTAGCTTAGCCTTAACGAGCAGGTGCCACCAAGTACCAACCGATAAACCTTCAAAATCAGTGACAGATTTCGTATCTCCTGATCGTCATTACTATTACAAGCGTTTGTTTCTCGATCTTTCAAAGTCGCATCTCTGTTCCAAGTATTAATCAGCAAAGTTCTGGCTCCTGCACAAGAGGTAGCTGCAGTTTATCGCAATAACATCCTTATCACAAGAAGGCGCATTTCTGAAACTTTAAAAATGTAGAAATACTCCTGAAACTGCTCAAAGAAGAATGCCTCACGTTGAATCTTAGGAAGTGGACGTGTTGTTTTCTAACATCAACAATCAGCCACTTAGGGTTTGAGGTATTCCCCAAGGGGATATGACCTGCATACATCAAAACAGAAGCAGTCAGCGCTTTTCCGACTACAACGGATGCTCATCAAGTCTATCAACCTATAGGCCTAACAAGCTGTTTTCGAAAGTTGGTTAGAGATTATGTCATTGTAGATAGCTAAGCCACTAGACGTGGAATTATGCAAGAGAATCAGCATCACAACACTTACGGAAAGTATCGCAGTACAGGTCTGTGCTTACATTGCACAACCCTACATTGCAGATAGAACTTCACACTGAGACAAGTGCAAAACGTCTTGCTGGAATTCTGTTAAAGATACAAAATGGGAAACCATATCCTGCAGCCTACTACCAGCTTTGCAAAGAGGAATTGTTGCTCATACGAAATCCCAACGTTGGCTGTTGTGGAAACCATCAAACATTTTTGGAATATCTCTTCGAAACAGACTTCTACAACTGGAATCTGCTTGACTGATGTTCAAACAATACGCAGAACAGTTAGAGAACGATCCGCAAAACAAGCTGCACAAAGCACCGTAAAGATAAAAGATGGCAAGAAATACTAATTCAAGGACTTGATATTGATACACAAGAATATCCTTGGAGATGGCACTATCCAAAAGTTGAAATCTCCGTTTAAGCAGTGGATTCAAGTAGACGCAAGGAAGCCAAATAGGTCAATGTTGTCGCGGTGGACCACATGCAATCATGGGTACCAATAGATGGAGCCTCAGATAGTGTGAGGATGAAATAGATAGTCTCTCTACGTGTGGAGAATGGAGATCCAGTAGCACTATATCGCGAGGAAGCGAATGAATTCAGGTTGGCCGAATGTTAGTGATGAAATATTTAACGGTTTTGGGGCGCATTATTTTTAAGTTTTACTTATTATGTTTGCCATTTCTGGAATGTTTTGAGCCCTGGATGTAATACAATCTTGACGAATGTATTAGGTGATGGCTCGCGGTCCGTTGTTTCGAGGACTCGGGGGACACGTAAAACTAATGCACTGTGTCGAGGGGGGCTCGGTTAGAAATGGAATTAAAAATAGGGGAGAACGTTGCGTGCTGTGGTAGCGGCTATACATGTTTCGTAAAAATGGGCTGATTTGCGTAGTTTGTACTTAGCGCAAACGATTCTGCCAGTATGCAAACCAATAATTATTTATAATGTGTATAGTTACAATAATGCGAGGCGAAACTGTGTATTTCTAGGTAGTGAATTAGATTAGCTAGAGTAAAATGTACGTACCGTCGTAGTTGAATGAGGTTTTATAGATTTTTAGCAATTACAACAGATGATAAACGTCAGAGCTTCTTGCTTGTGCTGGTCGATTATGTGACAGTCACAGGGTTGAATCTCGCGGGAGCACGAATTCGCTCACAATGATCCGCGGAAGCATGAGTTTCCGCAAACGGAAACATGAACTTCCGTAATTATAATAAGCCCGCGGAAGCACGAAGTTCCGCAGTGGACCTTGCAATATTTCTGGTAATAACTTTACTGTGAAAGACCAGTATCCTACGGGTTATTACCGACTCTGTACGGGTTGTAACAATAGTTAATTTAGTGGATTACTGTACGGCAGTACTAGCGCAAAGTACCGACAGCTAACCTAACCAGTGAAGGCAGCGATGAGATGCCAAAGGGTGCATGCTGCCAAGCATTGTAGCGTCACTGCCAGAAGTATGGAGGGGCCAGGGCGGGGCACCCCCGGTGAGTACAATTATTATTATCGATGAGATTTACAGATCAATAAGTATATGATATTCTACATTTAACTGCCTACCTCCGCCACTGGGCCAAGGAAGGCTCAAACCTGCACTGTTTGCACCCCGTTGCCGCCTTGTGGACATGTGTGAGTTGCATTCACCACTTTGATACACTTCAAAAGTATCGGAAATTGTATTTTAATATAACACACTAAAACGTGTCTAACACATGGTTACATCTTTTTCCTGAATTATCTTATTAGGTTGTTTATAGACACTAACTAAGTTGCTGTTACTTCAAGACTACTTAATGTTGGTATGTGTTGAAGAGTTAATTGCATTTTCTCCTTGGATATAATCGCTGCTCCACCAGGAGCGATAGGGGCTATTCGATCGGTTCTATAAACAGTGTAACCGGGTAGCAATTTTGTAAAATATACCTTGCCACAGTTCAGACCACGCCCACGACTCCCCCTATTGGTTAATCGAAAGTATACCGCGTCAGAGAATTTTTAATAAAACGTACCCAAATCTAATACATTGAACTTCCTGAAATTTTGTATAAGGTCATAATTTATCATTGTGAACAACTTTTCTTGGTAAAATTTTACCGTATCATGAACAAAAGGTGTAGTTTACCTGAAAGGAAAAAAGTTTTTGCTTCACTGTCAAAACCGACTTGTTTTTTCAAAAACTGAAAATATTCTGAAATTTTTTTTCAGACCAAGCCCACAATCTTGAAATAAAATTTTAAAATGTTTAGTCCATCTCACCACTTATAACATCAATCCTGGGGCACTCTGTATTTTCTACTTACCTTGTAGCAAACAGAGCATGTAATATGGCGTATGGGAGAAAAAAATTAATGTTAAAAAAGACGTATGGATTAGTCTCCTTGTATATAATGAACTGATGCATCTGCAACGCCCTCTACTCAACACTTGCTAATGGAATAGTTTTGTAAAACAAACTTAGGCAACCTATTTAACAATCGTTACGCATTACTCCATAAGGCTGAACCTGTTTACTATCTTTATTTTCTCGTGACTTGTTAAAACCAGTTTGATTGGCGCAATCAAACTTGTTTCGTTAAGATGCTTATAACCAAACTTGTATCGTTAATATCTATTACTCTATGGTGTCATATTTAATTTAACTGTTACAATAAAGTACTAATTCACATTTAATTTAAAATATAAAAAAATAATCACTTATAATTCCATGAGTAGTCAAAGTTATGTCGAATATTTTTGCTGTGGTATAAGAAATGGACAGTAGTGATACCACCGCAAAAATATTCTACTTAAGTTCGACCAAGAATGGCATTCGACTATTCAATGAACTAAACTACTATTTCAAATTAGTTTTCAGTAAATCTAGCAACAAACTACACAATTTCTATAGTAACAGAACACTAATATCGACTTTTACTTCGACACGAAGTGTACGAAGTATTGAAATTCCCTCATATCGAAAACCACTCTGAGTCAAATATCTCTAAAATTCGTGCCAACCGACTAATGAACCCACTATATTAAATCTCCGTCTCGGCTGTGCGGATCTTTTGGTGAAGACCCCAGCCCACTAGATCCCTCCCCCGTATTGGGGGGTGCCTAAACGTGCTGTGCGGGGTATGAATGTTCGTATGTGTACACGATTCCGGTCGCCAGGATCCTTCCTGAAGTCTTGGATCGTTTTCATACGATAGGTCCTCCGATAATGAAGGCAACATGAACTTTTGAGGTATGGTCGTCGGCAAAAAAAATTTCTTTAGGGTTTTTTTTTATAAATAACTGGTTCATAACATTTCATTGTATTAGCGAAACGGAGTGATGTTGAGTGTCGAAGTATTCTTGGAAAGCACGTAAGGTCGCTTTTCTTGGGTTGAGGGTACCGTATATTTTCTATTCAAATGCACATTAGCTTAAAATATTCACTTGAATGCCTTCTAGGAAGATATATCCGCTGATATTTTTTTGATTGGTCAAGAAACGCCAAATTGTGGATTTTCATTGGTCACTTTTTGACAGATGGAATAACCCTAGACGAAAATTTTCAGAGCAAACGTTTGGATTTTTATCCGTGAATCGAGGACGAAATTTAAATAAAATTGTTTACAAATTCATTGTATTTTCTGACAAATCAATATTCTCCAATGGTGTTGCTGCTACACGGTATGCTACTGGAGTAATAGAAATCAACGTTTTACCATTCCTGCACTAAGACACCATTTAAAAAAAATCTTAAGGGCTTTACTTGGAACTTCCCTCGTAGAATTTTTGGAAATATCAAGGAAAGAAAGAATTTAATTTTTTGAACGTGTTCACTCCAAATATTCTTGTTTTCGTCAAGGGTAAAAACCCGAACTATGTGCAAAATATTACTTTTTTACTACTCCTATTAAAAGTAAGCCTTTTGCCTGTTGTACTAGTCAAGCTATGCCTTGCTGCTTGTTTTTCTGCCAATTATGATGTACTAACCTTAGGGGAAGTTGGGGTTAACTGCACCGCATTTTTTATTTTTTTTATTTTATTCCAATTTTGAATTTATCTAAGTGTGAACTTTCTTTTGACATTGCCCAGGTTCTTATAAAATGCTTCGACATTAGTCTTGTTGAAAGTCGTGGCTCGATTTAATGATATCTGCTCTGGGGTACGTAAAGATAAGTTAGGTCGTTTTCTGAACTGAATCAGCTACTCCTCTACTGCAATTTTATTGTGTTCCCAATTGGGGCTGATCACATTATTATTTCCAACTGCAAACTCATATGCCAGACGTCTTGTTGACATTTTCCTTAAACCATAATGGTAATTGGATGACGTTTTTATATATTTCACAAGCAAAAGCTCTTCTTCGCTGGTAAAAAGTTAACTTTGTTTGGGTCATCTGCTGCTCTAACTTTATCCACATATCGTTTTTTTCGTGGTATCCCAGTACTTGTTGATGCCTGTTTATCCGTGAAATCACCATGAACAATTATTTTACTGCATTTTGTAATTCCTCTTTTGAATAGGAACGGTTCTCAGTGGTGCGATTGCGATTTCTCGGCACAAAGAAAAATTATAATGGGATTAACTGAACCGGTTCACTTAACCCCAACCACTAGAGGTTCAGTTAACCCCAAAACACAATGCAGTTCTATATGCATGTTTCCGGGAAACCTCCTACATTCTTGCACTTTTGCTTTGTACTAGCTTTTTAACAATTAAATACTAATATCAACAGATGGAAACTTAAAATTACACTTTCACAAATTACTCTTACAATAAAAAAATATGTAACAAAATATAATTACACTTACCTGTCAAATTTCATTTTTAATTTGTGGAACTAACACGACCTTTTCTATGTCAACCATACTAACATCCAGAGTAGTGCCAATCATAGGGACACCAAAGGAAATATTAGTGGAAAATTCAAACAAGCAAAATTAGTTTAAATCCAATGGTTCAGTCAACTCCAAGGTTCAGTTAACCCCAAACTCCCCTACTTATTTTCCTTGATAAAGAAATACAGATTTCCGAAATATTGGCTTAGAAAAACAGAGTTTTCTTTTGAATTTGTTATCCTGTAGAACGAAACCCAATTATTAATTATATTGTTTATCAAACAGTTTATTACTGTCCGTACTGTGTTTTCCGATTGCTTTATACTTTTTCCGAGGGGGTAGTCACTGTGGAAATCTTCTGTCCTACGGGATGGAGATCTCATGGAGATCCGTGGAAATATGTGGAGATATGTGGAGATATGTGGAGATCTCATGGAGATCCGTGGAGATACGTGGAGATCCGGTGGAAATACGTGGAAATCCGATGGAGATACGTGGAGATCCAAGAACTTCGGCTGCAGTCGTGTAGAATCGGAAAAGCGTAATTGCCTGCGCATATATCTAATACTTACTATATTGCTATCGGCTATGAGTGGGAAACTCACCAACGAAGTGAGACACACAACCAACTCCTTCATGTATACGGTGAGCTGTGCGCAAGCGCGGCGGCGTCGTCCGCCCAATGGGGAAGTGGTCAAGTTTAAAATTCGCTTCTAAAGGCGGAGTTCGAATTCCCACGCATGCGCACGAGACGCGTTATACTCCAAGTGATACTATGTCGGCGCCGTAATGTTTTCTGAAGTTTCCAGGCCCTACCAGCAATATATGTGTATTATATCTGCTATAGGTCTTCGGCAACACGTGCACGGCAGTTTTCGGAAGATTTTTATTGGCCGAAACAAGATGATCTGCAACTAATAGAGCCCATTCAAATTATTTATGGGCCCATTATAGTGCTGGGTACCCACCCTATGAAACTGTCACGATCAGACAGAGTAAAAATACACACTTTACATAAATCTTTAAAAAAAAGTGTTTAAATCAGATTTGTCTTAGAAACAGTTTAGTTTTTTTTCGAGTTCCTTTTGTACTGGTAACTTGTTCCTACTTTATGTGTTTATTCCAAAGTGTATTCTAGAGAGAGAAGTTAAGTTTCGACTTGGGAATACCTGTTTATTGTTTATCAGGTCAACAAGAAATATATTTATGTTGTTTTTTCTTTTTATTATTTTTTTAGTTATCATTACAGTGATTATATACTGATGTTCCTATGTTTTTTTAATTTTATGATACCTAAAAAGACATTATGTCCTTTTTGCACTGTTTGTTTTTTTTTAGTATATAGGTTTTAATATTATTTTGACCAAATCATGTGTTACTAAAGATATACGTATGTAATAGTTTTTTATTTTAATAAAACTAAAATGATGTCATATATTTTTTGAATTTTTTTGTTTAAACATTAATTTCATGTTCAGATGTTGTTTCTTCTCTAAAAGACCATAACAAGTTGTGAGTAAAATGCGGGGGTAGAATAAAACTGAGTTAGTTAACTATACAGTCCTTCGACAGTAATAATCTATTTTCTGCCATGCTACAAAATCTACTATTATTAGGTCAAGTATTACATACCATTCGTAATAGTCTACTTACTACCTCTAAAAAGTTTGTGATTTATCTATATTATAAATATGGATACAAATTATTATTAATATCAAACTACCACCGAGACTACCACTTTCTGACAGTAAAAACGTGTTTTTTTCGAAAGATCTAATTCCATATAAAATTGAAAAGTTGTTAATGTATATGGAGGTCCAGAGGAGATACACGGCGATCCATGGAAATCCAAAAGATCTCCATGGAGATCCAAGGATATCCCTGGAGATTCCAGGATTTCCGTAGAGATCCAAAGATATCCATGGAGATCTATGGAGTTACAAGAAGATCTCCACAAATGGAGATTTTCTGTCCTAAAAAATCGCAAGTGACTACCCCCTCGACTTTTTCCTTTTGTCAACAGTTGTCAACATTGACAAATGGGAATGACATCTGACAAATTGTGAAACACAATTGGTACATGGTGACAATCAATTGGAAAACATAACTACCTCCAGCCAACATAGCAGCACTTCTGTAGGAGTCTATTTGCTAAATTAGTAGTCTATACGGTAGGCGGCTTAAAGATCACTAGACTAGACAAGTAAGTAGCTTACAAATAAAATATTTTATTAGAGGTAATTGTCATATCCACTTCGACATTTCCGTACAAAAAACATGTTATACAATATTATATACCAAGGGACAAAAGTGCATCATTTGATCCCGCGAGTGAAATCACTCAAGGGATCAAAGGCTCCCCAGGTATATACGCTATTTTTTGCACTCTCGGATTACAAATCATGAAATAAATCTGATTTTACTGGTTTTAAAATTTATACGTTCAGAAAAATGGATGGCTTAGCAAATGTAGAAGAGTAACTAAGGTAATGTTGTAAATAATGTCATTTTGAAGGACCAAAGTTCCGCTTTTGATCATTGAAGGATTAAATAAAAATGTAATCCCTTAGGGATTAAGACTGGCACTTTGGTCCCTCAAAATGATGCCTAAAGTACGTCGTTTAGTCCCGGGAGTGAAAAAAATAATTATTCAAATGTTATTTAACCTATATACAAAGTTACTACTTCTACCCTTAAAGCTATCAGGTCAAATGCTAACCTATTCTTACTACACGAACTTTAAGGTCTGCTGCGGTTTATCGAAGCAGCATGATTGGTTGCCTATAGCTCAAATAATTTTTGTAATCTTAAAACTAGTAATGTTCTAAAGATGTAATGCACCTGCCAACTGTACAAATTCCCATATGGGTAATACATGAACTCATGCTAAAATCACCACTATTAATCAAACTTGGCTGAAAGCTATATTTCCTCCAACTGTTAAAATACATTCTACTACCAACCCTTAGCTTGAGTGCAATTTTAAAACAATTAAATTGTTGGAGTCTTGGAGTATTACTCGGTTACAAAACATTTCACCTATGACATCACAAAACAAGTGATAATTACAATTATCTTTGCATCACCCCAAATTCGTGCTTAAAAATGAAAATAAAACATCCATTTTCGTAATGTCACAATTTTTAAACAAATTTAGTCACCATTTTAAGATAAAACGTTCCACAAAACCATAAACAATTTTAGTAGTACTAGTAAGAGAATTCCTGTCAAAGCATAATGGGCGACTTTGAGCCTGAAATGCTTGGCCTTGCCTTGTGGTATGGTATCCAGCGGGTCTTTCAGAAGATGCATTCGCCCACCTCTTGTATATACGTAGAAATATGATTCCCAGTCAAAGGCATCCATGTCAAAATCGAAATTCTTTCGGTCTTCTGGGTTCATTTTCTTCCAGAGAGCTTGCGTGTTGTTGTTTTGAAAGTGCCACTCCCTAGTTGTAAAATAAGTGAGAACCTCCATGAACTTGTGAATTTTTTTGTAGCCTTTGACCAACCTGGTGGAGAACGTGCTATTAAATTTAGTTATTTTAAACTAAGCAATTACTGCAATTCAGAAAACTTAATGAATTGATACTTAAATAAGGCGCTGTTTCAAGCGAATCGTATGATGGAATACTCACATGGGTTTCTTGCCTATGCAGTGGCATATAATGTCCACAATGTGTGCTGGAACTGTGTGTAGAAAGAATATATAAATTGCATGGAGCAAGCGATTGGAAGTCAAAATTACAAACGGATACCAAAGAACTAATACGCTTGGACATTTTAAATGTTGACTTCCTAAGGACACCAGTACTTCCTCTGAAAAATGTAAGATATTTATAAAACTGTAATTCTTGTGTTAAATAGGTTTAGCACAAAAGCATTGCGAGCAAAATACATTCGAGAATGCAAAAGAATTTTGCAATCGAGTATCAAACAACGGTTTTTCGAAAACTACACAGCTCCACATTAGCGGAAACTCAAAGAGAATTTTGTCCACATTGTGATCTTTTCTTTAATCAAGAATTGCTGAACGTAAAAGTCTTTTTTGCTCTAGATTGTAAAAGACTCTTACATCCAGTGAATAAAAAACAGTCACTCTGACAACCGATTTAGGTCATGTAAATGTCAACATTTTTTATCAGTTTTCGAAAAAAAAATTATTCGTAGAGTAATTATAGATCAAAAAGAGAGAGGTCCAGTAACTAACGAATCGAAGTATGAAGACAATGAATATGATTTCTCGTAACAAGTATCTGCATATAAGTAAAGGTAGTAAACAACAACGGTTACAAAATAGAACCCTGCGATACACTTGCCAAGACGGTTACTAAATCACACAATTTCGGATCAAGACATATATTTCACGTATTTTTTCCATATATATATCAATTCAAGCTGCAGCAATAACATCAGCACTTACTTCACTATTAATAATAGGTACATACAGGGGCCTCAAATATTGTTAATAGATACACTCGATACACCCGATAAACCATAGCTTTTAATCGTGATATCACCTTAGTTAGGGCCATTTTCCTCAGATAGTAATAAATTGTACAGCAATCAACGTCGGCTGAGACCGAATATTTAACCTCTAGTCTTATGTTTAATATATCGCATGAGCAAAAATAAAGTTCATGAAAGACGCCTTTAGAATTTTAAAGTCACGTGTATTATAACACTAGAAAATTATACCTAATCCTTGTCACTGACATTTTATAAACAGTGGCTGATAGTGGCTAATATCTCAGCGTGATCATAACCATGATCAAGTCTTCTCGTAATGAATCCAACGGAAATATTTCCAAAGCCTGCAGAAGAAGAACAAGAAGAAGATCATAGCCCCACTTTGTAACAAATGTCAAATGACAGCTTTGTATTTTCTGGTGTTATAATACACATGACTTCAACATTTCAAAAGCACCCCCGATGAACTTTCTTTTTGCTCATACATTATTCATGTGCAATTGGTTTGATCTGTAACACTGCATGTAGGTGATTTTAGGAGGAAATGAAATACTAACAGGTGGAGGCCAGGTAAGTCCGCAGCTAAACATCAGCGACACCTCTCTTTGTTGATGTTATTATCTTCTAAATTAGTGAATTCTAATTATCTCTTGGGCGAGAATTCATAATCAAGTGGCGCTCGACAAATAATAATTACCTACTTTCGACATCCCTATTGAGTTGATTTAGTCGAAAAAACCCACGCTTTTCAATATAGAATCGCGCCCTTGTTCTACTATAGCCAACTTGGCGCATTTTTGACCTAATTACTTGTCGTAACTCACTTTTAAAGTGTAACATGGGATAACGATTAATTTTATCAATATCTTTAGAGGGAAAAGAAATATGGTTGTACGTCTTACAATTATTAATGTGCTTCTATAACACTTCCATAACCCCCTTCTATATTTTCCTAATAAAATTTTAAATATACTTCTATTATTTTAATCAATAACGTGATATATATGCAAAACGTTTCTTACCCCATTTGATTGGTTTCTGTGTGGAAGACACATAATTATAGACTGGTATATCATTTTTAAGGCTGTCTTCTTTGGGGATACTCTCTGAATTCACCATTTTTTTCGAACCACTATAAGTTAAAGAACTAAAAGTATTCTAGAAATGCTCTTTCGAATGATTAAATTATTTACTTAGTGAGACTGGCATTCCACGCAGCTGCTATGGTGCAGTTTACAACATAATCAGCAGGTACCATATCCGTTATATTTTCCTGAATGCAATTGACTGTATGAATCAAACCCATCCCTGCTCCTACAAAAATTCCCGTTGCTCCATACATGTTATCAATCCATCCTGGGAGAGGTTCCTTGACTGTGCCAATTACTAAAAGCATTTGATATTAATAGCATTACAAGGTGATTCTGTAGTAGTTGATTCGTCTCTATTATCTAAGAGCTGAAAAACATAAAATAAAAGTAACAGTTAGGCCGTTCGTTTAGTCTATTGGTTTACACTACGCAGACTTTTTGACGCAAATTCCCATTATACCCCGTTATAAGATGTTTTTGGGAATTTTATTGCTTTTTACTTCGAATCGTCATTGAAATAATGCCACCAATAATGCCAGAAATAGGTACTACAAAACCGCTTACCTATTGTAGGTCGAACAACTGCAATCGGCAGACCTTTACCTTCGCTTCTTACTACTTCTTCGGCAACTGCTTTTGAAAATGAGTATGTATTTGGCCATTCTCCTATCAATCTAAAATTAAAAAGTGAAGTACCAAAATTGAACGTAAGCGTAATAAAAATACCATAATGAACAAAGTTGTTCTATCTATTCTTAGAACAAAACCCTGGGCAAAATGCGATACACTAATAATAGTTGCTTTAAGGTTTGTATTATCAATAATCTCGACTATTCACAATTATCACAATTTGTTAAGCCATATATTATTACATAACCCGCAAACAACACGTTTATTCAAAGGCCTTGATATAACAAAAGGCATTTATAATTACATTACCTTAACGCTTTTCAAACAAAAAAATTCTCCGCTCAAATTCATGCCATTTAAACAAAAAAAAATGGAAAACCCTTTTACTACTTTCACAATTCAACAAACATATAACAATCAAAGTGATAAACCACGAGGTAAAGATGGGCGCGTGAGTGAGTATTCACTCACATCACGCACGTTTCACGCTTGCTTTAAACTCACGCTCACGTTTACGGCGTGACCCTCCACTCACGACGTGACTCGCAGCTTATATTTAAAAATTCAAATTGGGATAGAACAGAACTAAAACCTAATATGTGTTGCACGTCAAATAATTTACGTGATATGTTGCAATCAGAGCAGTAGACACAAAACAAAATAAATGAAAATTTACTACAATAGCTGACAACAGGGATAAATACTGATTTCTCGCAAAAACATTTCTTGTAACCGTCTTCAAAGTTGATGTTTCCCTTACTGATACGAGTACAAGAAGGTATATGTTACTAGGCAACGCCTTTAATTTCTAAGTTTAAAAGTATTTTTACGTCCCAAGAACTAAAAGTAAGTTCTAATTGGTCGCCTGTAGACGCAAACACGCTATTCATTGTAGACACAACATTCACAACACAATATAGATGCAAAGCTCCGTCGCTGCAGGCTGCCACGCAGAAGTACAATGACCCCCCCCCTCCCCCCAACCAGCTCTAGATCTTCCAAATGGGTGGGCAGCGAAGCATCCTGCAGTCTTTTATTCGTTACTAAACATTTAACCTGAAATTTACTTGAAACGTAAATCACGCCTTGGAAGTTTTCACTCACGTTCACAGCCCGATTTTCAAATATTACTCAAGCTCACGCTGTAGTCGATAATGGTTTTATACATTTTCAAAATCCACCAAAAATGTTGTCCAACATGATAATATGCAAGCCTGATCCACATAAGAGGAACATTTTTTTCAAAATTAAAATTTAATAAAGTAACGGCAAAACAGATTTGAGCCGTTACAGCCTAACACCAGTAAATATAAAAAAATATTCTATTTGCATTTATTCATATACAACTAAACAGATAACTTAAAGGTGCATTATCAAAAATCGTCTACATCCTATGGGACAGCAGCAAAAGCAACCAGAAATGAATCACATCTTGATTTCCTTCTAAAAAATAAGTAGGTCGGTGGAAGTAAATAAAGGCACTGAACCAACATTCGTAACGAGAGTTAGTGATGGTCTCTTGGATCACAGATGCAGATCAAACTAGCAAGAAATCTAGGTTACAGAAATCCTACAAACGGCAAACGGGACTCTTGTCAAATGGCCTTGCACCAGTAACCAGGACCAGGAACGAGTTGCCCCTCCAGGGTCATAAACACTGCCGATCTAGAGTTAGAAGCAATGGCTGACAAGGTCACTAAGGCAATAACAAAGGCTTATTAGTATTTACCCTTACCAAGAGAGCAACCATTGGGAACGTCCTTCGGTGGATTAAGAAGCTCTCAGAGTTAAGAGCAAAATCCAATAAGCTCTTTAAGAAACTGGAAGAGATTTATGGATGGAGCACTGTCAGAGAGTTGAAAACATACCCAACTGTACCAAACTACAAAACCGTTGGATAAAAAATGCACAGTACTGTGAGAACTCTCCTTAAATCTCAATATAATACACTCAAAGCTGGAAATAGAAAGATAGTCCAGAAATATCTTTGAGTAGAGCTCCAAGAAATAATTGAAAGTTCTCAAGACAAGCCGTAAATATAACAAAACCTAAATGGGCAATAAATACCTTCGAACCATTTAAGGCTCAAGAAGGTGATATAATTACCAAACTGTTGGAGGACGGCAAGAGTTGTGTTTCTACCAACGCCGGGAAAGAAATCCTACCGACTAACAATTCTTACATCTTATATTTGAAAAATCCTAGAAAAATTTATTTACAGATACATAAGAAAAAGTACCATCGTACTCGAAATTTGTACGTTACACTGGTATCGATATGCATGTCAGCCAAGCAAAGTTTGTGACCTAGCTATCCATTAACTAACCAGTCGAAAGAAGGAACTTTTCGGTCGAAATATTTTTAGTTAGGAGTACTTATCGATATCGAGGGACTATTTGGTAACACTTCTTTCTCAATCAGTCGAGCAATGAGAGACAAGGATATACACTTGTGCTCAACAACTGGTTAACGAACATTTTTCAAAGCATAGTCGTGGCAACCTCTCTCAAAGATATTACCGCTACAGTGTCGGCACTCAAAGCTGCCAGCAAGGAGGACTACTAACTCCTCTACTGTGGTGAATGGTAGTTAAGGGCTTATAAAATTGGAAGAAAAGGGATACAACCCCTTTTCTTCCAATTTTAGGGTTATGTAGATGACAGAACCATATATTTTCACGGAAAATTTGAGGGGACTGTTTTCAATAGAATGCAAATAGCACTCAACACCGTAGAAAAATGTTGCAAATCAACAATACTATCGGCTAATCCAGGAAAGATTCTTTTAGCAATAACAAGAACTGTAAGGACCCTTCATATATAACAAAAGGGTACAGATACGAGAAAAAGTCTAATATTTGGGTGTTATATTGGACACCAAACTGACTTTTAAACAACATCTTTATGTCAAGATTATTATACCCACCATAACTTATTTTGTCTTGGTGTAGTGACATAAGGTCAAAAAACTGATAATAGAAATAGGCTATATCTACGTCTCCCACAGAAGTCCTAGATCTCACTCTCTGACACCTCAGAGTAGAAACGAAAGCACGACTTGAGATTTATCGACTGGAAACATATAAATTTGCTGGTTATCTTGAATATGCATGTTATCATATTGTTGTATGTCTTTAAATACTTTAATGAAAATTTTATAATCACAAAAGCAAAACCTCCTATAACTTTCGTAAACCCTTTGAAGTATTAATTCCAGAACGAGATTTACACTGAGCTGTAAAGCTTAGTTCATAGGGCAATCTAAAACCAATACAGAAACCGTAGCGGATATACATCATCCGGAAAATGTATTACTTAATATGGGTTAAAACGCAACCGTTTTTCATCTGTGTTCAAGTCATGATGACAGACCATCAGGCAGCACTAAAAGTGCTAAAATTATGCCACTTTACTTCTAAACTAGTTTTAGAATGCCACAAAGAGTTGGTGCACCGGCTACAACTGCTTTGGGTATCAGGTCACCAAGAAATAAAGTCAATAACTTGGTTTACTTAGTGTACTTCGACGAAGAGGGAAACGAGAGTAAGTGCATTTCATTTGCTTCGAATGCTGTCTTGCTTTCTTGATACCTATAATTGATCCGTCGCATCGGCTAATACTCAAAAGTTTAAATTACTATATGGATACAATTGCCAGTCGGACTACCTCACTGGAGACGGTGTGCAGTTCGTTAAGTACAAAAGGTTAAACTAAAATCCAAAAACGGCGCCAACGAATATTTTAGCTAACGACAAAAGTATCCAGGTATCAAAGATAATTCGTAAACTCAATGTAGCACAATAATCTGAAGGAAATCACACAAATCCACGTAGCAGTAACAATAAACAAGACAAAGTACTTATATCGCAGTATAATGATCACATAATTAAATAATGTCATAAAGACTTATAAAGACTTATAAAGATTTATAATGTACGGGGGAAATTTTTAGGGTAGATAAATAGGACTAAAGTAAACATTTGATGACAAACCACCAATAAAAAAGTTAGAATGGTTTAAAGGTCTTAAAAAAGTTTCCCACTGATTGAGTACTGCTGAAATTAAATCGTTTTTCAGAGATTTTTTCAAAGGAACATTTCTTTGTTTCTTTGGAAACGATATAATTTCAAACATAGAGAAAAAAGAGAGTGCTCATTCCAATGCCAAATTCTAAAACTAATTTCTATGTCAATGTCATTATTAATTTTTTATAATTCTTATTATTGTTGCATAATTAAAAAAGAACGAATTTGAATTTTTTACTAAGAAAAAATATTTGTTACATCTTATTTGGAAACTTCGTGTTCATAATTTTAATTTTAAATTGTGTATTTACTTATTTTCAATTTTAAATAATGCAAAAATGTCTTTTTATTACATTAAGCGCGACGAATCCAATTTCTCGACACTTGCGGAAATTGTTCTCGCAAGTCCTCTGTGGAAACGTTGATTCGATGGCGCAACTCTTCAATGGTATCAACTTCATTTGCATGTACCCGGTCTTTCAGTATCCCCATAAGAAGAAGTTCAGTGGATTGAGATCAGGGCTGCGTGGGGGCCATTGAATAAATTCACCCCGGCCGATCCACCGTTGCGGAAAGGTATGATCGAGATAATCTCTTACAGTACGGCTAAAATGTGATGGGCAGCCATCATGCATAAACAACATGTTATGTCGCACAACCAATGGAACATTTTCTAGGAGTCCTGGTAAATCCTCTTGTAAAAATTGCAAATAAAATTTGCCATTGAGACGCACCAGCGATTCGAAAGGCTCTATTAAGGTGTCGTTCACGATTCCAGTCCATAAATTTAAACTTAAAAGGTTGCTGAAAGTTACTTTGGCGAATCGCATGAAGATTTTCATCAGCCCTTGTGTGAGCATTGTGGAAGAGCTTACCATTCCTGGTGAAACAGCATTCGTCAGTTACCAGTATGTTTATTGGAAAACCTGCTTCTGCTTCGGTACAATTGCGCAGCCACTCACAAAACTGCTGCCGCAACATATAATCGTTGGGAGTAAATCTTTGTACTTTTTGGAAATGATAATGGTACAAACCGTTCATCTTCAATGTGCGCCAACCAAAGTTTTGTGAAACATTAGCCTCCTGGGCAATTTGGCATGTACTAGTTGTAGATTGAGCTTCTACCCTTTCCAATACTTCTTGTTCAACATGAACCGAGTGTTAATTTGGTCTTCCACCATCATGACCTTTCAGTGGTTGTAAATTCCCAGTGTCTCTCTTCCCCGTTGAATAGCCCGAAGAAATGTATTTTTGGAAGGGTTCGGTTTATTTGGAAATTTTTCTAAATACATACTCCTTGCTGGTGCAGTCTTTTATTGGCAGCTCTATAAACTATTATCATGTCCATTTATTCATCGTTACTGAATTCACTGTTTTATCCGAACTAATAACTTAATAACAACCACTAGTAACAAATCATAAATTTGATGTGTTTAAATTTACTGAAATGTCGATTTGAAACTTTTCTAAATTTCAACGGCAACCTGCCTATTATATTTTTATTAACCAGCAGCTTGTAACACGGCCCTTTTGCCTAGCCCTACATGTTACTGAATTATTACATTACAATGCCCTGGTTCGCTAGCACATCCAGTCGGTGAGCTATGAGGCTCTATTCACATCGTCAGTGCAGCTAAGGCTAAGCTAATATTGTTTAAGGTCAGCTCGTTGTCACCTGAAATATTGAACTCACACTGCGAACACGGCCAGCAATGAAAACCCAACAGTTTACATAAAAAGACATATAATCTGCAATAAAGCTCAAATACCAGCTAATACACATATAAGAAATACACAATACAAAGGCTATACGCTAGGGCATACAAGACAGTTTAAATAGGCCAATAGAGTTCGAGTATTAACGCCAAGTTTAATGTCACTGCCGCGAAATGGAATTGATCTCCGCGACGCTGTCAATTCTCATAGCGTTTGGGCACGTTGCGCAATCTGGCACGTTTAATTCACACAGCGTATTACGGTGAACGATGACACAACAACCTTCCGTCAGCTGCTTACAGGTAAATCCCCGTCGTCTTTGGTACACCAACATGCATCGGAGCCGCGCCCAAGGATGTGGCAATCGCCACTTATTGGTATAAACTAATCTGGTTTATCACAGCTTCCTTCTAGTGAATGCTGCATCAAATCTTTGGCGGGGTCTCCCAAGTGGTTGAGGTTATCTCGCTGAGTATTTCAGCGATCAAGCTGCTTCGAAGGCCGGTGGCAATTACTGCCGGCCAAACATTAACTGGCGGGTCGCAACGCACTGTTTTAGGGCTTTCTTGCGACTGATTTTACCTCGGGTTTACGGCGTCGTTGTAGTTCTCCGTAAAATGCAATGCTGCAATTTTGTTATCACTTGGCGTTCCGAATTAGCTGCCTTGTATTTTTTATTCACATCGCACTCGCACGAAAACACTATGATGCGTGTCCACTTAACACAATTCGCTTGCTTATACGACTCGCTAACTTAACATGCTAGGACATAAAAGATACGGTTAGGCTTGTTGCTGGTAATGTATATAATAAAAAGGCATAAAATATATCAATACCGGTGGCACGAATTGCTCCGTTTCAAGCTTTTAATAGTTGCTACAAAAATTATTGGGCATTAAAAGGAAATATTAAGAAGCCGTAATTTCTATTTTACATTTATTTTAAATCATTTTTGTAACTAAATGTTGTTCAATTAATTCAAATATCCCCAATTTAAATTTTACAACATAAATTACCTACATAATTTCCGAAAAACTACTTCTTATTTAACTAAGCATTAATATGCTGTAACTTTTAGTTATTGAGATTTTTAAAAATTTTATTAATAAAAAATGTTTACTTTAGTCCCATATATCTACCATAAAAATCTTCTCCCTCAGTGATAAATCACCCTGTATATGCAACAATAAGGTCATAAATGTATGCAATCATAAGGTCATAAATAAAGTGCTCCTCGAAACACATAAACTCGACTTGCGAGTAAGTTACCAATTACAACAGTTTAAAATGTACACACATAAACTACATTAAATACAAGCAACAAAAATTTAGGAATGTAACAGAGACTAAATTAGGCTCCAAGGATGAAGATCATTAAGTGCACTAAATTACTCGGTTCGTGAAGCGAACTCTACATGACGGCAAAAGTCCAAAATAAAGCCTAAGGAATTCTGAAGGGATCCAAGCAAGAACCGTAGCAAAGCAAATTATGGTGCTCAAAACACCGAACTACTGTCCATAGTATTCAAATGGTAATAACTATTGCAATTTTTTGGGAGACGTGGAAAAAAATCTATACAGGTAGCGTGAGAAAAATCGATTTACAGTCTCGACGTTAATTATTGCTCTCGGCTGACGCCTCAAATAAAAAAATTACGGCTCACTTACAAACCATGATTTAGTCAGTAAATAACTATTATCTCACTAGTGGGTTATGCGCCACTGTAGAAGTCTAAAATCGTTCTACCAATAGCCTTATAACTAGGAGATGTTGAATAAATATACTACCGTAAATTACTTTTGACACATTGCATGCAATGATCCCGTAAATACAATATGTGTGGAAAATACCAAGAGAATATTCATGTAAAAAGTTAAAAATTATACTCACATAGGAGTGATCTTGTCTAATAGATCTTCGTCTAAAACTTCCACAAGTGTTAATAGCTTTTCGCCAGTTATCGTGGGATCGTAAATCTCTTCGCCGATGTCCTTTCGTACACAATGAGAATAAGCAGTTGACACATATATAAATGACTGAAAATATAAATCTTACTTTCAACGACCATAACAAATTTGATAAGCTTACAGTTAAGCTCTTCATTTTTCTTGACATGGTTAAAAGATCTCTAGTGGCTCTAACGTTCATATAAGCTGCTGATCGGATTTTTTCATCAAAACGAACTGTAGCAGCACAATGGAAAACACAGCTGATTTCGTCTAAAAGAGTTTGTTTGTCCTTGTCGCTCAGACCCAAATCTGGAAGAGAGCAGTCTCCTTCTATTAGGGTGACTTTTTCAGCAAAACTGGGGTTGTCAGCTTTTAAGCCGTCAAAGATCTGAAATAAAGTATTTTTTATGTAAAATGAAATATGAAACTATTTAAATGGCTAACTTCGTTTAGTAAAGAGAAACTCAAGCGATTTATGAAATTGTTCCATCCCACCATGCTCTTTTCCTTACCACATTATTCAACAGTTCCTGATATCTTTCCTCAACACTCTTGCCTTTTTTTGTACGAACTAAAATGTACACCCTTTTAACGTCCGAGCATGTGCGAAGCAGTTTCTCCAGTAACAATTTTCCTATGAATCCGGTTGCTCCTGTGAGAAAAACCGAGATTCCAGAAAAATATTCTTTAATTTTGGATGGTTCCCACACATTCGCTGCATTTTCGTGTTCTTCTCCATTTTCTTGGTTTAAAAACACTAATGTCATTTTCTGTAAAAAAACATAATTACATATTTATTTCACTCTTGAGTCGAACTAATTGACAATATTTATATTAATGGAAAATATTAGTCCATATTTGATATCCATACCAATAACTTATTATACAATCAACCTCTTTCGGCAGTTAGTTTGTCGACAAGATTTATTGTCTGAGTACAACATATTCGCTGTAAAATAAAGATTTCAACAAGCAGAAAAGCTGCGTAGCATTGAAATTACTTTCAATACATATTGTTATGCTTAGATCTAGTTGTACAATAACTGTTGTCAGTATAAGCAAAGCCACCAAGGGGATACAACTTTATTTTAACCTGTAATTTAATTTGTATTATCATCAGCCTCTTATTACCTAGCGGTGGTGTTGCTATAACAAATGTGTAAAATAGTGCATTTGTCTTTGTTCATTACTAATAGCCAATTTGCCACCAACCTTTAAGTTTTTTCTGAGAATTAATCTTAATACATGGTGGTATGTCGTGAGAGAATTAAAAAGTATTGAATAAAAATGTATTACAACACAGACCGGCTGTAAGATTGTCCACGCGTACAATACAAAGTAGCGGCCGTGAAACTAAACCTTGTGGTACTAAGCGCTGTATACTTTTTGATATATTCTGACCCTAAAATATTTGTTTTTCAGGAGGTTGTCCAACCAGCGCAGCAAGTTGTCTCTTATTGGGTAGTAGACTAATTTAGAGAATCCTTTCAGTGAGAACACAATCAAAGGCTTTCCCAAAAATCAACGTAAGCAACATCAGTTTGACCAAGAATCGAGATTTACCAAAATGTTGACTTGGCCTCTTTTTACCAACCCTTGTTCTCTTCCAATCATAAAACGATTATATTTCTCGAGAACTAGGGATCTCTCTTTTCTTCACTCCCTACTCTTACTATCTACTAACCCCATCACTGGTCAGCATGGTGGATTATTGGCTAAAATACGATACAATCCTGAAGTCATAAAATGACGTTTGTTAAATAATTCAGCAGGTCATGTCTGAGCTCATAATGTCTGATATTTTTGTTTTCCCGGAAACCCCAACCGAAAATTTTTAGGTTTGTTGCACTTTGCTGTCAGCGGTCCTGAACAAACATCAATATCCATTCAACAAAGGAGAAAATTCAAATGGTTACGTGGAATCATAGCGGTAATAGTTTAAAAGACTACACAATTATTTAGTATGTTCTACGAAGATAGGTTCATTCCGAGCATTGTATAAGTCACAGCGTAAGTTGATCCATATGTTTTTTAACATGACGGTTACCCTATGGCCCGTATTACTTGGGACACCCAGTATACAAATCAATCCGCAGTTATATACAAAAATAAATGTAGTGCGCGAACACTAACGCGTGATAACAATCAAAATCGCTCGGTGAACAAATAAAATTATTAGAACTAAATGTCCGGATTCTTGCCACTGGTCATGTTTATATTTGGACTGTTCAATTGTGTTAGTAGAGAATTTATTGACCCTTCTTGACTGGTTTAGAACTCTCTGTAAGTAAACGTGCTAATTCCCACTGTTCCAGGATTTTGCGCCAGTGAAAGAATTTATGGCGCCTTTGCTTAACTGCTCGGGTGCTCCGGAGTCCCTAGGTCCTTGAATGGGCTGGTAGATATTATATCTTCAAGGATTTTACTACCTTGAACCTCTTAAGATAATTAATTGTCTACGAGTCGGGGTTTCCTGCCTTGTTCCTTCGGTCCCTGCGGATGTACAAGGCGCATTAATTTGTCGTACTTGTGTTACTAATTGTGCGTATAGGCCATTCACTAAACACAAAAACATTAACTATTTCTTTAAGTTGGAAAATACTGAAATGGCATGATGCCTTGTATTAATAAAGGGTTTAATGCATATATTAAATAATTAAATAAGGGCAAATCACCACAATGCTCAGGATTTATTGTGTTAAACTTTGCCTGTCAGTATTTTAGGCGTATAAAAATAAAATTTATTACTTTTCAAATAAAATGGTTAATTGCCCCTTTCTATATTTTATTGAACTGCAAAAATAATTTAGGCTAGCTCCAGCAAAACACAAAACTCCTTTCAGGTGGGTTCAGATCTGAGCTTTTGAAAATATGTTTAGAAAATTTGATTCAAAGTAGCTCACATGCGCGATTCTAATACATTCGATCTACACGCTCCAATTATTCATAACCTCACAATTTGACACAAAACGTCGTTAGTGCAACAGTGTTTATTTGAATATTTAACAGTGAAATTCTGCAAGGAAAAGTAAATTGGCGCAAAACTCCCGACTAGCAACAACTAATTCGATTATGTTTCAGGGATGACGTCAAACGACGCTCGCTATTAATTTGTTTTGGACTTCCTGTAATGGCTTGGAATTCTTGCAAGAACCGCTAATTCTATTGACGCCATGCAAATTATTCAAACTGGGACAGTACTGGACGCTTGGATATGCAATGAATCTCTTCCTCAGGGTGTATTCTAGCAGTTCACTAACTTTCCCGGCTCCCGAACACTCAAGAAACATGCGAGATCCTACCTCAGATCTGGCCAATTTTCGCTTCGGAGCTGGTGCAATGTGACGCAGACTGGTTTCTTCGCTTGAAGTCGCCTCCCTGGCAGCAAATCTTGTTCAGGATGCTTGTGCACACCTCCCTGGGCCGTTTGAATGGAGAACCCTGGCTTTGGCAGCTCGACTGGAACGTTATCGAAGTTGGAAATTCTCAGTCGTCCGCTGCCGTTTCACAGCCGAAGTCGATTTGGTAAATTTATAATTTTATGTCGTTGAAACTGTCACAAACAATACCACAGCTGCCTGGACACTTGTACAGTAAAATGGTACACTTTTTTATTTAGTAAAACACCATTTACTATATTAAAACAAAAATTTTATGGACCTCAAATTTTGCCCACAATTGTACAGCAATTGTTATTCTTCTTTTTTTAAAACAAAAAAGCATCGCTTTGCTAGGTAACAGCAATCTCATATTGTTTATATAAAATTAGTTTTAGTTATTAATTTACATAAACCGAATAAAATTTGATAATAGTTTTACTAAAATTGCTTAAATCTAAAAATTGTCTTTTTTATTATATCTAAACATTGTTCTTCCTCGTCACACACAACGTTTTTATAATCACTACTCTGCTATAACACTTATTTTTAACATGCACTGGACTTCAGTTCAATTTTACACACTTCAATGTCTGTTCTTCAATTCAGTTGCCCCCGTTCTCTATTTCTCTTTGCAATTTCTATTTTGTCGTGCTTCGATTTCATTTACCTTTCAGCTTGCTTGCTTTTCACTTGCCCCTATTCTTATTAATAACTCTACGCTCATTCAGTAGGCACATAACCAACCTTTTGTGTCATCTAATTTCATTTGGTCTGGCTTTAAATATGCTCAAACCTATCATATTATATTGTGCGTGCCTTTATTTCTCTAATTATGCTTCTTGCATCTCGTTACAAATGCATTTAATAATTTCAATTACTGTTTTAAATTGCAATTAAATAAAATATTTTATCTACTCCAGTGGGATAAGTAACGCATTACGTCACTCATTTGACACTATTTCAGTTAGGTAATGAAGCTCATTACACCACTCAGTTATGTAATGGTTTCATTACGCAACTGAGTTGTGTAATGACTTTATTACGTAACTTAAATAGTGTCAAATGAATGACACAATGACATTTGCCTACTAAAATATTTTTGAAAATGACAGATCTGACATTTCTCTTAATGCACTTTTCTCAATTTTAGGCAGTCGTAGATAAAATTTTGTACAATACATGTGTGATAATGCATCATTAATATACTTGTGTGCTTACATAACGCACTCGTTTGTAACTTACACACACGTATATTAATGATGCTGTTATCCCACTTGTATAGTAAATAATTGGCTTGCTGACATCAGACGGTCACCACATCCATTGAAAGTTTCTCTTCCAGGATTTATTGCGCTGCGTCCTTCAACCTTTCTCGGAGGGTTATTTATTGCTGCTGTACATACAATGCATGATCGCTACACTCGACAATATTTTTGTACGAATGATCTTCGATTAGAAAATTAAAGGAATAAATTATAGAGAAACATCAAGTTTTGCATTTATCAATATTACAATTATATATTTTTAAAATATTTAAAGTTGCCTATTTTTTAAATGGATATTTGACACCAGCGTCAAAAATTCCATATAATTGCATGCCTAAATTACCATTTCGAAAGTTATTTTTTAAATAAAAAAAAAAGATTTACCTAAAGTACGCCATGACTTAGGCAAAATCACCAACAATCGAACAAGAAATTCATAACAAATGTTAGTTGGCTCTAAAAATAACGAATTATTGCATCAAATGTATTAAAACAAGAGAAATTATGTTTTTCAAATATAAAAATTTCTGCTTCTTTAAAAGCTAGTTTTAAACGAAATGGAGAATATGGTTCATCGTTTGTTTTTAACAGTTTAACGAAACCCATATCGTTAAAAAAAAAAGTTTTTAGTTGTTTTGGCACGTTTGGTGTGGTAATTCAGTTATTAGAGCCAACTGGATTTTGTTTGCATTTTTTGTTCGACTGTTAAGGTCGTGTATCACTACGCAATAATAGGAAGCCGTGATTTAAATTGGTTTATGACCACTTGTGGGATGATACTGGCTTAGAAAAGGATATTCGGATGCATCTATTATGAACGAGAAAGAATGCAAACAGAAAATGAATCTGGAAAGGTCCTGATGGCAACATGAAAAATAAAACTTTTTGCATCATAACGGACAAAAAATGTACCAAGTTCATAAACTATTCCCATATTATATTCCTAACAGGCTACGTTTCTGTCATTGGTTTTAATGTCTGCTTAATAACCATCAAGATGTACCCTGGAAAACACTTTTTACGGATAAATCTTGGTTTTCGAAGCAAGTATTTGTTAATTCGCAAAGGTATCGGACATGGTCCGCTGATAATCATCATGAGTTTGTTAAAACACCTCTGCATATTGAAAAGATTGGTGTCTGGGTAGCTATTAGTGAAAGACGTTTAATTGGAGCATTTTTTAAAAATAGTAACATTAATGAAGAAAGATATAGAGGGAAAATTTTACAACAATTTTTCGACGAACTCCACGGTGCCGAATTACGCGATGGCTATCTCCAGCTGAAACTTGACAGTTGATTAGACACTTCTTTGATAATAGACTTATTAGCAGAAACACGGAAGTTCCTTGGCCTGCACGGTCTTGTGACTTGACATCGTGTGATTTTTGTTTCTGGCCTTTCATTAAAAATTCAATATTTAGAACTGCTGTTAATAATTTAAAAGAATTAAGAGGACGAATTATTGTGAAGAAATAAATAATATGCCTCAGCTTTTTAGAAAATGCAGTAAATGGAGTAACAAATAGAGTTTTAAAATGTATTGGAATCCGGCGGTGACCATTTTAATCATATGTTATAATGAATTTACTTTACTGTTTTTGTTCATAAGTAATAAGTAAAGGCAGACTGTGTTTCTTGTTTTCTCAAGGCATAGCCAACCCCAAACTTACTAGTTTTTGAATATACCCTTTACTAACTATGATCGTTGATTCAATAAAGGAAATGCTTTACATAAAGGTGTCGGTAAAACTTTAGTATAAGCTCCTGCCTATTATACTTATCAAAAATCAAACTTTTAAGCATGCGCAATAAGTTTTGCACATGAATGTGATCAGTGGCTAAAGAACAATCTGCTAGGTCTTTAAATTCAAAAAACGATCAAAGGCTGCAAATAACTTAAACCAGCTAGAACGACACACATCATTTTATTGGGGATTCAATTTAGCAAACGATCAAAGGCTGCAACTAACCTAAACAAGCCAGAACGACACACAGTGGATTGTTTGTAAACCAATCGGAAGGTTGACTCAGTTGACTGGTGGAAATGCGCATTAGGCAAGACCTTATATTAAAGTTGTACCAAAGTGTCTATGAGAATTATCTGCATGTATGTTGTTTATTTCAGACCATGAAAAGAGAATAGATAAAATGGGCACCTTCTATACGTACATTAGTTATAAGGGGTTAAATGAGCAAGCGGAATCTTAGTTACTTGTAAGTTGGTCTCTGAACGTCGCCCCATTGGCTTTTCAGCTAAATAAGTATTAATGCAATAACTATTAGGTTAGTTTCTTTATCTCAATGAAGTATTGTTAGATATGTTATATATAGCTATAAACACACTGTAAGTCTTTATGATTGTAATAGTAATTTATAACATTTCAAGCACACCAAATATTATTTTAGAAAATGTTCCAGAAATGTCCTAGTTTAATTTTTGAAAATTGTATAAAATATGATTTGAACAACAAAAGTGTAATCAGAGCAGGCTTAAAAATAATATATAACACTGTAAGATAGAAGGTAAATAAACAATTGCGGCAAAGAAGCCAAGCTGTGAAGTTGTGTTAGTTTTGGCTTCCCCAATAAATAATTATTAATACGTAAATAAATACCTTTTTCCCAATTTAGCGAATTTGAAATTAATTCTATACCCTTTGGGTATGCTGTAGTAGGCTGCGTTAATTCGTAGCACCGCTGCAAAGGTTTAAGAAAGTGTTTGATTTATGTATTGACTAGTAGCTGGTTGTTCCGAGATTTTGTATGAGGTTCGAACAGTGTAATTGAAGCCCTGTAAGCTAGAGGTAGACAGCTACCTTCGTGGGAAGCAGTTGGAGCACTAGGTCTGAGACAACGGCTGAATTCTAGGGGTTTTCGGAGTGAGTGGTCGAGCAATAGGAGTCGTACTGCAAATCTGCTTGTATCTGCAAGCCAACGGAGAAAGAGGGGCTCAGGCATCGTGGGACTTGCTGGGGGCTTGAATTAAGCCCTAATTTTAATATTAAAAGCAAGAGAAAGATCAGGAAGGTTTATCCTAAAAGATTGAATTTAATTATTTCCAAATGGCGTTGAAACTTGTTTTGAGAAATTGTGGGGTTAGGTCACCATATTTGAATTTAGTTTCCATTAGTTAAAAAATATCCAGTATTGTAGCGGTCTTAGTGATTAAATAAGCATTATTCAAAGCGTTTACAGTTTTAAATCGTTAAACATATAACGCGATAATTAGCTTGATAGCAAATGTATTTCCAATAATTTATACAAATCAGGATAATATTTGCTAGGATGTAGAGATGCGACCCATCGCTAGCTGGTGATAGTATAATAAATTGTATGTGAGATTTTGGTTTTGAACTGTACCCCACTGAAGGGCGCAGGTATTATCTGCCCGGACTTCTGGTGTACATATCACCAATAAATGCAACAGAATTTTCCCAATTTGATTTTTGACTTTCAGCACCAGATTCTTTTTTAATTGCCCTCTTTATTATTCACACTTTATCTGATTTGAACACATTGTGGTGTTCCTACTGAAGTTAAATAACTCACGAGGGCTAAATTACACACGTCAACATAGTTGCGCGTCAAAACTCAGTTTCTAAAGAAGTTGCTTGGTGGATTGTCATATGTTGATGAAACCTTCGTTTTACTAATTTGCAAAAAAACAATTGGGTCATTTTATGGTACATTTAACAGGCAACACAGTAATCAAACAAAATGTAAGTATTGCAATACGATTAGCTTTTCTTTGCGATAGCACATCCTGACAATTATATTTTAGTGTCAGTTACTAGAAAACAGCCATTTGAACTGCAGTTATCAGTTACTGAATTGACTTACAGATAGCGATTAAAGCAATAAGCAAAACTATTTTTACTTCCTTTTACAGTAAAGAAAGTATTGGATTCACCCCAAAAATTCGAAATTGAGTTTTCAACAGATCTTCGCGTTTTAGAGTCCCATGAACCCAAACATCATGTTTTTGTTTATTGGTCTGTGTGTCTGTCTGTCTATGTGTGTGTCTATCTGCTTGTCTGTCTGTGAACAGAATATCTCAAAAACGAAAAGAGGTATGGCGTTGAAACTTCATATATAAGTTTTGTGTACTATCTAGATGCGACAGCAAGCTTTTGAAGAAAATCGCATAACCGGAAGTATGGTGTTTACTTTTTCAGTTTTTTCGGTTTTTTCAAAAACGGCTCCAACAATTCTTTTTAAAGGTTAAATTTTTATTACATTTTTAATGGTTATTGACCTGTGATAGGTGCTTTTCCAGTTGATTATATTTAAAATGGGGTTTTTTGTTCCTTTATATGTATAATGTAGTAGGGAAGCTAAAATATAGTATTTTTTCTTCAAACGTATATAACAAATTATTTACAACGTTGTGAACAAAATCCAAAAAAAAAATACTTTATTTTGTCAGCAGAGATAATAACTTTATCTGCCGCTGTTGAGCGGTTTAGTGTTTAGATGCCATGGTAATAAAGTGACAGTTTAGCATCATCGATCAAGCAGTATAATGTCATATTTTACTGACGTTTGAAGAAAAAAATTTTTTGACTAATTATAAGATCACTGTAAAAGAAACTCGTGTGCGTGTATCACACCACTTTTTTTATTCTTGTGAAAGGAAAATATATCCATTGTTATATAGTAACATCTTTAAAAACCGACCATTTGTTCCAAACATGTATTAGATGTTGCAAGTAGAAGATAGGGTTTACTCTCCGATTAATACAAGCAGTAATACAGTAATAGGATGGCGAAAATTACAATTAATCAAAACTTCTTTCATAATTTAAATCACTCTCCCGACGATTACTTTTTGATTAATTTTTTAAAGAGTACAACGTTGTGTTGTATAGATTGTTACTATAACTGGAAAACATTTATTTATTGCCTTATATTTTATGACAGAATGTACAATTTCAATCAACATTTGTACTTTTTAAACCTTTCCGGTGATTAAGGCTACATTATCTGCTAAAAATATATTAACTATAAAAAAATGCTACTGTTGATATCAATGTTTCATACTAATTTCTGGATATAATTTTGTATTTCCTTAAAATCGATAGTGAGTTGTACTTTTCACCAATTATTATTTATACGAAATTAGAATTGCTTCACATTTCGCTACAAAGAAGAATGTATAAAATCATTTATAATTTTTAAAATAATAAAAATTACAGTTTTAAAATACAGTTACTTACTTATATTGGTTTTAGTGGCAATATCTTCGATGCACAAAATTTAGATTTCACCGTAGTTGAAGAAACTAATTGCGTGACATGAAGTTCGGATTTAGTGTGATGCCAAACATAAGATTGTAACAACGGTCAACGGCGTCTATGATAAATTATGTTAATTAAAGAATAATAACACGCCCCATCCAAGTTTTTAATCGAGTTCAATGCTCGAATATGCTAATAATTTAGTGAAGTGCATCCGTTTACAAACAGAAGTTTTTTGCTATCCGCAACTATTAAAATGCAACGTGTCACTTGCGATTTCTAATAAATTTCTTTAAAAATTATAGTATTTTTAAACAACGTATATGATTATTTTTGGGATCATTATGAGCAATCTATAACGTAATTTATATTATTTAATTTCGTAAAGCAGAAAAAATAAAGGAACACCGCATTCATGTATCCTATAATTTGCTTTGGCTACGTGTTGTCAACATTGTGTACAAAACAACTAAATTCTTTGGTATTTTCTAACTCTTAATATTTAAAATCTAGGGTAGGACTTCATCACACCCAATTTTAAGATTGAGTCATGCCAGTCGTTCCGACGGAATCGCTAATATTTAACGCTACTGAAAAGTGTTGACTTTGTAGTCAGTTCTACTGCAACTTATTTTCTCTGGTTTTTAACAAATTCACTTTTCATATACTCTTATTTTTAACATATAAGTTCGTTACCTTTATCAAGAGATAATTGCAGATCTTCTAACGATCACTTCCAAAATAGCCACGCCCCAGGCGGTGGCAACTGAACCAAAAATGAAAAAATACAAAAAAGGCCTAAAATAGTCACAAAACATAGCGAAGTTGGCAGGTGGTTACAGGTGATTGTTGCTTCTGAAATAATATCTATTCCTGGCTTAACCAGACAAACTTCAGCAATTGCACAATCAACACAAAGATGCTGAACTAAACTGTTGAAGATCTGGAAGTATAGCGTGATTTTTAAAAAACTCAATTGCAACAGGCCCTGGATAGCACAAATCAGTTGGCAGTACTGAAGTGTATTGTCAGTCTATGTCAAATTACAGATTTGCAGGTTAAGTTTTGCATCAGTCTGTGTCAAATAAAAAACAACACCTAACCTACTAACCTCGAATTTGACATAGGCTGACAATGCACTTCAGTACTGCCAACTGATTCAGGCTATCCAGGGCCTGCTGCAATTGAGTTTTTAAAAATCACCTCACAGCACCAGGAGTAATCGCTCAAGCAATCTCTCAAAATGAGCACAAAAAATCGCTAT
>OW679203.1:70369104-70460987 GCA_940337035.1 Agriotes lineatus
ACAAAAAATCGCTATTGGAAATTTTTCAATAATCAATATCCCCAAACTCAAGAATTATAAAAATTACAAAATTGAGAAGGATGCATAAGGTATCCTATGTGCACCAGCTAAGAAGCGACGTCCTAACCTACATCATAATAGCAGAAAATCCAAGGCAACACCTGAATACTAACTTAATGTAATTGTTATAAAATGTACACGTAAAACTCCCAGAAAATCGCAAAACGTTTGTAATCTTTAGCGAACACCAATCAATTTATTTAAAAAATCTGGTTTGATGCACGCATACAACTTTCTTTTACAGTGATCTTATAATTAGCCAAAAATTTGATTCTTAATTTCCAAGCATTTGTCAAAAATTCTACAAAAACGGTACAAAATAGAGCGTTAGTTCAAGAAACAAATTTACAAGAGTAAACTCCATACTTCCGGTTATGCGATTTTCTTCAAACGCTAGGTAGTACACAAAACTTACGTATGAAGTTTCAACGCCATACCTCTTTTCGTTTTGGAGATATTCTGTTCACAGGCAAACAGGACAGACAGACCAATGAACAAAAACATGTTTTTTGGGTTCAGGGGATTCTAAAAGGTGAAGATCTGTTAAAAACTCAATTTCGAATTTTTGGGGTGAATCCAATACTTTCTTTATCGTAAAAGGAAGTAAAAATTCTTCCCCTTATTAAAGGCCAGTGATCTTTTATAACAACAAAGTGGTTCTATAAGCCCTCTTTTTCCTTAGACCGGGTAGGTGGCTAGCCTTGCCCGTCGAAATTGAAGAAGAGTTCTCTTATTTAGGGGTTAACGACTACCACAGTTGAAAAAAAGAATCTTTGCAAATTAAGTACAAAAAATTACATCGGTTAGAAGTTGCCCCTGATGGCGTATGCACTCTTCCAAACGCATCCTTTCGTTTGCCATTATGCGTTGACAAAGTTCCACCAGCATTGATTTCTTTTCAATACGGTCCTTAAGATGTTGTAAATTTTCAAGTGGATTATTATATAGTATACACCCTGCTCTTGAGGTAACCCCATAAAAAAGTCTCGCGGAGTCAAGTTAGGACTTCTTGGGGGATATTTAATTTTTCTTCTTTGAGAAATTAATCTTTCTGGAAAAAGCTCTTTTACGGTTTCGAAAGTAATAAGTTGCCATTTGACTAGTGGCTCCATCCTGCTGGAACCACACTTAGTCATTGAAAGTTACGAGTCCATGAAGTTGAGGAGCAAGAAACTAATGGAAAACCAAAGGGTGCGTTTGGAAGAGTGCATACGCCGGCAGGGGCAACATCTAACCGATGTAATTTTTCATACTTAATTTGCAAAGATTCTGTTTTCAATTGTTATAATTATCTATGTAAATAAGTTAAAAATAAAGAAGTTATGGGGGTTTTAAAAGTGAATTCCTTTCTGAGACACCCTGTAATTATGTAGAAGTCCAAATTAAACCAAATTATTACAATATGTCAGATTATTGTTACTTAGTAAACATAAATAAAAGTAAGATCGTCTCTTAAACTATTTTGTGACGTCTTATAATTCATTATAATGACAACATTATGACAAATATTATAATTCCAACATTTCGGGGAGTTAATCTATTCCCGTTATTAATCAAAAATAATTAAATGAAAAATTAACAAGGAACACTTAGCTTTCTATTGGAGCTCAAAGAGAATCAACTTCCAATTAAGCAATTTACTGCATAAAAAAATGTACCGTCGGCGCCTTAGAAATCGGGACACGTAATATTTTGTGTAGTAATGTTTGATTCATTATTATTTTTTTGTATTATTTCAACCAAAAGACGCAATATTTAACAATTAAAACCATAACAAAAGCAAAAACACACTTAAAAATACCAGGGCAATTCAAATTTGACCGCACTTTATTTTTTTCTGGTCGATACAAACTACAAATTAATATTATATATACATCATTTTTCTAAGTAACAATCCCCCTTTAAAATGCACTTGTCCCATCGCTCCGGTAGCCTCTGTATTCCCGTCGAAAAAAAAAATCTTTTAGTTGACGACGTAGCCAATTTTGCACGGCATCCTTCATTCCCCATTAGAGGCACAGCGCTTGCTTCCCAAGAATTTTTTAAGGGGGCCAAACAGATGTTAGTCACTTGGGCCAAGTCCGGACTATATGGAGGGTGAGGCAGCACTTCCCGGTTCAATTTAACGTGACAAAAAGTCACCGCTTTCATACTCGTAGCAAAGCCGGAGTTCTCTGCAAACCTGTAGTCGTTTCTGCTGTTGTTCCCCGGAAAATTGTTTTGGAACCCACCTGGCGCTAACTTTACTAAATTTAAGCTTGTCGTGGACAATAGTGTGAACACTACCAACACTAGTGTTTACAATCAGAGCTGGGCAAATTACTTTTAAGAAGTAATTAATTTCTAATTACCAATTACCACCCAATGTAGTAATTTAATTACCAGAGATTCAATTACTCACAGGAAATAGTAATTCAATTACCAATTACTTAGTAATTGTAATTGTACAACATCAATTACTTTTTCAATTACTTTCAATAAAAATTATTGTCATATAGTTGTATTTAGTAGAATTTTCTTGCAAGTTGCAACTATCGTTATCTAAAAATGCTTAATTTTTATGTTTTGTTAACTATAGTAACATAATACTTTATCACTCTTGAAGGTTTTTTGTTTTTTCTAAATTCTAAATAAATAAATAAATAATTAAATCTTCTAGCTACATGCACCGTTCACCAAAACCAAAAGTTTTTAGTTTGTTTTGATATAAGATGTAAGTAAATAAATAAATTCAAGGATAACAATTATACAGGGCGTCCCAAAAACCGATTAAACCTAATATACTACAAAGTCCCTTCAGTAAGAAGGTATAGGGACTTGGAAGTTCAAATCTATATATTTTTTTATATTAGTTTCCACATAAATTATCACTAAAGTTGAGCTTTTTATCACGATTGTGTATTTAGTTGCCGAGGCCCGAAGGGCCAAAGCAAATAAACCACACAAGGATTGAAATGGAACTTCCAGTGCCCAGGGGTACATTGTCTTTTTAAATCGAGAAATCGCGAAGTTACAACATTTTAACCAACTTTTATAGGTTACGTTGACGTTTACCTATCGCCCAGCCGCCTACAAAAAGTCGTAAAACAATGGATTACTTCACTGCCGATTTCTCGTATTTTATTTGACGATTTTGACGTTCTTCACTGCCAATTTAAAAAAAAATTTGTTCGAATATAAAGAAATGTCGAATTTAATTTTGGCTAGATTTTGTAATGATATTAGAAAAAATAGCACGCTGAATATGTTATAAAAGTGATTTTTCCATGTTCGTGATAAATTAATCCACTCTCTTTGCACCACTCGCTCGTAAATTAAACGTTGAAAAACTTTCACTTTTCTTAACTTGTAGAACAATCTATTATTAAATACGCTTAACATGCGGCTGAATGACGAAAATATGTAACTTACCTAAGTATACAGGGTGGAGCATTGGATTTCTTAAGTGTTTGACAGCAAATTTCTATTTAGATTTTGTGGAAGAACAATCCAATTGGCGCAACTTGAACATTTTTTGTAGGCTCTGTTCGAAAATACCTTTTTTTACTCCTTTATACGACAGTGACATTTTCTGTCGCCTGTTAGGGGTATAGGGAAAATATACGTTTGGGTCCCTGGTTGGTTTCCAATGGCAGTGGGAGGGAATATAATACATTGACTGCCGTTGCCATTAGAGACGGTAGACAATGTGATTATTATTAATAATAAATCAACTAGCCTCCTGGTTTTCATATTTAAATATTTTTGAATGCAGCTGATTACAAGAGATAGTGTTGTATGTATAACTCTCGACTAAAACGTAATTTCATCCGTTGCATGATTACAATAAATTGATTAGGTACTGTTCTCGCAAACTCTGAAGAACTAAACTACAGCTGCGGGAGGGAATGATACATTTTCCTCCCTAGTAATACAAATAGTTATTGAAAATGTATTAGGTAACTTCTGAAATTTTAAAACAAAATATCAATTTGGTGTTGATCAGGGACCGTTGAAAGTTGACAGATGGCTGATAAACCTAGTTGAAAACGGCCGATTGAAATAAGAATTCGTACTTTAGATACAAAAACAAAAGACATTTGCTCAAGCACGTAACAATGAAGTCATTTTTACATTCAAGTGACCTTTATACTATGTGTTCAAAAAGAAATTACATAAGGGTTGAATATGGCAATATTTAGAATTTTCACTCGCCATATCAGCGTATAATATAAACTTATGACAGCAACAACAGTGATTATGTTAATGAATTCTAAAGCTTCCCTTAAGTAATTTCTTTTTGAACACACCGAATAAGAAAATTACTGTGAACGCTCGACAGTTAAATTGCTCAGGTTGCTTTCATATCTTTACTTCAAATTTCAAAATGTTATTAACATCTTTAATAATACCTATTGATTTTAAGTTTAGCGCAATAAAATATCTGAAATTACGTAAATTGGGTCACTATACACTGTTCTTTTAAAAAACTAAATGGCATTTTGTGTAAAATCATTGAGAAGCCAATATTTTAATTAATTAGCAAGGGGGTTTTTAATAATAATCGAAGCTAACATGCTGCAGCAGTCCATAAAAATTATGCACTAGTGCCAGTATACAAAGCAGCATATAATTACAAGGCAAGAAAGCGACAAAGAATGGATAATTTACAAAATGTTCAATGCAAGAATGCGGTAAACTTATATGGCGGCGTTTTAAAATTACCATACGCCATAATACATTTTTGAGTCAACCAGACATGGGATTTTGCAATTAGGTACATTTTATATATGTGTTTTCTGCTGTTTAAATGTTGTTATCGGATTTTGTCCGTTTAATTCAATTCCTCACTCAAAAACGTAATTTTCTGGACTTAACGTCCGTTACATTTGCACGGATCGTTTAAAACAAGCAAATTGAAGTGAATAAATAATCATTATGAAAAATATCGTCTAATGAAGCTATTTAAAATTATTATTTTACCGTAGGTATTGTAGTCTGTAATGTACTTACAGCAAATATTCTTATAGCGTCTTACACTTAGCGTCTCTCACTATTACAAGTTACAGATACACGCACTAATGCTCGTGGACGCGTCATGCAAAATGCAGAAGTTGCTGTTATTTGACTCGTCAGAAGAAATAATAAATTAGGCTTATATTGCCCCGGGAATACCTTGCGATTGGCTTAATATGTAACTTAATAAGACCTTATCTTATTTATGCGTTCTGGAGAAATAGCACCCTATCGAGGTCAGTAATTCAGTAATTAAAATACCACAAAGTAATTCAATTACCTCGACTAATTTCAATTACCACAAGTAATTCAAATGCCTATAAAGTAATTTACAAATGCTTTAGAGTAATTTAATTACACGAAAGTAATTGAGTAATTGAATGCAGTAATTAATTACTTTTAGAAAGTAATTTTCAAGTACCTTCTAACAAAGATGGCAATTCCCAATTACAATTACCGCATTTTGAAAAGTAATTTAATTCCAAGGCAAATAAACAAAAAGGAATTTAATTAGTAATTTAATTAAAAAGTAATTAATTACTGCCCAGCTCTGTTTACAATCCCAACAATTTCCTTCACAGATATTCACCTGTTGCTCCGGATCAGCTGGTCAACTTTTTGAATGCACAGCAGACGGTTGACGGGCAGCATGCAGCAAGTTCGACACGCGTTCACGACCATCCTGGAAGGATTTACACCACTCAAAGACTATTTTCAGTGTTAAACACCCTTCTTCAAACTGTTTATGAAATCTCTTACGAATATCGGTCGCTTGTATACCTTCGTTGAAAAGAAATTTAATAATTAGATGTTGTGCAACAGATTTTGACACATTGTTGCAGAACATTGTTAATACAAATGACAGTATTGACACAATCAAGTTGTAGTGGTTTATGGCGTTAGCTAACATGCCGACTTTGATGCATGTAAAACCGCTTTACAGTATCTCTTCAATTATGTTCATAAAAAAATAAAATGCAGGTCAATTTTGAATTATGCCCTTGTAAGTACAGTCGTGTGCAAATAAATCTGGGACAGTGTTTTTTTCACATGCAGATTCAGTTAAGAATTTGAAGAATATTTCCATGGATTTCCTCTTATCAGAGAGAGTTACGGGTTTCAGTACCTGTTAAAGTTTAATGTAACTCTTTCTGATAGCAGGAAATCCATGGAGATATTCTTCAATTCTTAACTGAATCTGCTTGTGAAAAAAACACTGTCCCAGATTTATTTGCACACGACTGTACATAAAAAAAGTATCATAGTACGTATTGTCCCGATTTCCAAGGCGCCGACTGTACATAGCTCACCATGATAATTACAGTCAACAGTCACATGACTGATATCATCCAAGAAGAATCACGCCATTTTTGAAAATCGACCTATCTCGAACTCGTTACCTGATAAGCACCATAGGGATGCTTATCAAGCGATAAGCGCCTTAGGAATGATTATCTACCCCGTAGATGGTATTATAATTAGAACTAGAAATGCATGAAACAAGCAGCTTGAGTCTTTTTGCGTAATTATTTACTAATGATAATTACGAGATTTACTCTTTTATTTAGCCCTCCTCCATGCACTACAATATTTGACCGGTACGATTGGATTTATTATAATAATAATTATTATAATATATTTATTCTATGACAAATAAATACATGGAAAGTAATACTAGTGAATAAATACGAAAATAAAAATAAATACAAATAATTGTGAAAAAATCCCAAGGTGAAGTTCAGATGTGCGAGGATAAATCGTATCGCACCCTGTTCAGCCACTTAAACCTTGAACATTTTGAATGAAAGCGAAATATATATAAACATATTTTTTTAGACTTAATGGCACAAAAAATAATCTAAAATAACATAAAATATAAAATTATTGCAACAAATGTGAAACACCAATCCTAGACAAATTCTAAACTAAAAAAAAAACTAAATAGAATCTAAAACAATATAACACTAGCCAGCAGAAAGTTATACACTCAACTTTTTCGGACTGCCAACATTTACTGGTACCATAAGATGTATAGATGTACGTTTTATCTAAATAGAGAGAAAGCCAAACTACTATTTCTTGTCTTTCCATCAGTAGTTTACTTTTATCATGCAATTTCTTGTCTAATAAATGTTATTCTTTATTTTTTCCAGCAATAATCTCAATATAAATCAACCTTATGGTCAGAGGCGGCTCCTGGAAAATTTTAATGGTAGGGTATACCGAATATAAAATGCAATTTCCACCCCCTCACAGACAAAGACAAATTCCGACATCCCGAGATCTAAATATTTCACAAATTGACTGACAGGAGTTAGCAACAGTGAAAATATTACCAAAATTAACAAGCTAATAAAGAATGATGAACGGAATCTAATATTTCTCTTTCAATTTTCGTTTAAATATACAGGATGTTTCATAATTGCAAGGAACAAATATAATATGGTTACTCTGCAAAAAATAAGAGAGAACCCAAATAACCATATTTCAAAAAATCATTCACTTCAAAAATGTCCTTGATGGAAAAATTAAAGTTTACAGTTAAAATGCGTATGATTCAGCAGACTGGTGTTTTGTTTCCAACACATGTTTTTGGTTTTCATACAATATATGAACGTTGTTCTACAGTAAAAACTAGAAAAATAATAAGCATACTTTCCAAAATAGTTTATTTCAGATTTAGCGTTGCTTAATTTACAAAAGAAATTTACCAGCTCCGCCAGAAGTTAAAATAATATCTGTTAATAATTTATTAAAGAACAATCCTGTAGTGTCACCCATAATAATTCTGATAGTTATAAGTAAACAATAAAATAATGGAAACAAAACACCAGCCCACTAAATCGGAACGTTTTAAATGCGAATTGCTATCTTTAATTCTCTGATCAAGGATATGTTTGAAATTAATAATTTTAAGGCATACTTATTAAGGTTTTTACATGTTTTTTTGTTGCAGAATAACGCTTTTATAGTTTTTTTGTGCACTTTTGAAACACTCTGTATAATTCGGCAAATAAATTGCATCTCCACTCTTAGAGAATAAAGTTTATCTTCACATGAAATATACTTGATTTTAAGTTTTTCTTCGAGCGTATACAACCAAAATGGCTTATTTAGAAGAATTCAGCAACTACGTCATAGATCAAACGTATAATCAAACCAAGTAATAATTAATACAGTAATATAATGAGAACTATTAATTAATACAAATAGATCTGATTAAAGGTACACACTCGTGTTTGGACGCCTTACTTGCGAATGAAATCCTCAAACATTTCTTCATCTGCACTGGATGATATCACCATACATGCCAAAGTTGTACGCATCGAAATAAGTAACTCGTAACTCTCGCTGTCACAACCGCAGTAAGACTGAGTGGCCTCGATTTAATTCTAAATCAGATATCTTTGCGCGTACCTCCTTCGCAGCTCTCTGCTCGCTGCAGCCAGTGAACTAAGAAGAATGTTGAAAAATAAGTGCAAACAATGGTTTTTCCAGAATATAAAATTCTTAAGTTATTGGTTTATTCTGGTAGAGCTATCCCTCCTTGGTTTCTTATAGCGAGATGCCACTGCCTTTGTCAACTGCATATATTTTATAAACAGTTCTTTTAAAACACCTAGGTCACAATCGCACAATTCTATTTTATGTATGGCTCCAGTGCATCATTTATTTTTGGAGATCATAATGAAGAATTTCCTAACGGTTCAGATTCCTTGCGAATTGTCTTTATTCAAAACTGACAGATTTTCATATTGTAGTAGGTAGCAAGCTCTATAAGTTGTTCCAATGGTACATCCACTGACCATTTGACTTTTGGTTATCAAAGATGTTAACATGTCGAATAATGTGTCGAGCTTCAGAACGTTTATCCATCATCTCACAGAAAATATACGGATGGGGCCACAATTATACAGTGAATTTATTTTAATGGTTAACATAGCGGTTTGGTTTCCATGCCAGCATTTAATCATACAGGTCACTTCCATGGTTACAAATGAGCCCAATATATTAGACCGTTTATTGTAAGAGTCAATATACGAATTTAAATTAGATACTTGCTAATAAGAAACTTTAATTTTGTCACCGGAAATTAGGTATGCAACTAAAAAGTAGATACTTAGGTACAACTTGTGAGTTGTATCTTTTTTTCAGTTATTATAATAACTTTTAGTTGTCTTTTTGACAAGTAATCATTCCTATGTTAACTCTTAAAATACACACTCTAATGTACTGGTCTCATTTGTAACCATGGAAGTGACCTGTATGATTAAATGCTGGCATAGAAACGAAACTCTTATGTTAACTATTAAAATAAATTCCCTGTATACAGGGTGTCCAAAAAATGGCGGATTAACTCTACGGTGCGTTACTGAGGCATGCCTTATGAACCCTGGAAAAATATTAAAAAAAATCCCTGGGCCGTATTTTTCGAAATATTTCGAAATTAATAAAAATAAATCTGGCAACATTGATACTGCAACAATTTCTCAATCAAAAATGTATCCATAGTAAGTTGTTAATATGTTGGTGACACTGTAAGTCTATGTCAAATTCGAGGTTAGTAGGTTAGGTTCTGCGTCAGTTTTGACACAAACTGTCGCAAAACCTAACCTGCTAACATCGAATTTGACATGAACTTACAGTGCCACCAACATATTATTCATACAACAAATATTTCAATGCCAAGCTTGATTTCGTATATTATTATTGTACAAAGCCTGTTTGCCATATTTAGTAATTGACAAACTCAACAGGAAATCAGTTTTTTAAAATACTTAAATATTGAAAACAATTTAGTTAAATCCCAAGAATATTAAAAAACAGATATTTTAATAAGTCCCAGATATATTTGACACTATAATTATACACTAGTTATTTAAATAAATGGATTTCATTACCCACCTTTGGCCAGAAATATTTCGAAAAATACGGCCCAGGAAATTTTTTTCATATTTTTCCATGGTTCATTAGGCATCCCCAAGTAACGCACTGTAGAGTTAATCCGCCATTTTTTGGACACCCTGTATAACAGCAATAAGATAACATAACAACAAAATAGAATGCTTGAGTAAGAAAGAGATGACCATACGAAAAACATATTTTAGTAGGCATGATTAGTTGACATATGTCATAATTACAATAAGCGTCAAGCCTACTCGAAAATTTGCTTCTATATTTATCTCTTTCTTACTCAAACAATACGTGTTATTTTCTTGTTCATGTTATCTCATTGCTGTTGTAAATAATTGTGGCCCCATCAGTATATTAATTTAAATACACACAGTAAAATAATATTGGAATTGAACAGTTATTTCAAACTTTTTTTGAAAGGAAACATAACTTCAACTCAAAATAAATGACTGTAATAACAAAGTAACTTTATTTACTAACAACATGATATTGCCTGTTTTCCTCGTAAATACAAAATATGAAAAGCTACTCATAACTTTCTTGGGATTTTTAATAATAATTTGTATACCAAGGCACTGCAGTTTAACTTTTTATCACGAATGTAGATTTAGTGGTCGAGGCCAGTAGGGCCAAGGCAAATAACCCACATGAGGGATAAAAAAGAACTTCAGTGCCGCAGGGGTACATTATGTATTTTCTTTGAAATAGAGAAATCGTAAAATTCCAACATTTTAACCAACTTTTGTAGGTTATGTTGACGTCGGTTGACGTTTATATGGCGCCCCGCCACCTACAAAAAATTGTAAAGCAATGGATTACTTCACTGGCGATTTGTCATATTTTAATGACGATTTCGATATTCTTCACTGCCGATTTAAAAAAATCTCTCCCAGTCTCATGGTAACCGTACAACTACAAACAACGTCTTAGCAACCATATAATCAGGCATTCCTTAATGTTACATATTCTTCTTTTAAATGTATTTATGGCACATTGAAATTTCATACTATTTTTACTAATACGCTAGTAAATAAATTAATACTCTATGCACCACTGGAAAGTTTTTACCTACGGGCGATTCCCAAGAAAAAAAACTCGGATTTGGACAGATTCATCCTCGAGAGTTGAGTAATTACTCCAATTGTACGTACCAGTGACGTGTGTAGCTATTTGCGAAAAACTTTAATAAATCATTACTCAAAAACGAATCCGTCGATTTGTGAAATACTTTAGTACTATCATTACTTCAGTATAACCTATCCGTGTTTCTACCGTGGTTTTTGGGACACCCTATATAAGCACACACTTCTGGTTAAGCATGCTGATATCACGTTCTTTTCCATCTCAGATATACTTTAGCCGCCATGCAGCAACTTTAATTGCTGGACGCCTAGGTTTACGTCTGCTAGGCGTTGCTGCTGGTATAAATTCGTGAATTCTTCCATTTAAGAATATGAAGTGTCACGTAATATTTGGAACACAAGAAAATGTGGAAGCTATACGTTATTATATCATCTTCATCAATTCCTACAAGACTGAAAGCACATGTAGCGCTTTTTTCAAATCTTTTAAAATAAAAATTTTAAAACTTAGCTAAAAATCGTCAACCTGAGGCAGTTTCCAACCTTGTTTAATACACCAAAATTATGCTCAAAATAAGAAATTCAGTTACTGGTACTAGGTTTTATTAATTAGCAATTATGAAGCTGCCTGGAAAGCACAAGAAATATTACATCTTTTTCTTGTGTGATTGAGGTTAAAGAACTGTTAAGACCAGTTTGAATATTGGCAAACGTTCTAGTATAGTGCAGTTTTGATCGCTTGAGAGACCGGCACAGATATTCTCTGACGTCACCTCGAAAAAATCGAGTTTAGTGATGTAAACCCCACCTTCAACAAACTCGTCGCCACATGTCTATCACGACGTACCGATTCTTTTTGGCTTGCAGAAGCAGAAGCGAATCGGTTGCAGAAGTAGTACAGGGAAAGCAAGCAAAAGCGCCTCATACTCTTTTTTCTTCCGACCGCGTCTCGACGGAGTAACCCAGCGGCACCGTTACGAAGTGGTCAACCCCACGTGGGGCTTCAGCCGCCATGAGGTGTCTTCAAACATTTATTAATACGAAGTCGTTGTTTTTATGCTTTTTTTGCGGTGCCTTTCGTTGTGGTACAGTCGGCATCCCTTGTTTTCAAAGTGTGCGTGTGGCGAATATACCTTTGCGTTGTATCGAAGCGTCTAATACAATCAACGCTCTTAGCGGACCCCTCTGAGAAAGGTGTAATCGTGCCCAATCTGGGAAGGAGAGGTAATTAAGTTGTCGATGTACTTTCTTCAAATCTACCGCACTTGCAACCCTTAGCGTCCGACGCTGTCTGTTTGTCATCTGTCAGCTTCCAGCGCTCAGCGATAGACGTTCCAGTGGTATTAAATTGCTGCTTCACCAGTCATTAATTCATGTAATGCGAACGTAATTGAATAGCAACGTGTAAGAACGTAGAATAGTAATGTGTATTCCTGGTGCGTGCTACGTCGCGCTTGCCTTGACCTTCGAGTGACGCAATATGCGCGTTGCAACTACCATATGTGTAACCGACGCCCGCATCTACTGGTAGAGTAATATAGGTGCGTCATATTATTCAGATTTTTTTAGGCTGCTTGTTCGCTGCAGTCGCTTCAACGCAACAGATGTACTTTTTGCGTCATACCTATCACTGTGTTTCAACATCTCAAGTGGAACTTGTGTGTGTTATATATCGATGTACAGTAAATTTTAGGACTACTAACCTTTTTTACGTTTATTAATGTTGAACATGTACATGTATATTAATTTCAATAGACCCAAATTCAATTCAAACGACTTTCCATTTAATTTATGGTTTTTATATTATGTGTTTTGTGCTCTTTTTGATGTATAATTTGTAAGGTTTTTTGGCGAAACTAAAAGACCAACAAAGGTAAGTCCGAAACCAGCCGAAACGTCTCACAAGAAGGCCGTAGTGCAGCGAGTAAATAGCCGGTAATCCGTCTGTTACAGAAAGTTGAGGCGTGATTAGAGTGACCTTTGCGTTTTTTCAAAATAAACGTGTCCTAACTGCCATTAAAAGTCGTTTTGAGCTGTAACAGAACATTACGGCGAGTTATGGGATATTATTTCGGTCTCCATGAATACTTATATTTAATATAATATTTTTAATAACTAAATGATAAGATGGACATTGGGAGAGCTCTCCAAAGATATTTAATCTCCACTACTTGCAGTCAGCATTTTTGTTTCTGAGTCACAGCTGATGTTTCACTTTCAAAAATGAGCACCGGGACGAGGCGTAGCCTTCTTTGGAAAAATACATTTTTGTTGCTTTTGACATTTCTTTCTCATTGATGAGTTAGCTTTCTGTGTTCTAAGCTGTTCCCGCTTACTTCCACACTATATCTTTGTCACTCCCTTCGTTATCAACAATTATTCATTACTGATCCGATATTAAACTTACAAGATATTTATCCAAATCCTATAAGAAATAAATGGCATTTTAATAATAACATATATTTATTTGTAATACTGAATAAACTGGTTTAACATAATGACCATCGACCAACACATCAGTACTTTTTTTGCTAAATAATTGGCCGGTTCAAACTCTTTAATATAATTATTCAAATATTTTTACTCTATAGATAAAGTTCCTATTACTAGGGGTAATGGTGGTAATCGATGCAGCATGGTCGCTTACCTCTAGCTCAAATGATTTTTATAATCTTCTAACCACTATAGTTCAAAAAATGTGTTGCACCTACTAACTGTACAAATTCACATGTAAATAATACATCAACTTTTGCTAAAAGCACAACTATGAATCGAGCTTGGTTAGTAGACCATTTGAAGAACAAGAAAACTGATGAAAGCTATTTATTCCGAATGTTGAACTACATTATACTACAAATTGTTAGCTTACTTCGTCAAAAGCATTTTCGTAAAGCATCAATTTTTAGATAAATTTAATCATCACTTTAAAAAAGACATTCCACAAATCCATCAACAATTTTAGCAATACCAATAAGAGAAATCCCGTCAAAGCATAATGGGCGACTTTGAGCCTGAAATACTTGGCCTTGCCTTGTGGTATGGTATCCAGTGGGTCTTTCAAAAGATGCATTCGCCCACCTCTTAGATATACGTAGAAATATGATCCCCAGTCAAAGGCGTCCATGTCAAAATTGAAATTCTTTCGGTCTTCTGGGTTCATTTTTTTCCACAGAGCTTGCGTGTTATTGTTTTGAAAGCGCCACTCCCTAGTTGAAAAATAAGCGAGAACATCCATGAACTTGTGAATTTTCTTGTAGCCTTTAACCAACCTAGTGGAAAACTCACTATTAAATTTAATTATTGTTAAACCGAGCTATTGCTACAATTTGGACAAGCTTAATGCATTTTTATATAATAAATAAATACTTACATGGGTTTCTTGCCTATGCAGTAACATATAATGTCGACAACATATGCTGGAACTATGTGCAGAAAGAATACATAAATTGCATGGAGCCAGCGATTGGAAGTCAAAATTACAAACGGATACCAAAGACCTAATACCGTCGGACATTCTAAATTTTCATTTCGTAGGGACACCAGCAGTTCCTCTGGAAAGCATCACATCGTTATAGAACTGCCATTAAGATTTTAAATAGGATTAGCCCAAAGTAATTAACAACGCTTATTAGATATAAATAATAGTAAGGACGATTATAGTTAGTTATCCCACCAATTAATTAAACACAAGTAATTATCTATAATACTAGTTACGAGATAAAAAGGACGAAGCTTAGTAACTAACGAATCAAAGCATGAAGATAGTGAATATAACTTGGCGTTACACGTAGTGGTCTCGTCTCGTCTCGTCTCAAAATGCGAGATAGAGATTGAAATTTTTCGATCTCAAATTTTCGAGACGAGATTAACCAAATTCTCGATCTCGACAGTTTTTAATGGTATTTTTAAAATCCACATAAAAACGTAGCAGAATCCGCCTTTAAGTTGTGATGTCCCGGTCCCGGGTGGTGTAGCTTGAACAAGCGTCCACGTTCGATCAGTAGAGTTAGGCAACGCTCTTTCTGGCCAGAACTTTGATGGGAGTTCCACGACTGCTGCTCTCGGCACCTCGTGGTACGGCTATAGTTGGTCCCAGATCTCATAATAACATCATGCCAGTCGTTAGTAGAGTTGGAAGTCCCCATAAATGTACAGCGACGCCTATACTAATTGGCCTAACGGCTGTTGGCTGAATACGAAATAAATAAAATTAAAATTTAAAATGTCGCCGAAACGAGATAATTCTCGATCTCGTCGCGAAATTTAAGATCGAAGTTGACATTTTTCAATATCGAATATTTCGAATAAGTCTTTGATAAATAAAATAAACAACAACTGCACAGTTCCCATAAATTCAACACTCAATATTCACACGAGTCAGGGAGAATCCCACAACCTTAAATCTTGAAGCATGAGGTTATTTTAGGATTATGGTAAAACTGCATAATCCTAAAATACCCGCAGCGTCAATTCAGTACGCTCAACATATATCTCGAGTTCGAGATCGAGAATTGACGTTCGAGAATTTTCGAGATAGAGATAGAGAATGCGTAAATCTCGTATCATTTCGTCTAGCGGCAACACTAGTTATAAGTATCTGCATATTATGAAGTAAAGCTAATAAACAACAACGACTTCAAAAGCGAACCCTCCGATACACCTGCCAAATTAGTATTTAGTATAAAGATATAATTTTTCCATAAATGCTAATTCAAGTTGCAGCATAGTGAGGTAAGTGATAATTATCACTTACTTTACTCTCATGGATAGTTAAATACATACAAAGATCTATAATATTAGAACAATGGAACAGATTTAAACAATGTCGATTATTATACACATTAATTATTATATTCTAATCGTTAATGTTAAAAAAGCCAATAACGAATAAGTGTTAGAATATTTTAAAATTTTAAGTTACCGCGGGTAATTTCGTCGCACACGCCTATGATGTTGCCCCGTGAGCGTGGATGTTCGCGTTGAACGTCTAGAGGCGACTAACAAATAGTCTTCTTGACTTTCCAGTCTCGCACCCGACTCTAAGCAAGAGAGCTGATTCAGGGCTGGTTAACTTGAAGAAGGGGGCTGTTAATTATTTTCATCTGCGTGGAAGCAGACAAAAGAGAGAAACAGCAAGCGTCAACAAATCCGGACACACAAACATAGACATTCCTGGGTTACGTATTATACGCGTCGCGAATGCAGTGTCGTTAATTAGTTTTAAAAACTTCGAATTGCTTAAATATGTTGTTTGGTATCACTATCCTGGGCTAAGAGGCACCAACCAACTGCGGTCTGATGTACGTAAAAATTACCATAGGTCAACGTTCATCGTCAAAGTTCCACATCTCTATCGTTTCGGCGACTATCTTCGTGGGTCAGTCGTGCCCCAGGTCACCATCCCATACCAGTAGATGTACATTCAAAGAACTGTAGGCCTCTGAACTTTACTATTTTAAGCTGCAGGCTCGCTTTATCTTCAAATGGGCATTGTTAACACATAAAGACCTCTATTGTCTACCTCTGCTTAATAGCTTCTACAGATCTCCTAATTTCTGTATGTTTATATATTTTCTTCTATCACCTAGAAATTAGTTCTGTTTATAAATAATAAACCGAATGTGTGTGTATAATTTGGAATGTCCGCTTCACGTACACCAGCTTGAGCTTCCCCGGCCCTCAGGGAGGTAGAATATTAGTAATAGACAGGTTAAATTGTGACCAACCTAATAGGTGTGGTAAAGCATAGCTTTTAACCATGGCGTCACTTAGAGAAATTGCATAGTGATCAGCGTCGGCTACGGCCGAATACTTTGCCCTGTAGTCTTGTGCGTTTAATATACCAGTGCATGCAGGTGACCGTAAAAGCGAATTAATCGTTAAAAGGTGAAAGCACGGTAAGTCCGCAGCTCTACTAACGTCAACGACACCCCTCTTCGCTACATTGTCGTTACATTCTGCTTGGGAAATGCAAATTATCTCTTCAGCGAGAATTCATAATCCAGTGGCGCCTGACAAATAACAATTTCCGACTTTCTACAGTCCTCCTAAATTGATTTAGACACCCACTCTTTTGGAGCAAAGCTGGATGCTCTTTTGATTTGATTGTTTGTAGTTAATTTATTTTAAATTGTAATATGAGACAACGATTTATTTTTTCAATAACTTTAAGGTAAATAGGAGTATGGTTGCAAGTGTCATCATTAATATGCTTCTATAAAATTTTAAATGTATTTTACTATTTTAATGCAAAACATTACTTACCCCATGTGAGTGGTTTCTGTGTAGAAGACACATAATTGTAAACTGGTATATCATTTTTTAGGCTTTTTTCTTTCAAGATACTCTCTGAATTTACCATTTTATTTGAATCACTACAAATTAGAGAACTAAAGATATTAAAATAAACCCTTTTTATACTGAATAAATTATTTACTGAGTGAGACCGATATTCCACGCAGCTGCTATGGTACAGTTTACAACATAATCGGCAGGCACCATGTCCGATAGGTTTTTCTGAATACAATTGATTGTATGTATCAAACCCATTCCTACTCCAGCAACCATTCCTGTTGATCCATACATGTTGTCAATCCATCCTGGGAGTGGTTCCTTCACTGTACTAATTACTAAAAGTATTTGATATTAATTTCTTTGTGAAATAAATGTAAACGAATAAAAATTAAGTTAACTAATAGCTTCTTTATCTTTTGAAAATTTTATTAATTTCATAATTTTAACTTTAGTCTTTGAAACAATGCCGCCAATAATGCTAACGTGTGTCCCAAAAGTGTTCGAATCGACGTTAGTCATGGAACAAGAAGTGCACGTCGTTTATAGAATTAAACAGCATGTATCAAATAACCAAATTTTGCTGGTAGTTCGCCTAGATGAACACTGGTCTGTTGAGAACACTTGAATATTACTATTTCGGGCAATCCTGACATATGTTGAATTTTTTTACTACTGACGGCTACTGTAAAATAACATTTGGTCTTTTGTTTAATTGCATGTTTATGAATTAAGAAAAGATCTGCCTCTCAAAACTCATGGCACGAGTTGAGTCCAAGACTTTTTTAACACGCGGTAGAAATAGAAGCTAGAAAATCGCTTACCTATTGTAGGTCGAACAACTGCAACCGGCAGACCTTTGCCTTGGCTCTTTACCACTTCTTCAGCAACTGCCTTTGAAAATGAGTATGTATTTGGCCATTCTCCTATCAATCTAAAATTAAAAACACTCACAATATTGTGAGAAGCCTCCTTAAATGTCAAGGTGTATACACTCAAACCGAAGAAGACACTACTCCATACACAAATCTATGGCTATTTTGTCCCTCAAGAGAGAGAAAATTGTTTTACTTATTTTAATTTATTACATGCTGTGCCTGAAAATGGGAGGAGATTCGCTTTTCGAGATATTCGTTAATTAATATTTTGGCGAAATACTCATAAAACAGCATGGAGAAGAGGAATGTCCAGAAATACCCTTAAGAAGAGCGCCAAAAGATAATTGGAAGTTGTAATGCAGCATACTGTATGAATGATAAATTTAATTTAATAATAATATCCAGATATCCAATGGGTATCATCTGATAACATTTGTATGTTTTTAACTGGTGGGGTTGTAATAGGCAACCAGAGTGTTGTTTACATGAAGTAGAAAAATATCTTGAATATATAATCGACGAAAAATAATCCCGATAAAGGATTAGATTTCCAATAATTGTAAAGAGTAATAATTGGATATTTGATACGTAATAGCAATATAGTATTCTTTACGATCAAATTTGACTGAGGGTCACAACTATTATTCAAAATAGAATTCAAGATTGTTTAAAGCCATTTGATGAGGTATTTTTACCTCGAAACCAGTTTAAGTGAGTGTTTGTGGTATGCTGCAAAACTGTCTATCCACATCTTAAGGGGTCAAAGATCTACAACTAGTTTAATTTGGTCGTGAACAACTCAAAGGAAGCGTTTGCAGACTAACATCCAGTTAGGATCTGATATAATACACGCTCAGGTACAAGAGATACTTTCAGAAGGTTAGTGCCCATTTCTTCTGTAACATTAAGAAATATATATAGCAAGTTTGGTACGACAAATTATTGAAAATAATTGTAATTTTATATATAGAACTTAAATTTAGAATACTTAATTTTCTAAATTTGAATAGTAATTCGAGTGCTCGACGTATTTCGGTCATTATAATTTGAAATTTATATATTTTGGAGTAGAATATTTATAAACGTAATTTTAAATCAAGTCTAGATCATTTAAACATTTGATTCAATATTTTGACATCTATATAATTTTTTGTAATGTCAGGCCAAGCTTTCAAGTGATACTAACTAACTGAGGAATACGTTCAATTTTGTGTACTAAATAATGTATTTGACCAACGAAATTAATATTTTATAGTAATTCAGTCTTTAACTATAATAAGAAGTTATTAGTTGAACATTAACTCATCCAGCGGGGAATAAGGAGTCTCAATGCTTATTAACTGTCTAGCCGAGGTATTAAAAAACTAGAATCACATGATATAATTCAAAATGTCATGTTTGAGTTGTGAGATATGTCAATGTTGTCTTATTTCAGTAAGAAGTAAGGTAAGTAGTTAATGAACTATAACTGATATTATTTCTTGTTATTAAGTAAAAGGGTATATTTAATTTAATATTATTTGTGACAACCACTCGAGAAAGGGGGTTGTATCACAAAGTTCTCACGACATGTCGAATTCTTGTAAGCGCTTGCAAAGCTTATAATACTTGTAGCATCGCAACGGATAAATGATTTCCGCCTATCTTCGAAACTAATACGACAAACAAAAGGTAGAATGCCACACACTGAAGCACAGGCATACAAATGTACTTCAATAGCTGCATATTGCCATGTCGTAAATATAGTAGGAAAGATCACATATATTAGAGGAGACAAGATATGGGTATACTGCTTGAATATGTGGCAAAAAATATGTGAGAAACTATTAACACAGTGGGAAGTAACATTCTGATACAAGGCTGAAAAAGCATACGAGAAGAAATGTTACAAGCAACAGGAGAGGGTGGGCTAATGCTATTGTATATTTCAGAATTAAGCGAACATGCAACAATTATTATAGAAATGCATGGATGCAAGATCTCACTGCTTAGACAAGGAAGAACTTATATGCATTTTCTAAATAAAAATCCTGAGAAGAATTATGGAATAAAATAAAAAAGGCATTTGGAGAAATAGTTAAAACTACGACATCCATCAGTTGACTAAAAATTCTACAAAAAATAATGGAAAGTAAACGGTCAAAGTAAATCCCCAGAAAAATGTGAAGACAACCAGTCGAGAAGAACGCCACCGATCTAATGAAAATAAGCATCTGGCAAAGCACATAACTAAATAAATATGATTGAAAGCAAAAGTTACCTGAAACTAAGCTTCAAAGCAGGCTATATGACCGAAGGAGAAAATTTATTCATAGTTAACTGCTAGTTAAATGAATATTAGACTACTCCGCCGTTGCTCGGTCCTAAGTCCGGGATGTAAAAGGAGAAGGGTTTCCAGACGAGGCTAGCAACTTACCCGGAGTAAAACTATACATAGGTGTATATTCGCTCATAGAACCGAAGATGAAGTATCGGAAATAGAACAAGAAGGTGAGAAAAAAGTAAAATTATGGAAAAGGCAAAGGACTATATCAAGAATAGCATGCTGGAACATTACGACATGGAATGGGAGTTGAAAAAATATACGCAAAGGAACAGCGAACTGTGAAAATTACGTCTTAGCTTATTGTGGCAAAGCAAAAAATGAAAGAGTACACTCAGCTGTAGGAATACCACTCCACAAAAGGTACACAAACGCAATTCAGGACATCGTATATGTAAGCGACAAAATTATCAAAGTAAGCCTCAATCTAAACCAAACGGTCCTACATCTGATCAGTGTATATGCCCCGGACATAACGAAATCAAAGAAAGAAACTGAAAATGTTAACAAGGACCTGTTATTTACGAGGAAGCGATTGTAATGTTGTGTTAGAGCGAATCAGTTGCGTGAGTGGGTCAGGGAAAACCAACAAAAACGCCCCATACCTTTCCTTCTTCCGACCACGTCTCGAGGCATCAACCCAGCGGCAGCGTTACGAAGTGGTTGAGCTGTGTCAACCCCACGGGGGCTTTCGCACTGTGGGGTGTATTCAAAATGAATATGAAGCCGTTGTTCGTATGATTTTTGTAGTGCGTTTCATTGTAAGACACTCATGGTCTGAACCGTACGGTTGTGTGGTAGCACTAGGTGTGCAATTAACGCTTTGGTGGATATCTACGGAAGAGATTTTCCGACGTGCCAAATCTGAGCAGCTGTGGTAATTAGGTGTCGTTTTGCCCTCCTCCGAATGCTTGTCGGTACAAGGATCTTCACGCAAAGCTCGCTCCTTTTGGGAGTTCGTTTATAACACCGTTTCGACGGCCAGCAATTTAAGCTGTCCTTTAACCATCTACAGAGGAGGCGACGAGGCGGTGAGGCCTTTCGGCTGCATGAATTAGCAACATCGCCAGACGTCATTCAGGTACTGTGATCTACTGTTTTTATTCCCTGTGTACGTTAGAGCGTCTGTGCGACGCACTTGTTTTGACATTAAAGTGACGTAATTTTATGCGTGGCAACAACCATATTTGGAGCCAATGCATGTGATCCACTTTTAAAATAAATTGTGTGCGGCTTGTTCCACCACTGTCGTTTCAATGTAACCAATGTATTTTTGTCATTGTTAAGTAGATTTTGGAGCTACTGACCCCCTTTACTACTATTCATGTCAAACCATTACCGGCATACTTAAATGTTAATAGATTTTCATTCGTTTTTAACTTCCTGGACTTGTATTTATGATATTTATGGGTGTTTATGTACATGTGTTATGCTTTCTTAGATTTATTAATTGTAAGATGACCGGCAAAGCTAACCAACTAGCAAATAGGTGCCTAAGCAGCCGGAACGTCGCACACGACCATCGAAGTGAAGCGTTGGTCCTCTGACTTCAAATTTCTACAAGGGCCGTCCGAAAAGTTTCTTACCCATTCTACAATTCGTGGCGCCCATTTTCCCCCCATATTTTGATTACAACCAACCCCTAATGTGACAGCATTTCGCTCTAAATTACGTAGTGTTGATGCGACCTCTCCACTCTCCCTGAGTAAATAGCCGGTCATCCGTCTGTTACAACAACTTGAGGCGTGATTAGACTGAGCTTTGCCTTTTTGAAAATTTACATGTATTAACGACATATTTACACTATCCCCAAAGTGCTTTCAGGTCGTACAAGACGCCTTGAGCTGTAATCAAAGATCTGGAGAATGTAAAATAGAAACCAGTCAACGAAATATTACAGACAAAATGCATCTCGTAAATCGACTAGGCAGAGTACTTCAGGGATCTATATAACACAGAAGAAAATATCGAATTACATGAACATGAAGAAGAACTAGAAATAGAGTTTTAAACAAACCAGATCGCAGAAATAATTAAAAAATAGAAAAGCACCGGGCACTGATAACATTTTAAACGAATTTCTAAAATACGGTGGCCAAGAACTAGCTAACGAATTGATGTTTTTCAATAAAATTATAAGATCAACCGTAATTCCGGAGGATTGGCACAGGAGCATAACTGTAACTATCTTTAAAAGGGTCAAAAGACTAACCCGGAAAACTACAGAAGTATAAGTTGATTATGCACGACCATAAGACTTTTCGCAAATTTGGTAAAATTTAAATTAACAGAACGCATTGAAAACAGAGATGAACAGCATGGATTTAGAGAGAACAGGCAACAACTGATGCAATATTCACTGTTCGACAACTGAACAGCTGAAGGAAAAGGGGAATACGATAAATTCCTTTACCTCTGCTTCATTGATATGACAAAGGCATTCAACAATGTCCAACATAGAGATGTAATGGATATATTAAAATACAAACATGCACCATCAGAAATTCTCAGAATAATACAAAAAAAAATTGATTATTTGACCCATTGTACATTCCGCAAATAAGATATATGTGGAAAAGATCTAGAAAAAGAAGATAACAAACACTGCAGCATCCATGTAAAAAATGAAAAATTAACTCACATTGGAGTGATCTTCTTTAATAGATCTTCGTCTAAAACTTCCACCAGTGTCAATAGCTTTTCCCCAGTTATCGTGGGATCGTATATCTCCTCGCCGATTTCTTTTCGTACACAGTGGGAATAAGCAGTTGACATATATATAAATGACTAAAAATATAAATGTTACTTTGATATCACACAACAAATTTGATAAGCTCACAGTTAAGTTTTTCATTTTTCTTGAAATAGCTAAAAGGTCTCTGGTGGCTCTAACGTTCTTGTAAGTTGCTGATTGAATTGTTTCATCGAAAAGCACTGTAGCAGCACAGTGAAAAACACAACTGATTTCATCGAAAAGAGTTTGTTTGTCTTTGTCACTCAGACCTAAATCTGGAAGGGAGCAGTCACCTTCCATTAGGGTGATTTTTTCAGTAAAACTGGGGTTATCAGCTTTAAGGCCATCAAAGATCTGAAATAAAGTTATATGATTATGCATTCATGTATTTTTGGTATGAAATAAAATACAAAACCATTTAATCGTTACTTTTTTCTCAAAATTATTTACCTACGTTTAGTAAAAAAACTCAAGTAATTTATGAAATTGTTCCCTTCCACCATGCTTCTTCTCTTACCATATTATTCAACAATTCCTGGTATCTTTCCACAACGCTCTTGCCTTTTTTTGTACGAACTAAGATGTACACCATTTTAACATCCGAGCATGTGCGAAGCAGTTTCTCCAATAACAATTTTCCTATAAATCCGGTGGCCCCTGTGATGAAAACAGAGATGCCAGAAAAATATTCTTTAATTTGGGATGGTTCCCATACATTCGCTGCGTTATCGTGTTTTTCTTCATTTTCTTGATTTAGAAACACTGACGGCATTTTCTGTAAAAAATATAATTACATCTTTATTTTATTACTGAGTCTAAATAATTGACAACATTTATATTAAGTGAAAATGTTTGTCTACATTTGGTTTCGATACAAATAACTTGACCCACCGTTAGTCTTTGTGGATAGCTGGTCTATGAATTGGCTAAGTACGAGCAATATACAATAAGGACGTCTATATACTTTCCTATCGGACGAAGCATTTTACTTTTTCGACGTGTTTTCGTGCTGAAAAATGCATGATTCCGGTATGTTTACTTTGCTGCTATACAACAAGAAATAACAATACGGGTATAACTTTTTGGCTTAGATCGACAAAACTTTCCCGGCCTAGACCGAAAAAGCATAACATAAGTTATACATTTATGTGTTTACTCCGATCGGAGAAAAATAGGTAGCTGTAGCTCGTTAGTTACACAATATAGTATTGTGGAATTACTACACGGACAAGAAATTGCCAATCGATATGTAGTAGTACATTTTGATGCAGAATATCTACCTATTAACATATTTATTTGTTCCTCACTTGTAAACATCGATTTATCAAGTTACTGTAGTAATTGTAAAATATTTACAAGTTAACTGTCAGTTTTACCAGCATGCTCATAGATAAATGATAGCGTGCAAAGCCAGAGTTGTCTTCTTTAGTATGTGTCACATTGATGAATTTAGTTGCTTGTCAGTTTGACATTTTGAATAAATGGTAAATTTCTAGTTATTTACAAGTGAGGAACAAATAAAATATTCAACAATACACGCAAGGTAACACGTTTTACTGGCTCAAGAAGGTGACTGGCTCGCCTGCGGCTCGCCAGTTATATCTCTCTATTCCTCAGTAAAAACCCTCTTATCAAGCTAGTAATGTTAAATACTATAGCGGGATACAATCAACCTCGTTTGTCAGTTATTTGGTCAACATGGTTTAATGTCTGAGTACAACATACTTTCCATGAAATTAATATTTTGACAGCAGCAGAAAAACAGCGTAGCATGAGCTTACTTTCATTACTCATTGTGACTCTTAGATCTAACTTCTGTCAGTCATTTAGCCTAATTTGGAGTGGCAAAAACCAATATGCAAAATAAAGCATTTGTCTTCGTTCACTATTAATAGCCAGCTTGATTAACAACTTTCATTTTTTTTAAGGTCTTATCTTAATATACGGACGTGTGACGTGGGGAAATTAAAAAATTTGGTATAAAAAATGGGTTAGAATACAGGCAGTTCTATATAATGAATAATTTCTTTCAAACAAATGCAAACAATAAATAGATCCTGAAAAGCCCAGATGACAACACGAAAAATTAAACTGATTCCATCATAAAGGACAAATATATACCTATCATAGAAGGCATAACTTTTCTAAACAAATTTACGGCAGGAAGTAACTATAGAATTCTAAGAGCTACCACAAATAAATAAAATGCATCGGTGAATATATAGGAAAATATTAGACACGACACTTAAACAGCTCTACAACCAAAATATAAATGAAATAAAAGACCATATACTGTAGTGACTTTGATATTATAATTGTAAATATAATATAACTAATTAATAAATAAAGTTCACCACACAATTATTTTTAGAATCTTGTTGCAATCAAATTTTGACTGATTAATTATTTATTTCTGGGTTCGCCAATTGAGAATGTTATTTACGGTAGTCATATATCTAATACTTACTATATTGCTAGCGGCTATGAGTGGGAAACTGGCCGATGAAGTGAGACACACAACCAACTCCTTAATGTATACGGTGAGCTGTGCGCAAGCGCGGCGGCGTCGTCCGCCCAATGGGGAAGTGGTCCCGCCCAATGGGGAAGTGGTCAAGTTTAAAATTCGCTTCTAAAGGCGGAGTTCGAATTCTCACGCATGCGCACGAGACGCGTTATACTATAAGTGAGACTATGTCGGCGCCGTAATGATTTCTGAAGTTTCCACGCCCTACCAGCAATATATGTGTATTATATATATGACGGTAGTTCGCCCTTTATTTATAATATATCCATCTGACAATCAATAATACGCTAGCTCAATTAAAACATGAAACTCAAATCTCGGGTCTTGGGTTCCTAATTTGTCAATTTTAAAAGTTGAACGGTACGCCACTGCAAATATGAACTTGAACTTATATTTGAAACGAACTGCGCAGGTGCTACTAATCTGTCAGATATTCTGGCCCAAATAATTCAAACTACACTGTCAGTTCTCGTGTGAAATGATTTATCAAAGGAATTTAATGAACAAATTTATCAGGTCAGTTTTTAAATAAATGCGCCTTCAATCGGCGTCACTATACTTATTTGTTTTTCAAATCGAAAGCCTCGCCTTGATTGTTTAAGGACGCTAATCCTGCATTTGTTTATTCTAACCTCCAAATGGCATCTTAAATTACAATTTCTGCAAATCTGACTGCTCATGGACACGAAATTCAATGGGAATCTGGTTCTGCAGCTTGCGTTCTAGGTATGCTTACTCGTTCCAACCCTCTAGCGCCGATTAAATTGGTTCAAATACACTAACCTCAAATTTGCAGGTTCGGAGCTGGTCTCGGAAGCCCTCTATGATGCGCCTCGCTGGAATCTTCGCCCCTGGGATGCTCAAACTGCTGTTGCGTGCTGGTACCTCTTGGGCGGAGCTGCTGGAACACCCTTGTATGCTCAGGACTCCCCACAAAGCTGTAAACTGCTGCCTCGGGAACTGCGATCGGGACCCGTTCTCGTCGAAGTGGTAGCCGAAGAGAAAATAATTTTATGCTTGCGATTTTGCCACCTTCATTTGTGTAGATGCACCACGAACTTCTGAATCTGATGGTACACTTTATTTTATTGTAGGAAAATGGTAAATATTAAAATTCTTTAATTAAAGTAGCCGTAAAACTCAATCTGTCATTTACAAAATGTATTCAATTGTTGGCTGATATCGGTCCTTATTAACAAAACACCATCTAATATTTTAAAATAGAAAATGAACTAAGTTCAAAGATGCTACTTATAAATTCAAATTGGCCTTATGCTATATTATTAGAATACTAGCAGTCCAGTGAGACAAATGTCTCATTTAATAAAACAAAAAAGACCGTTTTGCAAATAGAACGCGTATTAAATAAAAACTGTGGTTGCCTAACCGATCGACGTTTTAAGGCGCAGAGGGTCGCAGCTCCGTTTGGCTGCTGAAACATTTTTATTTAATACGCGTTCTATTTGAAAAACGGTATTTTTTGTAATTTCTCGAAAACCGGAAGTGTCAAGTGACTGAAATTCGGTTCCTGAGCTGACATGACCATTCCAAATATATAACTTTCATAACTTTTTTCTCTATCTCTTACGGTTTGGCTGCTGAAACAGCGTCCCAGACAGACAAAACGGCGTCCCAGACAGACAAAACTGCGTCCCAGACAGACAAAACAGCGTCCCGGACAGACACGTCTATTAGATAAAGGATTATAAATCTTAAATTAATTGTTCTTTGAATTTCTGATTTTTCATAATCTTAACGCGCCACTCACTTCATTTTATTTCACTTAACTGCCCATTTTTGTCACTACACTGATTCGTTTTTAAACACCAATATTGTTTCATATCCTGCTGTCTGAATTTAAGCAATTTTCCTGCTGCATGTAATATTTGATTTGCCTGGCTTTTCTATGCTCTTTTCATTATCCTTCTCTGATCAGCCTTTTCCTTACTTTTATCTTAAAATGCTCATGAAATGTCCATTTTCTAATTATTTTACTTTCTACGCTTCATTTTAAGCTGTGCATATTTTGAACTTTCTGTGCCAGATTTATTAAATTTTGGTTCGGCTTCTACTTTGCCCAAACCTTTTATATTGTGCTTAAATTATATTACTGACTCCAATACATGAAAATTGAGTTTCAATACTTGTCTGCTCATTCAAATACATTCAATGTTATTGGCCATTTTTGCCAGTGTGATTACGATTTGACAAATTATGTGAAATTTCTCAGTTGATGCATTACCTCAACTCTGTGCTTTTGTGACTTGATTCTTAATTTTCTTGCACTGCCACGAGAGCTGAGTGGAGGGTTAAATACCATTGCAATACTAAAACTTGTCACTCAGGCGTTAAGGAAAGTTGAGGGAACTGGATGCAGAAGGCACAGAAGAAAAATTAATAAAAAAGTTTAGAGTAGACCTACATTCAGCAGTGGATGTTAGAGATTGATGATGATTCTGATTGTTTACAATAAAGAAGTAGTGTGCATTTAGCTACATTAGCTGGGTGTAATACTTTGGGTGATTCTGTGGTCTATGAGGAATTTTTGTACGAAACATTAAATAAATACACAATAACATTTTTCAAAAACAAAACACTGTGATGCAGGAATTGCCTTGTGGTCTAGCAAAGTTTTGCCAGCTAGATTCTGAGCGGAATGGGGTGGGTTGTCCGGAAGCGCCACTGGTTCGAGACGGTCCAAACCAGAAGACCTACAGCTATTGGTGTAAATCTCTAAACCACGTAACATTTTCCATGAAAAAGATAAAAATCAGAAATGTCTGTATCCAAATTGTTTATTTACACTATATACAAATATTCAGCTCCAAAAATAACAAATGAAGGGATATGTGCAAAAGGACAAAAGAGAAACGGCGAATGCTTGCATTCATAAATTCAAATAAATTTATAAGAAGTATAAACGTATAAATGATGTTATTTTAATTTAAGTTTTTATTTTTTTTATAATTGTTGTGAATGTGGAGTAGATTTTATTCTAAGTTGTATATTAATTTTATTGGTTGTAAATGTGACATTATTTATCTATGTACACATATATCTATAGGCAAAACCGAATGCAAATAAACTCAATAAAGAACATATAGTTGTACGATTTCCTCCCAATGCCATCCAATTGTACACGTTTTCCAGCTGCTGGTGCAATAGGAGAGTTTATTAACTTATAAACCGCAAATTCGAACGATAGGCCTATTCGTCCAAAATAGTATACAGACATGAAACAGAACTTCAGAGCTTCCTCGCAAAATTGTCGATAACAAACGGTGGTAGTCAAACGCATTTGCAAAGGAAGGACTTGAATGGGACCAAATCACCAAAACTTAACAGCCACTTTCAAAAAATGAAGGATCCTAGCCAATTTAACAGGCATTCGATAAGCAAAGCTGCAGCCGATTTCTAAATTTTCTCAACAATCGACATGGAATGGTACCTACAAACAGTAAGTAAAACATTTTACAATAAAATTGGGCATATTCGCACAGTTATTTCTAAAGTTCTGCGTTTCCGCGTGCTAGAAACGGCTTGACCACGAGGGGGAATGAAAGGAGATACTTGGAAATCCATAATCTTGTAGAGCCGGTGACCTTAAAGGAGTCTTAGGAGTTGTGAAAAAGCTACCCAAAACTACATAGTCAAGTTGTGCGGGCCTTTCTCCAGATGAATATGTGGAGTTGGACGTGCTAAAAGTGTACTGAAAAACTTCGGATAAAGATCATTGCCAGCGTAACTACAGAACGCTCAAAACCGTTACAAATATGTTCTCCAAGTACTCCACCTGGTGACAATAGAGCCCAAAAGGTATAATACCAAGCGGGGTAAAAATGTCCACCAAAACATTACTCAAGTTGCAAAGGCAAACCTAGATTGACTTAAGTTAAAAGGCGGGCACAGGTAAATATTGCTTCTGAAATATTTTTGAATTCTAGCATAAATTAATTTCAGCGACTGCATACACAACATATAAATGCTGGACTGAATTTTCCAAAATATCAGAGGATTCAAATCCACATATCGTGAACCTTTGGAACAATTAACCTTATAACACCAAAAGAAATTTTATAATCAACCTTTCTTTGCGCCAGCAATCTTTTCAACGAGAGCGGATATTTCCCTAGCTTTCAAGGATCTTCGAAATTCACACAAAAATGCAAACGGAGGTTAGGCAACCGAATACATACCAACGAAAAATTGGCCACGTAAGACACATCATACTATTATTGGTGAAAATAGCTGGCAACTCAAGACAGTTTCTAAAGAAATATCTTAAATTTAATATCAGTGTAAAATTTGCCTAACTTCATTTTTGACTTCCAAAACCAGATTGTTTTTTTAAATTCGGCTCGTTATGGTTCACAATGTACCTTATTTGAAAAAAAAATGTGATATTCGATAACTCAGAAGAGCTAAATTTCACACGTCAACTAAGCTGCGCGTCATAAGTTTCTAAAAAAGTTGCTTAGTGGACTGTCATATGTCCCGGGCGGTGTAGCTAGAACAAACGTTCACGTTCGATCAGTAGAGTTAAGTAACGCCCTTTCTGGTCAGAACTTGGATGGGAGTTCCACGGCTGCTTATCTCGGTGCCTCGTGGTACGGCTGCCATGTAAATAGTTGGTCCCGGATGTCATAATAACATCATGACAGTCGTTAGTGGGGTTGGAAGTCCCCATAAAATGTACAGCGACGCCTATAATTGGCCTAACGGCTGTTGGCTGAGTACCAAAATAAATAAACAAATAAATAAAAATGTCGTATGCCGATTAAATCTTGGTTTTACTGCTTTTCAGAAAAGAAAACTTTGTGTCAGTTTCTGGTACATTTAATAGGTAACACACTATTTGAACAGGATGACTAGCTACAGTTTCCATGTTCTTAGTGAGAAAATGCAGTGAAGTACGTATTCAACACGATTTTTTCTTTTCTTTGTGACAGCAGTGGCAGTTATTTTAGTATTCGTTTATAGAAATCAGCCAGTTAACTTGCAGTTATCAGTTACTGACTTTTACAGATAGCGATTAAAGAATACGAGAAAAACTATCTTTTATTCTCGCGAGACGAAAATATATCCATTGTTACGTATACAGTAACATCCTTAAAAACCGATCATCTGTCTGTAATACATATTAGATGTTGTAAGAAGTAGGAGATAAGATTTACTCCACAATTAATAGAAGCAGTAATAGGCTAGCGAAAATTACAATTAATCAACTATTTTATGACATAATATTCAAGTCAGTCAACGTTTGCATTTTGTAATCCTTTCTGGTTCTTTAAGGGTGCATTACCTGCTTAATAGTATATTACGCAACAACTTTAGAAAACTGATGTTTTACTGAACAAGTATGGCTGGTTTGAACTTAAACTTAAACGGCCATACGAGTTCAGTAAAACCACTTTTCTAACGTGTTGAGTATACTATTTTATCGCATTTCATAAGAAATGTAAAATATTAAATTTTTACATAAAAGTGACATTAAATGCCAAAACATAACCAAGTTGAGCAGAACTCCTTTCTAAAGTACATTTTTTTTCTATAATAATTTTCAAGGTCAACTTTCTAGGGGATAAGTTGCATTCCTGCAGGGTCCCTAGTTTTAATAATGTTGGTACATAGATTTTCAGTTCTTTTCTTTCACTAAAAAAAATATTGTCATTTTGACAGATATGTCATAATTTAATATCGCTTGCTTCATTTTTGCATTAAAAATATTTCTTGGTTTTCTTTTTTTATCCGATTTTATTGATGATGATGATGATTCAATGTTAAAAAAAGAAATTTGTCAAGAGTTCAAATTAAGAAACTTTGACATTCAAAATTGACACATAACCATAATTTTGAGAAAGTTCTACCAACACGAGGTATAAAAATTTCCTAGCGTTTTAATCACATATCTACCAACATTGTAACACTTTGACAGTTATTATAGAAAAAAAACGTAGTTTATGTACTAAAGAACAATAAGCAGCTCCAGTTGAGGTTATGCATTTGGCAGTACTGAAGTGTATTGTTGGTGACACTCTAAGACTATGTCAAATTCGAGGTTAGCTGGTTAGGTTTTGCGTCAGTCTGAGTCAAAATTAACGCAAAACCTAACCTACTAACCTCAAATTTGACATAGACTTACAGTGTCACCAACAATACACTTCAGTAGTACCAAACGTAAAACGAATCGCTGTTGCTATGCAGAAAAGTGTTGCTAATGCAGAAACGTACTACATTTCTCAAAGATTTTGAATGTAGAAATGTAGTACATTACTGAATGAAATGAGATAAAATATATTATAATTAGAAATGCTGCTGTTGAGATCAATGTTTCATATTAATTTCTGAAAAAAATGTTGTATTTAATTAAAATCGATAGTGAGTTATATTTTTAACGAATTATTATCTGTGAAAAATTGAAGTTACTACACATTTTTCAAAAAAAAAAATATTAAACCATTGATAATTGTTAAAAATAATAAAAATTAGGATTGTAAAGTACAGTTACTCACCTTTATTAAATGTAGTTGCAATATTTTCGATGCACAAAATTTCAAGTTCACCGTATTTGAATAAACTAATTGCGCGATATGAAGTTCATATTTAATGTTATGCCAAGCATACGATTTTAATAACGATGAAAAGCGTCTATGATAAATAATATTAATTAAAGACAACATGCACTATTCAATTTTTAAATTGAGTTCAATACTTGCATATGCTAATAATCTACTGAAGTGCATCCGCTTACAAACAGTTTTTCGTTGTCAGCAACTAGTAAAATGAAACGCACGCTTTCTGTCACTTTTGTTTTCTAATAACTGTCTGTAGGAAAATAGCAGTCGTTTTAAAAATATAAAATTATTGCTGTTTAATTTTTAAAATCATCCTGAGCAAGGTGCAATTTACCTTACACACTTTAGAAACCTTAATTAATTTATTTAATATAAAAAAAGGAAGAATTGACTTTGGCTACGTTATGTGAATATTGTGTATCGTATATAAATAACCGAATATTTTGGCATTTGGTAGCGCTTTCGCCACATTCAATTCAATTTAAAGATTGATTCAATCCAGTCATTCCAGCTGAGTCTCTTAACATTCAATTTTGCTGAAAATAGTTCGACCTGTTTTTGAGTTCTAGTGCAATTCATTTTCTTTGGTTTTTTAGGAAAATAAACTTTTTATATATTTTTTACTTTTAATGCATAAACTTATGACTCTCCTCGAGAAATAAGGTAACGCAGTTATGGTTCGGGCAATATTTTTGTAACCATTATGGAAAACCAATTCATTTATTAAATATTTTCTTTAATTTATTATATATGGTACGGCAACGGGATGAGGATAAAAATATTTATTTCTAAAAGTATGAGAGTTACATAAGTAGGTACTGAAGTGGACTAATTAGTATAATATTTTTGATTATGCAAACTATCTAAAAAAAGTGTTGCTAAGCAAACTTACTTTTTCTTAATGGAGAGCCCTACATTTCTATGTCTTTTTTGTTCTCTCTGTCTTTTTAGATAGCGAGAAAACCAAGGTACAATATCATGTCTTTCAATGATGTTTCTCATAAAATTTGCCTTGGTGTTTGGAATTTGTATGGTCTGCACCAAAGTGCGCATAAATATACGAGACTCCATGGTTCCTCAAAACATTCATTGACAATATTTTTGCAACGATGGAAGATATACTGGTAAGAGCTCTTGACTCTGTTATCAGATCATTAAGCTCAATTGGGGTTTTTTAATTAATTAAACTAGCTCAAAAAAGAATTTATTTTTAGTAGATCGTTTAGAGAACATTTGCGTTTGTTATATGAGATGTACTCACAATTTCCTAATCATAACTTAAACAATCACATACGAATGTGTAATAGATATTTATCGGTTTCAGGGTATTAAGCGTTTGTTTACATATACCAAAGTAGGTCGGTAACTAACTCATAACTGTATCTGTAAGGTAATAGTCCTTTACCGTACATGGCAACCATTACCATACTGAAAGAACTGTATCTGTACGGGAATATTCCTTTACCGTACATGGCAACCATTACCATACTGCAACCGATAAACTATTGAACAAACCACGGATGTTATTAATCATAACAGCCTTACAGCCAGTCTTATAAAGGCCACTAATCTGACGTTAACTTTAATTCGCTGTTAAAATAAACAAAAGCGCATCAAAACGTCAGTGCTTATGACATTTTATTCATTAGTAAAAAAATTTTGAAGCGCTTTTGTTTATTTTAACAGCGAATTAAATTTAACGTCAGATTAGTGGCCTTTATAAGACTGGCTGTTAGATGTCTTAAAATCATCACTCTACGAGTTCAGATTTCAATACAACATTTGCGGCAGTTATGATACTCATAACATACCTAGATATGTTAATAGCTATAACGATACAAGTTTAATTATGAGCATCTTAACGAAACGAGTTTTATTGCCAGAAAGAGACGGTGAACCGAGTTCAGCGGCAATCAAACAAGTCTCGTTAAGTGCTATAAACAAACGTGTATTGTTAAATGTTTTATCTACAACTGCTTGGATAAGGACTTATTACCTCACTCATTTGACATTTGCTTAATAAAATATTTTTGAAAATGACAGATCTGACATTTTTCCTAATGCACTTTTCACAATTTTGGGCAGTTGTAGATAAAATTTTGTACAATACATGTGTGATAATGCATCATTAATATACTTGTGTGCTTACACACACGTCTATTAATGATAATAATAACTATTATCTTCGTCAATAAATTCTGGTTCAATGTATTTTTTTTTATATAAATGGTAACGATATTAAAATTAATTTGGTTAATAGTCTATAACAACCCCCATGAAGATAAAAACATTTACTTGAATCAGATAAGATGAGCAAAAAGAGATTATTGCAACAAAAAAAGTATAAAATACGGTGATAATCTAAAAATTTATTGAAAAATTATAAATAATATAATTAGGGAAATAGTACAACAATAACAAAAATATATGCTTAAATGCTAATCAACTCGATGATTATTTTATCAAAACACCTGATGACATAGTTCGAAATGTGCCACTGCCTCAAGCTGGTTTTTTAAGTCTGATGTAGAGTATTCGGTTTTTAAAAATGTAAGTTTTAACGATATTCGCGATGCCATTAATAAAATAAATAATAAACGATCTTAAGATCATTTTGGCATGTCATTAGCGTCAGTGAAACAGATAAAGGATATGATTCTTACATCCCTCACTAAAATTATTAATTAGTGCATTATAAATGTATCTGGATTTGTTAAAAATTTCCAAGGTCGTACCAATTCATAAAAGATAACTAAATAATTTCAAACCTATTTTGTTAATACCCGTGTTTTCAAAAATTTTCGAAACTGTATTAAAAAATCAGATACACGAGCACTTTTTGAAAATAATCAACATGGTTTTCGTTCGGGGAAATCCACAAATGAAGCCATAATTCATAAATCAAATTTAATTATTTTTGGTCATGAGAAAAGGGAATAATACGTAGAAATACATTCTGCGACCTGAAAAAGGCATTTCAATGTGTACCACACCAGCAGATTATACAAAAGTTCATTTGATAAAATTGTATAAAGGAGGGAAAGAGTTGTAATTTAATAAAAACGTATACAACTAAGGGAAACAATATACTTACGAAGTAGTTATTTATGATATAAGTGTGTTATATTACAAATAATCCACGAGAGAAATGTTGAGCCCTCGAAATCGCCAGGTTATTTGTAATAAGATGCGGGTGCCGTAGAAAATGTTATCCGACAACTCAATAAATACCTAAAAAATATAAATTTTGTATTGACAGCCTGGAAAAGTTATAGGTGACACAATGGAAAGTACCGAGAAATCAAATAAATTTATAATTAGAGTCGCCTGTGATTCGTGTTATACGTTTGGCAGTGCTGAAGTGTATTGTCAGTATGTGTCAAATTCGAGGTTAGTAGGTTAGGTTTTGTTTGATATTTGACACAAAACGTAACCTGCAAATCTCGAATTTGACCTAGCTTGATAATGCTATCAACAATGCAGTAGTGAGTGAAATGATTTTTACCTCACTAGTGAGTTATGGTTTTTACCTTACTAGTCGATTAAGGGCCACTTTAGACCTAAAATCGATCAAGTAACAGCCGTATAACTAAGAGGTGTTGGATAATAGTTATTTATAGCATTAGCGGGTTATAGTAGATATTATCCACGAATGATGGCAAGCCTCGTAGGTTTAATTACCTCGAGTAGATAATATCTAGTAACTCACGTATGCCATTTTTTTTTCGACTGCCATTTCCTAAAGGAGGCTATTATTTGACACTTTCCATATGTCAAAAGCATGTTGTTATTGCATACAATGCAATAACAATATTATTGCACACATCTGTCACTTTATTGCACACTTCTGTCAAAATTCTGTAGTAAATATGGCGTGTTTTCAATTTAATAGCTATTTGTGCAACAAGTGGACGTTTATGCACGAGACATGAAAATTATAAAACGAAACCGAAGGCTGAGTTTTATAACAGCCAGTAGCTGTCAAAGTTAGTTATCAAAGGTAATTATAATAGTACATACCTGACCTTGTTCATGAAATAATGCTTTAATTATTTAAAAAACACTTTACCTCTAACGAAAGAAGTAACTAGAATAACTTTATAACCTCACTTCCAGTTAAAAAATTCTAAATTCCACACCAGCTGTTTACTTTTAGCACTTGAGCTAAAAGTAAACAGCTGATTTCACTTTTAACACGCTGAATTATGAAACGTCACTTTTAGTGAAAAAAACTAGCGCTAAAAGGCCTACTTTTAGTAGTGGTCGTAGAAAAAACAATGAAAGCACAGCTCACATGATTTCTACTAAATCTTCAATTTGAAATGACGTTGAAGTTTTGTAATCTCTCTTAGCATAAATAAGTGGTACGAAAAAAGTATGTATACAACTCGTATCTAAAGCTTCTTTTTGCACTTGTGAGATTTAAAGAATTCGCCTTCGGCTCATTCTTTAAACTTTCTCACGCATGCAAAAAAGTGGCACTTTAGCTACACGTTGTATAAATAACTATTATCTAACAACTCAATAGATACCAAAAGAGTATACATTTTTTATTGACGGTTGTGCAAAGTCAAAGTTACAAATTAATTGGCAGTGAGCTAAAGCATTTATAACCCACGGGAATGAGTTAAGTAGTTGTAAGTCACATGAGGGTTATGTATTATAACCAAAAGTGTTAGAAGTAACGTAGGTTACGATTCAAACAAAGGTGGCAACTTGGGTTATGATTTTCCCAATATCAACAACACTGAGATTACTTCAACGAAATACATCTCTGAAGCGTTAGCAGCTACTTTTTGAAACACAGCTAGTAAAGAAAACTATGCCAATGCATTAATTAAATTCAAAACTCGTGAAGAACAGCAACAAATACAAATTACCCATAATAGCGTAGATCACTTTAATATGGAAATAAGTCCGCCAGAATTACTCGACATCTATTACCGTATATGGAGCAACCACATGTTTCCAAAAATATGACATCTAGCTATTGAGGTGGTAATCCACAAGCCAGGAAAGACTCAAACCAATACCCTTGTGCCATGTGAAAAAAATCGGAAACAATTATAAATCTTAGACTCTGCTGGTTTCTAAAAGCAAATAACCATCTTACTAAACATCAAAGTGAATTCCGACAAAATTGCTCAACATCTGACCATCTGATAAGTCTTGAAAGCGAAATACGCGAGGCTTTCACTAACAAACAGCATCTAATAGCAGTCTATTTTGACATAGATAACGTTTTTGATATGGCATGAAAACATAATATTATAAAAATCTTGCTGGATTATGGCCTAAACGGACACATTCTAACCTTCTGCCAAAATGTTTTTGCAGAAACACGTTCCAGGGTTAGGTACAACGGTTTTTACTCTAACATTAAAAAGCAACTAAATGGTGTTTCACGGGGCTCTATCCTTAGCGTCACACTCTTTCTCGTTGCCACTAACAAAGCCGTATTCAAAATAGAGGTTCCCGTGAAGATGGATCTATTTGCAGATGGACAATTGGCAACTTAAAGAATTGGTCCAAAAAAATAGGTTTCAAGTTTTCACTAGTAAAAACAATTGGGTGCATTAAAGAACGACTTCAAGAAAAAAACTAAACATCATAAAAGTCCCTCGCACAACGAATTGGGTCTGTGTACTTAAAACCGCTGGACGTAGAGGAGACTTAGGAGGGTTGATACGTTAGGAGCCTTGATACATGTTTAAATTTACCTCTTAAATTTGTTGATATCGGTTATGGTTGGCAACACTAGTACACTGAGATATGGTGAAACATTTGATGTTAATATACCTCGCTGTGTTATTATATTTGTGACATAGCCATGTAAAAGGTAAGTGTAAGAATTTTACTAAAACATAAATGAAATTAGCGAATGTGCTTGAGTGGCAAAACAGAAACTAAACAGCTTTACCCACATTTAGATGTATATTTTGATTGAATATCGTAGGTTATGTATTTTATAAATGCAACTTTATGTAAATATATCATGTATAGGAGACTTGATACATAATATTAAAGGAGACTTGATACATGTATCAACCGTCCTCGTCTGTTTATTCTGCAAAATAGTAAAATCTCTGAACTTTCAGAATGCCATTCCAATGGGCGAAGAAGACAAAGAGGGTTTGGTTTACACACCAAAGAGCCGTTACTTCGGTGACCATTATGAAAGGGTTTGCTAAAACTGGAATATGCCCTTTTAATGCACATATCTTCTCTGAAGACGAATTTCTTAGCGCAAAGGTTACAGATAGACCAGAACCTCCAAGGCGAGAATATACGCCAGATTCCTCTGCAAATGAAGCTCAGCCAGGACCTACAGGTCTACAACAAACACCACCAAATCTTGCTACAAATGGAGCTCAAGGATCTACATTAGATGAACATACATCAGAGCTGACTACAGATGAACTCGCGATTAATCATCAACTTTCGAGTTTTACTAAGACTCTTGAAAACATAAGGCATTTGCCCAAGGCTCCACCTAGGAAAAAACAAACGTTGAGAAGGAAACAAGTCAAAACAAATATACTGACTGATACACCAAATATGAAACATATAGAAGATGATTATACCAATAGACAACAGAAAAATATGAAAAAGATCAATCAAGTGAAGAGAAACATTTTCAGTATGAAAACAACTAATGAAGTCAAAAAAACTAAACCTAAGAAAATAAAGAAACAAGAAAGTTTTGAAGACGAATCTGAATCTGATCTCGAGAATATTTTTGTTAATACTTCATCTGAAGAACTGACTGATATTGAAGATCAGATGAGAAATGAAATAGAGGAAGACAACTTTGTTAAGGGTGTGATCAATGTAAATGATTATGTATTGGTTCGATTTACTACCGATAAAACAATAATTAAGCACTTCGTAGGAAAAGTTTTAGAAATAGCCTGATGTACAACATTAGTCTATTGTGTCATTAGAAGATATCCGATTAAACTGCTAATCGGGATCAACTACCGGTCTTCCGATTACACTATTAATCGGGCTCGACTAACTACCAAACAGGTCTTCCGATTACCTCCTAATCGGGTTCAACCACTAAACCGGTCTTCCGATTACACCAGAATCGGGCTCAACACCTTCCGATTAAACTCTGATTCGGGCTCGACACCTTCCGATACACTCAGAATCGGGATCGACTCATAATAACACATCTGACCAAGTTACATCTCTAGTCAGGATCGACTCAAAACAGTTCATCTGACCAAGTTTTATACCTTGCCAGGATCGACTAAAAACAATTACAATTCATCTCTACAAAATTCGAACAAAGATCAAATTAATCATACGTTTTTCTCCGCCGACACGGAGCCATCTTCCTCCGAGTCAACTAAAATTTTGCCTTGTCCCTAGGGGACATTAATTAACTGATCGGAAGCAAACTTAAATGTTGAAGGGACCTCGGTACCGGCGGTCAAGCTTGATAGCATTCGTTCATTATTTTTACTGAATACAAAATCACCAATCACAAATGACTTTATTTGTGCCTTTCCAGCAGTCGTACAAACTGCATCTCGTGCTAAACGCTCAATATTTTTACTAGCAAGGTGTCTAATTTCAGCCAAATTCGTAGGTTCTTCATTGTCAATTAAAATTTTGTGTAACTCTAAGGATCGTAGTACATCCAACAATTTAGCGGGGCTAAACCCTGTAACTGAGTGCTTTGTACTCTTCAATGCCAACCGGACCTCACCTAAACTATCTTTCTAGCTGTTATCACGAGCAATAAAATGCACTTCTATGTTGTAATTGGAACAAAAGCAACGAAAATAAACTGCTCAACTACAGATCTAAAGAGTAGCTTCAGAATGTGTAGTTCAAAACGTGACCACCGAACTTCTGTAGATGGCGCCAAGTGGAATTATAGTGCACTCAGAATGTGTAGTTCAAAACGTGACCACCGAAGTTCTGTAGATGGCGCCAAGTGGACAAGCCGCCACTGTGCTACAATGCTTGGAAATTTTGCAAAGTGGAAAATCGCCACCTTTCGCCAAAACCAAATAGCGCATGAAGGTGCTCGGGACCTTAGCAACAACTTTGCCCCCTTTCAAAATTTCGATATCTGTAGCCGTTCGAAAGTTACAGGCGATCCAGACAGACAGACGGACGGACGGACGGACGGACAAAACGTTCGCATAAGTGGTACGCTAAAGCTACTAATAAGCACTTGTGAAGCAGTCACCTTGATCACAAATAATTCTACAAAGCGCTCCAAAAGCTAAGTATGTTCTTTCAAACAATTTAGATACCTACGTTGCAGAACAATGAACTTGGTAACGGCGTCAATTGTAACAAAAACGTATTCTTTTTATCGTTTAGTTTTCCAGAAATATCAATATGTACGTGTGCCACGATCGAAATAATTTTTGGTAGGGAATGCATCTGAATTTGAGCTTTTCCCGATTTATTTTTAGATGTCTTTGTTACGAAATATTTCTTGGATGGCCAGCCCTTATTAGTAGCTTCAGCGTACTTATGCGAACGTTTTGTCCGTCCGTCCGTCCGTCCGTCTGTCTGTCTGGATCGCCTGTAACTTTCGAACGGCTACAGATATCGAAATTTTGAAAGGGGGCAAAGTTGTTGCTAAGGTCCCGAGCACCTTCATGGGCTATTTGGTTTTGGCGAAAGGTCAACCTGTTTTCGCAGTGCTGAAGCTACTCTTTAGACCTGTACTTGAGCAGTTTATTACTCTATGTATGAGATCATATTGTCTGTATGTGTTTGCAAAATGCTAACGAAGGCATTTGAAGATTTCCAAGGCATCTGCACCAAGATTCGAATCGAAATACACGTTCCCACAAATTGATTATTGAATTAGTGCCTTTTACCCAAAATCCCGTAACATCTTACATATCAAACAATTATCCACAAATTTATGAACAGTCTTGACATTTTCGAAACCAATAAATTTCGTAACTTATGAGAATTAGGGTCGAATTCATTTGACCGTAGCGCGGCAAATGCTTTGTTTATTTCCGGATCACGTTGAGTCGTCACACTGACCCACTCTTCATACACAACGACTTTATGAATGACTGTGTTTCACAAAACCAATATTAGTGGTAACATATGATGTATTGCAAGAAAAATCAGCTAGTTTTATGCGTTTTTTCATTGCGATAAACGATATTGAATTCAAAAGCTTGCAGACCGTAAAATGCCTTTGCCAAAAAATGCCTGTAGCATTAACAACCGCTAGTTTCAAGCTCGTACAAATGATAGCCCAAATACGAGCCGACGGTGCCACTCGAATATGAAATCTTGGAATTTACACGAGCAGCTATTAGTTCCCGATTTAACAAGGTAGCCTAAGCATTCAACTTCTGTTTTGATTACCATTTTTGCTGACATGAACTAATCGGGCACAGTACAAACTAAAACCTCTATAAATAATCCTTGCATTTCTACGACACTCGAGATTTGCTCGGTACACAAATGATCCGCAACCAATGCCGTTTAAACAAGCCACATTGTTTAAACGTTTTCCATAATAAATGGTTTGCTACAGTCTCTAATCAAGGAGCAATCTGAACCTGAATTAAACAAAAGGAAAGGTCTCACCAATTTTCACGTTGAGCTGTCGATGCTCTTTCCACACTCGCCTCTCTGGAGCACCACCCTTCATTTTCCGACTACCCTACACGTCCACATTTCTGGAATTTTCCATGGAAGGATGTTTTCCTTTCTGTACATGGAGACGGTGACAAATTTCAACGCTTCAATCTAGTATGATGACCAGACGGAAATTGCGCTGAACGTTGGTCAACCTCCCCTGCAGCACGGTACACATTTCTTTGGCATATCTTGGTCGCAACACCATCGCGATTTTACACAGGGTTATCCCACTTCTGATGTCAGAGCTTAGGGGTAGTTCAGGGCGTAACCACTTTGATTTTTACACATTAAGTCCGATAAGCACAGTTTATTGGTTGAAAACTACAATAACCAATAAATAGCCCGCAATGGCGAAATGAACATAACTAATAATAAGGGTTGGAACGGTAATGGTCCGGCGCCCGCAACTTCGTCCAACACCTTTGCTTTTCTATACAAGAATGCCCTGATCTCGGCAAAGCTACTCATTCCCTCATTCCCATATTGTTTGGGTCTTGCAGGCGCCGTTTCATTCAATAGGAAATTACCTATCGCGTTCCTTCTGTGAACTCATAAACAAAACAGTTCAAACGAACCATAACATAACTACAAAACATAACTCATAGGCGGAGACATTAGTCCAAATATCTCCGGCGCCGACATATATTAATGATAATTACCTAATAAATACGTATTGTATTAAATGTGTTGTTTATAAACCTGTATGAAATGTGCATTTCAACTATGTCTCAAGCCTCCCATATATACTGTATCAAAGCTTCTATAATTTAGGAGGTTTGATACAGTTAGTAAATTTTTTAAAATAATATAGTGTGTCCATTCAAGATAAATTTTTGAACATTTGGTGTACGTGACCGTTACTGTTATATAATGGGCTATAGCTATACGGGAAATGGTAATTATAAAAACAATATTTCCATTTTATTTGATGCTTAATGTGTTACGTGTATCTACCCTCGTAAGTCTCCCCTAATACAGAACACAACTATACGATTAGCAACTGGAGCATTTATAACTAGTCCTGAACCAAAATTGTTATACAATGCAAATGAACCGCTACTAAGCAATAGAAATGTCAAGTTTAACCGATAAGTCGGCGATAGCAGCTAGTACTTAAAATCCAGTTCACGAATACGTATTTGCAAAACGTTTCCACCCTATCTATCTCAGTAATCCAAGACAAATTGTCATTTACCAACAGTGTCTTCACATGTGAAGTGTCTGCGATACTGAAAGCCTTAGAATGAATTAAAGAACAACTCCGTAACAACTTTCTGTTACTCTCTGATTGTTAAAGCTCTCTACAGTTCATTACAAAAATGTATACCAGAAAACCTTTAATCCAACAAATCCAAGGGTTACATGCACTCTGAAAATAATGTGATGTTCCTCTGGACTTCCTCACATACCGGAATATCCGGAAATGAAAAAGCAGATCGCGAAGCCAAGGTATGGCTGCCAAGGCAGCCATAACGGGTCTAGGACATCTCGGCGCCGCTATCTCGCCGACGCCACTTCGGCGTCGCCATCTCGGCGCGGAGCCATCTCGGCGCCAGCCAACTCGGCGTAAGGCCATCTCGGCGCCGAATTCAAATTCGCAAACTACAGTGTGCACTACGTAAGAAAATTATTATAAACAAATAATAAATAAAGTGATCGCCAAAAAGCTGGCATCAAATGAAAAAGAAATATTTAGAATTTCTTGGAAAATCAAACACTCACGACCAGAGGTGGTTGTAAAGTGATTACAAATAAGCCAAACAAAACTTGTCACGTGACTTCCGTTATCAGTAAAATTTAACATTATTTAAAAATAATTACGAAACATGCATTTACTAGCCAAGATAGGTACAAAATTTATGAAAAAAAGTTGTTTTCTGGCCTTGAGATTGTTGAGTTTAGATTTACACAACTTCGAAAAACGCCATCTTTTAACTAAGTAAAAATCACTCAATATATCTAATACGGGCTAAATAGGTTTTCGGACAAGCTGTCATCCTGTATAAAATAAAATGTAAAGATTAGCAGTATTTTTGTATATATATTTATATACAGGGTGATTTTTAAGTTGATTCTTTTCGTTTATCAGGAAATAAAGCTAAAAAATAAGCATTTTTTATTTACCACTTTTCCGAAATATCAGAACTAACGGAGGTACAGGGTGTTAAAGTTTTAAATTAAAAACTAAACGGCAACGGCGGCTGGACAATTTTATTTTTGTTTATCTCTGTTGTCAAGCAATGACCTGTCAACTAGTTTTCCATTGTAATTTTCTTAATGTTATTGCTACAATAATGACTCATGTTTATGAAAATAATGAATGAGTGAATATGCTCATTATTTACTGGGAGTGTCGTCAAAATGCCGCTGTCGCATCGCTCTTATCCGCGGAATGTATCTGTAGAAGCGAATGCTGATAATTTTGAACATATCATTTAAGTTAGATAAGTTTAGCTTAATTTTCGTTAAGTAATTTTAGTTCTTACTTTGAAACTTTAACACCTTGTACCTCTATTAGTTTTGATATTTCGCAAAAGTGGTAAAGTTTTTTTTAGCTTTATATCCTGGTAAAAGAAAATCACCCTGTATATACATTGTGTCTCCGGATAGGTGAAACGACGATATAAATTTTCATTTTTGGGGGTTCATCCCTGTTTGGTTAAAGGCGAATTTCTAACAGTATTTCAGTTTTCAAAAGTGAAGTATGCCTTGAAAATGTTCAAAAAACCTATTTTACTATAGAGTAGCGTGCCTTTTATGTAGCAAATTCGACAAAAAGTTATTAAGGGAAATTGTTTAGAATCAACATCTAAGCTCCTATACCAAATTTCAAAATCCGCGGCCAACTTTGATCTCACACATTTCCTTTTATGTTTAGGTCCCATATCAAAGAACTTTCAACAAAGACTACTATAGAAAAACAAATATTTTTAACAAAGTTTTTTAGTTCATAATAAGAAAACTTTGTGAACAATAAAATTGTTTGATTTGGGAAATTAACATTAAAGAAATATTTTTCACGTAAAGGGCACTTTACTTAGAAAATCGCGTTTTTCGAAATTGTGTAAATCCAAAAAGTGCTATTTTTCGGAAATTAAGCAAGATTTCAATGAGATTTTGTATTGTGTGTTAGTTTTAGCAGACTGAACAATCTCAAGGCCTGAAAACTTTTTTTTGTAAAACGTGTCTCTATCTTGACTAGTAAATGCATGTTTCGTAATTATTTTTAAAAAATGTAAAATTTTACTGATAACGGAATTCACGTAACAATTTACGTTAGGCACATTTGTAATCACTTTGCAACCACTTCTGGTAGTTAGTGTGTGATTTTCCAAGAAATTCTAATTTTTTTTTCATTTGATGCCAGCTTCTTGGCGATCACTTTATTTATTATTTGTTTATAATAATTTTTTTACGTAGTGCACACTGTAGTTTGCGAATTTGAATTCGGCGCCTTGCGTCGAGTTGGCTGGCGCCGAGATGGCTCCACGCCGAGTTGTCCCGGCGCCGAGCTGGCCCCGCGCCGAGATGGCGGCGCAGAAGTGGCGGCGCCGAGATGGTGGCGCCGAGATGTCCGGCTTCGAGTTAGCACAACGTATACACGGTCTCGTGTTAGATCAAGTAACCAGATGCACAGGCCTCTAATGGTGTTACTTGTTGACTAATTATATCGTGTTTAGCGAATCGTTTCATCATTCTGCAATAATTAAATATTATAGTTCAATATTTAACTTAAATTCGCCAATTCTTAAACCTGAAACTGATTAATCCTTAAAAATTGTAAAAGTTTAAGACCACGCGACCAGTGTATTTTATGCTCCGATGTTGCATGCCAGCATGAATTTGGCAGTTTTGAGCATTGACGGTTGTGGTGTTGTTTTGAATTCTCACACTGCACTATTATGTAACTTCAGACACGTTATTTCTTTTGCATTAACGACAGTTCTATTCAGACCTAATTACTTACTTTTGAATTGTTTCGGGTAAGTGGCTTTCTATAATATGTGGCAAGCCACTGCTACTTGTCAGATTTAGTTTAGTAAACATAGTTGCCAATCGTGTTAAATTGGATACCTATATTACGTGGTTTTCAATTTCTTTTGAGGTCTCTGCTGTATAAACGTTTAAACAAAACTGGAGTATTAATAGTAAATGACAATAAAATGAAACAATTCTATTTTGTATAAAAAAATGTATTTAATATCTAAAATTATCTTTTCTAAAGGGGATACAAAACAGTACTTTCTAAACTACTAGCCTCCACATAAACATCGAAAGCTTATAAAATCCAAAAGCTAGCAAAGACACTAACGTATAGTGCAACACAGTGAGCTTCCAATATTTGACTTCACCTTGAGGTATCGTATCCAGGGGATCCTTCAGCAAATAAACTCGCCCCCCTCTCGCATATCTACCGAAGTAGACATCCCAATTGAGGGTAGACATGTCGAAAGGAAAGGCCTTTTGATCTACACTATTCAACTTCTTCCAAAGCGCCTGCGTGTTATCATTTCGGAAATTCCACTGCTGAGTGGCAAAGTAAGCGAGGACGTCCAGAAACTTGTTGATTTTCTGGTATCCTTTTACAAGGCTGAAATAGATAAATAATAAAATTCTTATATAAATTACTAGTATTAGAAGAGATCTATATACAGGGTACTAGCTATAGCTCTGGCCAAAAATTGCCCGCATATTCTACTAACCAGACCGGTAAAGTTTGGTTAGAACTATATTAAACACCCTGTATAGAGCAGCGACACGAAAAATGTTATAACGAAGAATGGAGGAAGTTGTAGCTATGCAGTGGTAATACTTACAGTCGCGGTTTGCCAATACAATAAGCCAAAAAGTCAACAATGTATGCTGGAACGGTGTGGAGCAAGAACAGAGTAATCAAATACAAAATACGATTTGATTGTATAAAGGCAAACGGATACCATACTAACAAAGGCGATTTCAAAGGCATGGCATGTTTTTCAGCCAAATGCAAGCAATCTCCTGTAAAGCAATTACCAAGTTATTATTCAAAACAGCAATTTGAGCCGCTAATCATATTTCCAAACTACTTACGCCAAGTAAGAGGTGATTGTGTAGAACAAACGTAATTGTAAATGGGAATGTCCATCGGCTTCTTTTCTGGAAGGTCTGGCTGTAACGTTTGCAGCTGGTCATTTCTAAAATAAGTCATTTATAGAGTTTTATATTATTCGCTGTGTCTTCTAATACCCCTTCAACCTTGCTACGTCCCATGCTGCAGCTATAGTGCAATTGGTAACAAAATCGGCAGGTACTAAGTCTGCCAAACATTCTTTTCTACAGTTTATGGTTCTTATTAAGCCTAATGATCCTCCCACCAAAACCCCAGTTGCGCCATAGACGTTATCAATCCAGCCTTGGAGCGGTTCGTCATAGGTTGCGACCACTGAAATTAAAGTACTCAGTAGTTAATCACTCCGTTAAATTATAAATTAACTGCTACCTATAGATGGACGAATAACAGCAATCGGTATTCCTTTTCCTTCAGTTTTTACAATATCTTCTGCTACAGCTTTAGAAAAGGCATAGGTGTTCGGCCAATCGCCTGTTAAACTAAAACGTAAAGGTTACATTTGTCCAGAAGAAAATAAATATACTTACAAAGGAGTAATATTGTCGAGCAACTCGTGATCAACAGTGTTAACCAAGGTCAAAAGCTTTTCACCGGTTATGGGGGGTTCATTAAATTCTTCTCCGATATCTTTGGTGACACAGTGAGAATATGCCGTTGAAACGTATACAAACGACTAAAAACAAAGCTTAAAACAATAATCTTATTAACGCAAATGTTGCGAAATTACCTTTAAGTGCTTCATTTCTTTGGACAAATTTAGTATGTCCTTGGTTCCCCTAACATTGGTATGCGCAGCTGTCCACATTTTTTCATTGAAGCGAACCGTTGCAGCACAGTGAAAAACGCAGTCTACTTCATCAATTAGCCTATGTCTATCCTCATGGCTCAACCCTAATCCCGGTAGGGCACAGTCGCCGTTTAACAAACTAATCTTTTCAGCAAAGTTAGGTTGGTCCTTTCTTAATAAATCAAAGAACTGAAACAATTGAGGTGGTTTTATCACACATTTACTACTTGTCCAAACTTCTGCACTTACCACGTTTTCCAACATTTCCTCAAATCTCTTCTGGATATTCTTGCCCTTCTTTTCCCGTATTAACATATAAACCCTTTTGATGCCTTTGCACGATCGAAGCAGCTTTTCTATCAACAGCTTCCCTAGGAATCCTGTTCCTCCAGTTATAAATACGTTGCTGTCACTGAAGAACTCCTGAATTTGAGACGAATGCGTCTGTTTTGTTTCAAAAGTTAGTACCATTTTTCTTCCGTTTGCTGAAAAGCCAATCTATATTTATTGTTCATATATAGTAAAGGTCGAAACGGTATAAAAGAAACTGCATTACTTATCAGTAATGACATTGACTTCATAATGAATATGTTACCTACTAATAACAATACCCTGAATAATTGTTGGGTTCATATCATACACAATAAAACTGAACATTGTAATGGAAAAGAGAACCTAAATATATAGACATCCTGGAAAATTTCACGTAGAAGACATGACAGACGAGAAACAACTAGCACCGGAAGCATGAAATATACTAAAAAATTTAAAAAATAAAGTTTTGAAACAAAATACACTAATAGCTAACAGAACTTGACCTTGCTCGCCTGAGTGTCCTTGAAGTAACGTTTTAATATACAGTCGATTTGTACATGTATGTTTCTTATTGTTTGTTAGTATATTTTAATAATTAGATTTTTTTTAAATACTAAAAATGGAGCGGACCTAGCAAGTTTAAGTGCGTAACAGTATGTTTACACATACCGTAATGCGGAAAAGACACTTGTCAAAATTTTTAAAGCATGTCAGAGTCTGCTGTGAACTGGCAGAAAGAGGGTGTGCTTTTGTCATAGTCACAAGTGCACGCCAAGAAACCGTAGCTTGCAATATGTAACCTGGAGCACTCCTAGGGACCAAAACATGTCGTAACAGTAGCCTGTTAACTTCAATGAGAGTTGAAAAATTCAGTGAATATTGTTGTTTGGCGATTCATAAGTCAGTAAGCCGGAAAAGGAAGTGTTCGGGTTCTCAAGTGATGTAATAGTAAAAGCATCACTTGGGATATTTCCTAAAAACACATCCAGGTGGTGTATGCGTCATGCGATATGCTATTATTCACGAGCTTTCATCAGAGCAGGAGCTGAGTGATCTTCCTAGGTGTACGGTGTGCCGGCGCCGGCTAAACAAAACTACGTAGTACACTTTATGTATAAATGCGTGGTAAAAACTTGCTGCTGTGTTGTTTAGTATTTAATTTTAGCACTGTTTAAAGTGTTTAGCAATAGTCTCTTACAGAAAATGTAGAGTGAGTGATCAAATACATTTCAGATTGAATTGGCTCATCTTACATTCATCAAGAAACTAGACCTGAGATGTATTTGATCGCGAAAACTATATATGATATATGTACGTATGTATCTGATTGTTTGTATGTAGGCAAATTGGCTGTTTATGTGATTACAGTTTTGGAGCTTTGGAACGCCTTGGTTCATTGTATTAGTGGCTTTTCCTAACTATGAACTGATATAAACAAAACAAACGAGATCGCATTGCTATTGAGCTAGCTGGCAATTAAAAACAGCAAAATTAATAAAAAGGAGGTAAGCAAGAAACATCGCACTGCAAATTTCTGACTCCTGGGAGCGCCTCTAGATGCCCCTTTGCAAGATGAAAGTGAACTAAATAGTAAGAGAGCGCACAGAAATAAATTGACGGAAGAATGAAAAATATTGTATCGACTTACCTAAAGGCCGAGGTAAAACTTTCATACAAAAATTGTACGAATTAATCTGAAACATATGCAGTAAAGAAGAAATTCAAGAAGAATGGAATTCGGGAATTAAGGAGTTGGGAAATAAATGCTCTGTGCAAAACTTTAACTCGCTTAATAAATATGAAATTACAACCGCATATCGTGAACATGTCAGAATATGAAAATATCAAAAATAACTGACATTGCTGCTTCCTAGTAATTTTGCCACATACTAATAATTGTATGGTCAACTTGTTCGAGAAGAGATGAAATCGATAATAGAAGTTCAATGTTTATCAACGGAGAATAACTAACTTCGAAGAAAAAACTTCGTCTTAAATTACTTGACAAAGAGAAGCAGTAACTGTCAGTACTGTAATAGAGCTGTAATTGAGGGTTTATGCATGATCTATTGACAGATATCTTCAGGGGCGTCTAAGAATAGGTTATACTGCTAAATACTGCGGTGAAGAAGGCAAGGGGAAACCACTTCTCTGGTTTCCCAAGAAAAACCACTACGGATAGTTAAAAATCTGACCATTGTAATAATGGAACTTAAAAGAAATAAAACCAATATAACCTGGATCTGGAATATGTTTGTCTAATTGTATGGTTGAGAATCGCTATCAAAAAAGAGTAACTGTTATGATGGATGTATCTATTTATCTGTGCTCATGCGGCTGACAAAAGTGACAAGGAAATCGAAAAATTGTGTACGCGCTCCTAAAATCTATAAAAAAAGAAATGGTGAGTCCAGGGAGATTTTAAAGGTTGTGAAGTTTGGATATACAAAAAAAAAGCGGGGAGCATTTGATTAAATTGCATTAAAACAGGAAATAGTAATAGCAAACATTTGGGGCAGACTGCCAGATCGAAGATAGTACAACTGGACTTCATTGCAACATGCCGCACAAATACCGATTAGATATCAAATAGGATATATCTTAATATACAAAAAACCGTACAGAAATCGAATATAGAACTACAAAACCTACCTCGAAGCAGATGCAAAAAATTAATCGAACAACTAAAAGGAAAATTAAACCAATAGCAAACACAAGTGACTAAGCAGCAACATCAAGCAGTGTGGAATGATCTGAAAGAAGAGACGATAGCACTTTTAGAATTTTAGTAACAACTAATGAAACAACGAAACAGCAACAGATGACAGAAAAAAATTTAAGATTGATGGATGAACCAAAAAGATATAAAAATAAATATGAAAACAAATACCGCTAACTAACTGTAAAGTAAAAAGAAATACAAACATGCGAAAGAAAAGCGGCTAAAAGAAAAATGTTTGGGAATGGAAGAACTGTTAGACAAGTACAATCGTTGCCCGGTCCCAAGTCTGAGATGTGACAGGAGGTTTGTGGGTTAGGTCAGTTTCCCGCCTATTGTAAAACAACAATAGCTTATACTACCATTTGAAACAATGTACGCGTTAAAAACGATTAAATGATACGAATCTATTAATAATAATATTTTGGAATACAATACAAATAATAGTAATAATAATAATAATAATAATAATAATAATGTGGATAGCAACGCTACTAAGATGCCTCAGAACTGGATGGACCAAACAAAGACAACCATTGCGAGTTAAAGCTTTAAAAGATAGAAGAAAAATAATATTATTACACCAGGCTCTATTTCATTTGTGCGTTACTTTTGCAATTTGCTCTTCGATGCAGCTCGCATCTCTAATATTATTGCCCCGCTCGCTCCTCTTTTGGTGAGGCGCGGTTTGGTTTTTTCGAAAAACGCACGACCTTTGTTAATAAGGTATCTGAAAAAAGATTCTTGGTGAGTACATCCCTTGCAATCGTTTGTCGAGGGCGGCTGTGCTCGCGGACAAGTTCAAGCCTTTTGTGGGATTTGAATTACTTAATCTAGTAAGCTGTTTCCTAGCTGTGATATTATTTCTGTTAACAATTGAGGCGTAAGCTCTGCGGCGTCCTTTGAAATCGCAAGTGAGGCCGATTTCCATCTCTGATGAGATTTTTCTTTTTAATTTATTCGTTTTGTACTGATTCAGTGTTAATTAGGCCTGCTGTTGCGCCTCTACGACGTAATTTTTTCGTCTTTGGAAATGCAGTCCTGACGGCGGCTGTACTGAGATTTTTCCATACGCCGGGAACACGCATTTTATGTGCACGACCGTACAGATAATTGCTCCTGCAGATACCTCCCTGAGTGATCGCTGCCGAGGGCGTTTGTGAAACAGTCGTAAAAACAGTAAGTACATGCAACTTAAATTTTAGGGTTGTTTGAGTCAGTAAAGGGCATTTGCCACTACAGTATTGCGTACTTTTAATGCGAAGACCTAGCTAAAATTGTGTAAAAAATCTCTCGCAGTGTGTCCTTGGGAACCCAGCTTACAGTAATCACAATTTATACAGTTTTATACCGGTAGAAGTGAGCTACGTTTCATAAAATTAGCTGGATGGTTGCATGGCATCCAAATGTCAATTTTTGTCATTTTGTTGCTGGCATGGGCGCTTTTAATTTATTGTTTTTGCCACATATGTGAGGTTGAATTTCACTTGTGTCATTTTCATTGCACTTGACTCCAAATGTAATTAATTTTTTTGCGCAGTAGAGCGCCAGGTGTTACCTGAATTGCTTTAATAATATTATTTCATAAATTACGATTGGTAATTATTACATTGTTTGAATATCAAAAGGCTATTTACTATTACTGATTTATATTTTCTTTGAGTATTTGTGCTATGGCTCTTCATAAACCTTAAGGCGTTCTTTTAAGATTTAGGTCAAAGTTAAATGCTTACAAGGTAGGTGGTGTTTGGTAGCTAGATTAGTTTTTATGTTGTGTATAACGACTGGCGCCCATTTTGTATTAAAATTTAAATGATTTTTTTGTAATTGTAAGAACCGCTGCCTAGTCCTTATTCACGCCATATTCTACCGAGAGTTAGAACTAACTAGGGTTGTACTCACCTCTTGTTTAAGGGTGGTGAAATAGGAAGTGACCATAAGCTAGTCTTATGCAAGTTTAGCCAAAAATATGAAATACAGAAAAATTTAATATACAATTTTATAACAACGAATCAACAAAATTTCTGAATAGACATACACTGACAAGAAAAATCTAAGTAATTTAGTAATTGTAGAGAAGAATGCCCATAACAGTTTAAAGAAATTAGAAGGCAATGTTATAGAAATCTGCAATAGAAACAGTATAAAGAATTGGTTACAAGAACAATATGACTATTTCAAATATCAAGTAAACAGAACGGTGATAATATAATAATATATCGTATACAAAAAAGTTAGATATGAAGTTATAATAAAATAAATAAGATGCAACAGGACCATTCTTTAAACAACTAGAACAGGCCTTCCTTGGACAACAAAAACCAGCATGGAGAATAATATAAAATCGAAGCAAAGAAATAAACGAACTTTTCACACTACAAACAATAAGCATAAATACATGCAAGCAATATTCCAACAATTAATTTCTAGCAGATAAAAAATTAAAGCGAATCTAACACCACTGACGATCTCCTTAGAAGAGGTAAAACGAGCCGTTAAATAGTTAAAAATAAATATCGCCAGGAGAAGATCTGATAGGAAACTAACTTATTAAAAGTGGCAGTCCTATTATAATAGCAGCAGCTTATAGAATTATTATTAAAGTAATAACAGAACAGATAATACCTTCTATATGGCTTTTGTCAATTATCAGAAAGCTTTTGACAGTGCTGAATACTGAGCAATAATAACAGCTCTTAAGCATGTAAGATGTGACTGGAGATATTCCAAACTAATCCAAGACATCAATTAAGCAAGGAGATAAGTTATCTCCAAAATTAAACACAAACGGAGAAAAACCGCACAACTTAAGGTTTACAGTTGATGTGATTTTGATTACGGATAAATTTGACGAACTGTAGAAGGTGGCAACAGAACTAAACGACGAGTCAAATAAGATAGGGCTAAAAATATATCTATAACAAAAACGAAATATATGTTGAGTAAAATCGAAGAAAACAAAAAGAAACCTTAAAATTGAAAATGAAGAAATAGAAGAAGTAGATAACTAATTTGTTTAGGATAAAGGATAGCCAAAGGAAAAATTAATCAAACATTTGCATGAAAACCCGAATAAATTAGGACGAAGTGCTTTTGGAAGACTAAACTACGTGTTTCGAGAAAATTTCCAAAATTATCAAAATACCCAAATTTACAATCAATGCATTATACCATTTCTCATAAATGGCACAGAGATGTGGCCATTGACTAAAGATATAATGAACAAGATGAAAGTAGCTCACTTAGAGATGGAAGGCAAAATATTGGAAATATCACTTAGGGACAAAAACATTGACACTTGGATAAGACAGATAGAAGAAGAGTGGAAGACATCGAAATAAGGATACCGATCCATAAATGGAGATGGACAGGACATGTGGCTAAGATGTGTGAAGATGGATGGACGAAAGGATCACAGTGGAAAACATAGAAGGGAAAGAGAAAGACGAAAAGACCAAATCTAAAATGACTTCAAATCAAATCTAAATAGCGCAAGACAGAGATCAGTGGAGTTTAATAAGGTAGGCATATGTCCAAAAACGGTTGATAAAAGCTGCATAAAGAAGAAGAGGAGAACTACCGCCCCAATGATTTCCATTATTTTAATTGCATTATTTAAAAAGGGTGACAAAATGAAGTCAGGAATTAGTCTTCAAAGTGGTGGCGTAAAATTAAAAATAAAAATAATAATCAGCAAATTAATAGAAATAGTTAGCTTCGAAGATGAACAACAGAGACAAATTATAGAATCGTCTTTGGAATATAACAAGATAGAGTACATGCGTCTTTATAGATCTTCAAAAAGCCTTTGTCACAATAAGATTGAATGACGTTGATATATCAAAAAAAAATCCCACCATAGTTAATAAACACAATAAATGACATATACACCAACGTCACACTTAAAGCGAAATGCAACGAGGAATTACAAAACCAATAAAAATATTAAAATACATAAGACAAGGTGACTCGTAAAACTCAATATAATTTTAAACTATTCGATAAAAGAAACAACGCGATTGAATAATTACAACATGGGAAGGAATAAATTTAGTATAATAACATATGCAGAAGACAGTTTATTAATAGAAGAATAGAAAACGAGCTATTAAACCTGCTGTATAACTCCACTAGTACGTGTTCCAAATGCAATTTGAAAATATCTTCCCAAAAACCAAAAACCATAGGAATATCTGAAAAACTAAGGAGACATAAATTAGCATTGGACAAACAAATAATAAAAAGTAGCATTTTTTGGTTGTTTAAATAGTGTGCTCTGGAACAACAAATACAGGGTGGCCTTAATAGTTGTTCAAATATTTGAATTGGTAAAAGAGGACAGTAAAATAATATGATTAATCCAACACATGTCTTTTAGTTTTCGAAATAAGGCAAGTTAGAGTTTTTTCTAAAAATGTTTGTAAGCCACAGATAAAATTGAATAAATGTAATATCTTAAAACCAAAAATTTTTGAAAAATACCGCAAAATCTCAGCATTGTTAAAATTCATTGCGTGGTATTTTTCAAAAATATGAAATTAACATCACATTAATACCAACGTTATTAAAAACAGGCTCCTTTGAGTTTTAATTACTACATTTATTCAAACTTGCCTGTGGCTCTCAAACTTTTTTAGAAAAACTTATTTTTTTCGAAAAATAAAAGTTGTTATATAAGACATTATTGGACTAATGATGTTATTTTACCATCCTCTCTTACCAGTTAAAATGTTTCAAGAACTATTAAAGTCACCCTGTATATACAACCAGAAGGATAATTTCGTCTGCAAGAAACGAGACGAGAAACAACTGAGACGAGATAACAAACCGAAGTAACAGAAGGGAAGGTATAATGAACAGAATACCAAATGCAAAGATACGAGAAAACTGTAAAGTTACAACATATTTGTATGAATTGCAGATCGAAGAAAGGAATTCGGCGAGCATATAATAACAATGGATAAAGACAGCATTGTAAGATCAAGAGCTTTGAGAGTCCTATCAGAAGTTTCAAAGTTAATGCAGGTAACTATTTTGAAGAGAGCAGCAAAATGTCACACAATCAAACTATTTGTATCTAAGGGTTTCGTTGTTATAGAGGGTGAAAATTAGTTTTGAATAAAACAAAAATTATTCTTCCGTTCAGTCATTTATAATCAGTCTCCAATAATAACTATACGATACCAATTCGAAACGAATGCTTGATTCGTTCTTAAAAGTGGAAAAGTGAATGAGTCACTTCTCACTTGTAAAACGCCGAACAAAAGATATACATATAAAAGCTGTAAACCTAAACAAACTATTTGTAAATAAAGGCATGGCTAGGAAATTCTAATTTGTTTGTAAATGTATTCAATTCACTTCCATTAAAATGCCATTTTTAAAGGAAATGCATTAGAATATGGAAATTTTTATTGTCAAAGCAGAATTGAACTTACGATTAGGTAATTTTAAGCAAACGTTGACATTCGAGGGCAATGTTTTCGTTACATTTCTGGATTCTTGATCCATTCATACCAACAGCTAATTTACAGTAGGTACATACTTTCATCTAATATTTATTAATAAAAATTTATATTTAACTGTATTTGATAGTACAGTTGCAAAATTTTAATATTCATTAGTTATAATTATTGTGTTTTCTAGACACTTTTAGGTAATTTACAATTATTCGGCACTGAAAAAATATTAGCACCGTAAATAAACCAAAGAACGTTATGGTAAGTTATGGATAAGCGTATAAATGCGTTATTAGGATTTCAAATTGTGAAATTAAAATGCAATCACAACGAACACGTAATTACAATGGTTGACAAATGGGTAATCGTAGGTTTTTTTGTAGTAAAACACATTTTTATGAGAATGAAGTGTTAATCATCTGCAATTTTACCAAAATTCAAAAAGAACACATACTGAAAAACGTTTCCGTTAGAAAGCCATTTACAATTATACTACTTATTACATAATATGAAAGAAATATATGAGTTTAAATTGATCAAAATGAGGCTTTAAATGTTTCAAAATTGTGACACAAAAGTGTACAAAAATTTTTTATAACAAATGTTAAAAATGGTAAAGCTTGATTTTTGTGGTTGTAGAAATTGACATTCAACAATTTCCACTAAAGGCAAGAAAATTAATCAACAAAAATTACTACAGTTTCAATAAATACAACACTTACATATAATTTTCAATCAATCACACAACTAGTCTTTGATGCTGAAACTAAAGCTGAAAAATTCACCACTATGCACTACTATGTCATGTACGAGTATTGGTTCTGCAATATCGTTTCTAAAAATGCCCGTCCTTTTTATGCCACTTCGATTATTTATTCCAAATTAAAGCCCTCCTTCAAATATTATGCAAATTTGTAACGCAGTCTTTCACCTCAGTGATAATTGGCTATCTTATTCGAAAAAGGTTTGAATTGCTGAACGCTTTAGCTATGAATCAGTTTGTTATTTTCTCTATTAATATTAATAAAGTTTAACCGCTGAATCGGTTTTAAATAATGGTTTAATCAAAAATCGTAGTCAATTGACAATTATTAGCTCCAGGTGATTTTATACTTCATTGTAATGTGATTAACTTTCAAGTAACAAAGTAAGAAAATTATCAGAATAACAGTAACCAAATATTTTTTCCTTCACCGTGGGAAACAGTAGCTTTTTACTGGTGTTGCAATGGATATACGGATGGGGCCATAATTATATATAACAGCAATGAGATAACATCAACAACAAAATAGAATGCTTAAGTAAGAAAGAGATGACCATACGAAAAATTAGTTTAGTAGGCATGTTTGGTTGACATCTGTCATAATTAAAATGAGCGTCAAGCCTACTCGAATATTTACTACTATGTTTATTACTTTCTTACTCAAGCAATACCTGTTATTTTCCTGCTCATGTTATCTCATTGCTGTTATATACAGTGCGTAAATTAAGTATGGAAACGGTGGTATTATTTGAATACAGCCATAGATAGAACTCTGAAATGTGGTATAGAAGTAAAACATACTGTTTTCTACTAATATTCGTGGTTCCAATTTTTTATCGATCGTTACGACTGCAGCACGGCCAACTTGATTATTTTTTTAAATTGAAATGGGGGTTGAATGTACCATCATTAGAAAGCTATTTTTGTGTAGAAACTAACGATGTAGCACTTGATATAGCAGTTTTGAAAAATAACTTTACTATACCAAATTAAAGGTTGTAGATAAAAATTTATTAGTTAACTGAAACCGATAGTAAGCGGTGAAAACAAAATGCCACTATTAATTGTTTAACAAATATTAAACGTCAAAAATTATAAGTGTTGTTTGAATTTGCGTAGTTAGTGTGAAAGTACAATGGAAAATCTTACAGAAAAGGAGAGAATAGAGATTCTCGTGATAATGGGGTATGGTGATAGAAGACGTAGTTATGCGGAAGTATGTAAATTCTTATACAATGATTAAATGGGTATTCTTCATAAATGTACTGTTTAAAGTTCAAAAACAAAACAAAGCATTCACCGCCAACTAAATTTTTGGCATATCTAGAGCCGTTGAAAGTAATATTCTCAAAGTTTAATTTGGTATAGTGAAGTTATTGTTCAAAACTGCCATATCAAGTGCTACATCGTTGGATTCTACACAAAAACAGCTTTCTAATGATGGTACTTTCGACCCCCATTTCAATTAAAAAAAAATAATGAAGTTGGCCGTGCTGCAGTCGTAACCATCGATAAAAAAATTGGAACCACGAATATTAGTAGAAAACCGTAAGTTTTACTTCTGTACCAAATTTCAGAGTTCTATCTATTGCCGTATTCAGATAATACCACCGTTTCCATACTTAATTTATGCACTGTATAATTGTGGCCCCATCGGTATAATATACTGTACTTAGAAAACGTACGCCTTTCATATATATTTCTCCATTATTTTCTATTGTTTGCTGTTATTTTTATTTCCTCCATTGTTTTGCCTCTCTGCTCTCCTATTTCTTCTATTCTACTTATCCAGTTTTACTTCCATCGTTCAACTCTTCTTTTTATATTCTTCTTGCTTGTATTACTTTCTTGACTAGTCTGTCTTCACTCATTCTATGTATGTACCCGAACTACTTAAATTGTGTCATTTCTAGCTGTTTATTAATTGGTGGTGCAAATCTTCCGTTATTTTTCATTTCTGATTCTATCACATTTTGTTTTTCCTGCTATTTTTCTTAAGTGTTTTATTTCTGCTGCTATTACTTTAGTCTCTTGTTTTTTTTTTGGATTGGCCAGCTTTCGCTTGCATATAGTATTGTTGGAACCGCTATAGTTCTAAACACGTGTATTTTTGTTTGGGTTCTTAGTTCCTGTTTTATTTAATGCATAGTATACATTGTTCCCTTTCTTTATGCGATGTATTATTTCTGAATTTATTGTTCCGTCATCTGATAATATGCTTCTCAAGTATTCCAAGCATGGTACTTAATTTCTACACTGTATAAAAAGAATTAAAAACATATAATTTGAAAAACCTATTTGCTATTTGTAATCTGTTACTTTAAGAATTTGGTAAATTGTTGTTCCTTATATTGGATCAAATATTTTCATTGTTGTTAACAGAGAATAGTCTTGGATACCAATTTTGCTCGTAAGCAACGACGTAAATAACTAATCAAATGTGTTATTTGCTGGAAAAATTAACCAAATTTAATAAACACGTTTAATATATCTAAGCTTGCCGATATAGAAAATAGCCAACGTTGCCAGTTTAATTATTATTATAGTAATGAACATACATTGTTCCAAAATTTACTTTTGCTTTGGGTATGCTCAGATGCCCATGAGTTCGTTACCACTCAAATGTATAAATACAGCAATAACACAGTGGAAAATGTAACTCGTGCAATATTTCTAACTAATTTCAAAACAGATCATAATTAGTAATAATATGTACCCAGAATTAGAAAATTTTCTCTGGTAAACAGTCCGGATCGATGCTAGTTGGAGGTCGGCACTCACTATACGCTTCGGTTCTGCGCCGTTGCTCTCCTGGATCATCTCCAAGAAAGTTCGCATACGGTAGCTCCGGTGCATTTGAACTAAAAATAATTGGTGTAATAAAACAGATGCTATTAATGTCGCCGAAAATGGCGATTGTTTACGATTTTTGTGTGCGGGCCAATTCAATGGAATAACGAGTTTTACAGTGCTTGTGGCATGTGTAATTAGGATCTTAAACTAGCAGGCAGCGGAGTTTCCTTAGTATATATGTTTGGGTCCCAAGATATAACTTAAACAGAAAATGTTCACCTAGAGCGAAGTCCGCTTTTTCACTGCTGTGTTTCCCGGCGAGCGCTGGAGGATCGCTTGTGCTCTCGTGCCTCGACCGGTCAAAGTACAATCAGCTTTCTAAGAATTGCCAGAAAATTTGCCGTCGGATCAACCGCGTTCTTGCTACAGGTATGCTAGTGATTTATTGAGGCGTTTGATTATAACAACTTTGGTGAAGCGGAATAATTATGGTCAAATTGACCTAGTGGACGCCGGATGCGGGAAATATTCTACGAGACGGGTCCTCACCACAAGGCAGAACTAGGTTAGGAAAGTATTAGGAGGATGGAAGCCCAGGGACTCAAATGGTCAGGCCCCCGGAGGAGAGACCTAGAGGGGGACGTCAGGATCAGGATCTGAACTTCAAGTGATTGAAATGGGTGCGAAATTTTCTCTTATACTTTTCGGTCCTCATTATCGTTGCAGTCGCTCCAAGTACAATTGAGTGGCAGTGGTGCTGTGTTTGCTTGTACGAGACTCTGCGCAACGCTGATGGACGTGTTCTTATCTTCTGCTTAACCTTCCGTCGGGCGCAATATTTTGACCGCCGAGTTCGGGCGCACTTCCAAAAAACATAATAAACACCTAATTAGGTTTAATTATACAACTGCAAGTGGTGAGCATCATTATTAGATAAGTCAAAATAAAAGAAAACAAAAGTTTCTGCAAAAAAACATTTATTTGACTTGAAACAAATGAAAAGAAAAAAAATTAGTTACATGTTTGGGCGCAATGTGCCCCATAGTCCAGATTGATAAATCAAGGTATTTTTAGAAAATTATTAAAAACCTTTACAGTATTTAGACGTCAAGCAACCGTAATAAATAATTTTTATGCAAATATTTCGAAAATACGTACCTTGAAAAATGTGGCGAGTTCGGGCGCAATGAGCTTCTCGGAACAAACTTTGAATAATTTTCACTATTGAAGGCCAAACTCAAAATAAGTTGCAGGGTTGTGTATAGCCCACCAAAATATTCAGCTGCTATGTGCGATAGATTCCAACGCCGCCTATCGGTGGCGCGAGATAACAAAATTGCCGCGCTGTGCCTGTCAGATCAGTTGCGCCCGACGGAAGGTTAAGCGCTAGGGCTGTATAAATGCAGATTGTGACGGATTAAGCGCCGTACAAGTTTCTGGCATAATATTGATGCTATAGATAAATTTGCTACTGGCGCTAACGTTACATTATTATAAAAATGAAAATTTGAACAATGAAAAACCTACACTTTGTGGAGCCTTTCGTTAATGTTGAAAAAGACACTGTCGATGAAGAGAAACGTCAATATAAAGAAGTTTGCTACTATAATAGTTTTCGTTAAAATAGAATTGATAGGGCAGAAATACTACGGAAATTTTCAACAAAAATTAGGAATAGGAAAATTCTTAAAATAAGAAAGCCGATTATACAACCTGCGCTTAAACTTAAGTTTACATTTTTCAAAGAAATTTTATTCATTGTTTTAAGTACCGCTTCTTGTCGACCATATTGATGAGAAGAATTTACTTTTCTTCAGCTTGAAAGTTTTAAAGACATGGTATCATGTATCTTGATTGAAGTTACCAATATAAAAATCAACATACGAAGAAAATTTACAATTTCACGTCGCAAATTTAAATATTTGGATTTCTTTAAAATTTTGAGAAAGTATTCCTCTTTCGCTCACCGAAGAATTTGAGAAAAGCAACGCTTAAATCCAATAGATTAAGAGATAATTTCGTAATTAGTAGTCAGAATTGGTGGTCAAATGTGGAGGAATGGAGAACTTCATAAGTGGGATAGCAAGACGAAATTAATTTAGAAGTAAAAAGAAAATCAAAATAGTTAAAGCTGTAAAAATAACTAACTATGAAAAATTGGAATGCAACAAAGATTTAATGGTATATAGAGAAGAGAGGTTAGCATACTTAATAAAACAAAAATTTTAAATACTTTAAAATGGGACTTTATATAGAAAGAATAAAGGGTTTATTCATAACTTTCTTCGCAAGCGGACGTTTTGAAACTAATAATTTTTAAAACATCAAAGAAAAAAAATTTTTTTTTAAGATGTTTACGATGTATCTGTTGGATGCAAAATATGCCTACTTTTAATTAAGGGTAAGTTATATGCAAAATATTACTTTTAAACTCATTGTTCTCGAGTTAAAGCAACAATAAGCAAATTTCATTTCTCTAAAGTGGTCACTTTGTGTATATTTGCCCCAAAAATATATTCGATTTCGAGTCAGGTAGACATCGAATCCACATGCAAAATATCGTCTTCCTTCAATGAGTAGTTCTTGAGCTACACCGCCAAATGATGAAAAGACAAACAAGCAGAAATACTGGAAGATGATAGTTTCATCATTGCAATACTTGCTTCGCTTTAGGCGAGGGAAGAAAAAAGATTAATCAATTTTGTTACCGCTAACGATGTCTTTATTGCAAATACCTTTTATAGCTCTAAGAATGTTCGTCGACGGCCACCATGCTAACACCTGTGGTAGTCGTTAACCCCTAACAAGGAAACTCTTCCTCAATTTTCGGCAGGCAAGGCTAGCCACCTACCTGGCATGCGAGTAAAGAAAGCTCATAGATCCACAACTTTGTGGAACTACACAGACCACTGCCTAATGTAAAAGGAAGAAGAAGAAGACCTTGCATAAACTAACTTAGTCAAAATCAACGATAAGTTAAAAGAAGCTATAAACTCTGTACGAGTTAAAGCTGTGTTTATGAGACGAGAGGAATTTAACCACAAAATTAGACAAATATAGACTTAAAACGCGACAAAAAGATGAAATTAGATTTTTCAAAATCAAAGATTTACAAATATGGGAAGACTACCAAGAACTGTAGGATAAGGAAATCGACAAGAAGAAAGAAATCAAGAACCCGAAAAGTACAAAAGACAATTGAAAAATAGTCATGGAAAGAATAATAAAAAGAGAAGGAACCTGCGTGACTGTGTGAAACTGGAGAAAAATGTAAGATAAACTGCTTGTTGGGACGACATAAGAGGAAGTAAGATAAAAGAAGAAATTTACGGAAAATATGTTTACAAAAGAACGTACAGTGAGCGACATATGAGTTTAACATTTTGAATTTTTGTAATAGAATTTGCAAATTAATTGCTCTAGTTCTAATTGCTGTAATTATTTAATAATGCTATAGGTAGCTCTTAACCAAGGTTCTAATATCGTTAAGGTAATAACATTCGAGTCAATATTTAAAATGTTTATTCTTAAGCCTAATCTACAAAAGAAACATGTATGTAACTTAAATAAACGTATTTATACTTGAGGATAAACAAAAGAATTCTTCTTGGGTGATCTGAAACTCCGATGAAAGCTGCAACATCTTGAACACCTTGCACAACTTTCAGCATCTGCTGTCGAAAATTCGTGCGCTGTCCTCAGTTCGTTAGTAAATACTAAGCTAGAATACGGTGCTTTAAGTGTACACCAACTTAATTAATTTAAGGGTGTATAAATCGGAGGGTTTGAGGGAAATATGGGCCAGAAAAGTGAAATCAATGCCTCTTCTTGCATCTCGGTTAACAGTAAGAGACTCGGGCAGCTTGCAGCACGAATTCGCAAAGCGTATTTGGTCCTTCGAAGCTGCAGAGACGTTGAGCAGCTCGTGGCTCAAGCGACGGGCTTTACGCCGCTTGCTTCTTGAGCACCCAGGATGAACTTACCAAGCAGGTAAGTTTCTACGGGGCGTTTCCGCAGGGATTTGTGCCAGCCTCGATGTGTTGCAGTCGCACTCTCAGGCCACCTGAAATTAGTAATGGTTTTATGTTTACGATTTTGCAAGCGGCGGACAGGAAACAGGAATTTCGACTGGATTTCTGAACTTCTTCGGCTGACACCTGAAGCTGCGAATTATAAGGTCGGAGTGCATTTACCTTGTACTCCAAGTGTTACTCAATAGAGAACCGCTTCCACTCTCATCAGCACGAGCTTCCACCCGCATTCAGCTTAGAAACCAGGTGTTAATTAATAGAGAACCTCTGCCAGGCTTATCAACACGATATTCCGTGCGTATTCAACTTGTAAACCAGTTGCTCATTAAGAAGGAGGTTTCCAGGCTTATCGACATGGCATTCTATGCGCATTTAGCTCGTACTCTAAGTGTTACTCAATAGAAAACCACTTCCAGACTTATCAGCACGATCTACCCTGCACATTCAGCTGAGAAACCAGGTGCTACTTAATAGAGAACCTCGCCGTGTGGGGTCCGGCGTCGGGCTTAGACTCGTAGAATAGTCCCACGGTATGTCCTGCCTGGCGTAAGAGGCGACCTAAAAGGACAGCACACACATTTACACATACACCCAATAAACACATCTACACAACATGTACACGGGGGCAGGGAAGACCGGTATCTCCGTTTTTCAAGAAGTATCGAGGTGGGGCCCTGGTTGGGTTGATCTGGCAGTGGTAGCTGGCTTAGAAACCAGGTATGGCACACCTGGGCCGACGGGTAGTATAGGGGCCCACCCTTACCTAACCAGCGTAGGGGGCTGCCCTTTCAACCGTCGAAAAATCCCGTGGTATGTAGTAGTGCCAGGTGGTGCCTGGAATAGGGCCCTGCTGCGTATCTCGGGGGGCTTCGTCAGCGGCGGCCCAGACCTCTTAATCGGGACCAGCTCTGCCATGATACTTCGCGGAAACTGGTACACGGAGGACTCTAACCCCAAAGCAATCATACATATCACTTCACGCACACTAATACAGAACAAGCACAAACAGAAACAAAATACACACCATCCCCAATTACAGAAATATGGAGGAAGAAAAAATGGATTACGATTCTAACGTGCCACAAAACCCGGAGCACCCTAGCTCCAAAAAAGTAACAGAGGAAGGCTCCGAAATAAATTCGGAGAAAGAGGAACTGCTTATCGGGTCATCCGGCAGTGAATCCGAGGGGGAGACTAGCGTTTCCCCCATGGATAAAGCGGCTAGGGAGGCCCGTCGCAAAGAGAAGCGAAAAGAAAATAAGAGGAAGACCAGAACGCTTAAGAGGCGAGAGGAGAGGGCAAAACGGAGGGAACTGCGGGAAGGCCAGGGTCCATCGGCCCAGGCAAGCCAGGCAGAACACTCTTCCCAGGAAGCGGCTGACAAGGATCCTAGGGAAGCAAGTCCAGGCGACTCTCCAAAGAGTGGCCAGGGCCAGCAACCTAGGGGCCCAGGTAAGCTGCAGAGACAGCCGTCGGGAAAAATAAGAGGTCCGGAGGCGAGGAGAGCAAAAGGGGCTGCTGCACGCAAACCCATAGAGCTCATCACGCACTCCATGGGACGAGTCAGGGTAACGGAAGGCCAACCAGGTCCTTCAGGTACCCGACCGACCATTAAGAGACCGAGGAGTGATGACACTCCCCCAGAGGCAGTGAAAAAAAGGCCAAAAAGCTTACCGAAGCAAGCAGGGAAAGCCAAGGCTTCTCATCCTTTGAGAAAAACCACGGCTAAGTCCCAGCGAGCAACGGAGCCGAAGCCGCCTAATAGGGAGAACCAGGTTGTAATCAGGTCTGACCGACCAGATGGCCAGGTTCTCCCAAAGGAAGCTGAGGCTATTAGAGCAAACATAGTTGCCGAGATGTTTAGTGCCATGGCAGGCCCCGAAGGGGGTCCCCAGGGGCCAGAACTCCGGTTCAGGAATTCAGGACTAGTGGAACCAGGCTGGTTCTTAGTAACTGCCCAGGACGACACCTCAGCAAGATGGCTGGAGGGCTGGACACCTCTCAGTGCCGAGGGAGTCACCTTTGCCCCAACAAGGGCATCGGAGGCACCATGGCCAGAGAAGGTGGGTTTCTGGCTCAGAAGCCAAGAGGAGGTTGACCTGGAAAAGCTGAGGCAGATGCTTTCAATGCAGAACCGCTCACTAAGAGTGGAGCAATGGAGGCATGTCCAGACGACAGGAGGACCAGGAGGGTGGTTCTTGACCTTCATGGTCAGCGGAGATACTGTCCGAACTCTGGAGGAGTCTGGGTGGCAGCTCTACTACCAGTTGGTAACTCTCGCAGTGTGAAGGGTGCCGACGTGGAGTGGAGCAGTCCGCCAGGACTCTTCTGAGGCCGGCGTGTCAAAGCAGGCCAAGAAGGAGAACTGAAAGGACCACAGCCCCCGCACCATTAATTCCCCATAATGGATTTACTGCGGGTAAGTCAGATCAATCTTCAGCACAGTAGGGGCGCTACGGCAGAGCTGATGAGCGCCCTAACTGGCAGGAGAGAAATAGTCCTCATTCAAGAACCGTATATTTACAGGAATAAGGTCAGGGGACTGAGGATGGCCAACTACGATGTAGTGGTTGGCAAGGAAGTGGACGATCGACCCAGGACCTGTATCATGGTGTTCAGGGATCTCAGCATGGTACCACTACCGCAGCTGGGAACCAAGGACCTCACCGCAGTGGTTCTGGAGCATCAGGTAGGTGGTAGAAACCATAAGGTAGTAGTAGGAAGTGCGTATTTTCCCTCGGATAACGCGCGTATACCTACGGAGGAATTCGAACGTTTAATATCGTTTGCAAGAGATAAAGGTCTTCCGGTAATTGTCGGATGTGACGCCAATGCACATCATTCGGTGTGGGGGAGCTCATACATTAACCCTCGGGGCGAAACCCTACTAGAATATTTGGCGTCCACGGATCTTGAGATAATGAACAAAGGTATAGAGCCCACTTTTGTCAATAGCATCCGAAAGGAGGTAATTGACATTACAGTGGCATCTAGGTGTTTTTCAATCAATATTGAAAACTGGAAAGTGACGTCGGATATCGTGACATCTGATCATCGTATGAGCAGAATGGAAATGAATTCCGATAAGCCTCTGGAAATTCCCTACCGGAACCCCAGGGCAACAGACTGGGAAAGTTATCGTTCCAGTCTCGTCCGCCAAGGAGGCCAACCAGAGGGAGGTATACGCACGAAGGAACAATTAAGTAAAGATGTAGAGCAACTGGCAAGTAAAATTGTCTCCGCTTATGAGGAGGCTTATCCTCTCAGGGAGGCTCGAGTTCGTAGGGTACCATGGTGGACCGGCACTCTAGCCGATCTGCGCAAGGAATCCAGGCGAACCTTTAATAGTGCTATCAGAGAAAGGACACAAGCCTCATGGGACACATTCAAAATGGCCAGAAATAGGTTTAAAAATGAGTTAAGGCGCAGCAAAAGATCTAGCTGGCAGAAATACTGTGCAGAGTTAAGCTCAGTATCAGACTCTGCTAGACTGATGAAAATCTTAAGCCGCGAAACTAGTCAAACAGTAGGAGCGTTAAAAAAGGTCGATGGAATGTGGACAACATTCAGAGAGGAGTCTCTACAACACCTCCTGGAAGTCCACTTTCCAGGAGACGGCGCCATCCAATTACCACCCATAGCAGAACAGGAACCAGTTTCTATAGAGAACTGGCAGTTCACTGAGGGAATTATAACGGAAGGTGCAGTTACATGGGCAGTACAGGAGTTCGATCCCTTTAAGTCGCCGGGGCCAGATGGAATCTTCCCAGCATTGCTTCAGAAAGGCCTGGATATCCTTCTTCCATATATAGTAAGGGTATATAGGGCCAGCGTAGCAATGGGATGGGTCCCAGAACAGTGGAAGGCAGCCAGAGTGGTCTTTATTCCCAAGACGGGAAGGGAGGACTACACAACTGCCAAATCATTTAGGCCCATTAGTCTTACATCCTTTCTTCTAAAGACCTTGGAAAGGATCATTGATAGGCATCTAATGGAAAGGGTAATAACAACACACCCATTCCACAGGAATCAGCACGCATACAGACGTGGAAGATCGACTGAAACTGCACTCCACGCTGTCGTGCACAAGGTCGAAAGGGCACTACACCTAAGGAAGTGGCCCTTGCAGTACTTTTTGACATTGCAGGATTATTGAAAGATGGTGTGAAGAGAAAGGTCTGTCGGTAAACCCCCTAAAGACTGAGAAGATCATTCTCTTCACAAAAAGACGAAAACTTCAGGGTTTGAGGATACCCATTATGTACGGAAGACCACTCGCATTAGTGCAAGAGGTCAAGTACCTGGGGGTAATCCTCGACAGCAAATTAAGTTGGAGGTCGCATGTCGACAGGACGGTGAAGAAGTCGACAGCGACCTTATGGCAGTTGCGCAGAGCAATAGGCAGGAACTGGGGGATAAACCCCAAGATTCTGCACTGGCTCTACACATTGGTAGTAAGGCCAAGAGTTCAGTATGGCTCAGTGGTCTGGTGGCCTAGTGTAGAGCGCCCCAGTATTTCCGTAAGATTGGCGAAGGTCCAACGACTAGCCTGTCTCGGAATTACAGGGGCAATGAGGACAACCCCAACAGCCGCACTTGAGGTAATATTGGGACTCCCGGGCCTCGACACTTGGATAAAGAGAGAGGCCATGGCTACCCACCTCAGAATGCGGGATACGGGGCTATGGAATGACCAGGGAGTTCGCACGGGCCATGCTAGGATTGCCGACATGGCTGCTAGAGAAATACCTCTATCAGCCTACAGGGTAACCGAAGCAGAGGACCGGCTAAGGTTAGAAAAAAGATTCTCTCTCACTATCCCAACAAGGGAACAGTGGGAGCAAAAAAGGGTTAAGCTCCAGTCGAATGCCCTGATATGCTACACGGATGGTTCTCGAGTGGCAGAAAGGCAATCCTCTGGAGCAGGAATTTATATGGAAGGCCGAGGGGTACAAGAAAGCTATGCTTTAGGAAGATTCACCACGGTATTCCAAGCAGAAGTTTATGCCATCCTATCGGTGGCAACAAGGAACGAGGTCAGGATATCCCCAGAGCAAAAAATTTATATATGCTCTGATAGCCAAGCCGCACTAAAAGCAATCTTCTCGGCCAGGACAAGATCAGCTCTTGTCCAGGAATGTGGAGATGCTTTAGCCGAATTGGCAGTGGAAAGGATGCAGGGGCTGTCGTCAGGCAAAGTACCACATAGCGGGATTTGATTCAAAGAAATCGGTCTGGCTAATGGGAAGGAGCCGAAGAACCACAAATCTTTTGATAGGGATCTTGACAGGCCACTGTAAACTAAAGAGACACCTAGCACTGATAGGGGTAGAGAAAGATCCCATTTGCCCAAGATGTGGGAGGGACGAGGAAACGTCCTTTCACTACTTGGGAGAATGCGAAGCGTACCAGCGACTGAGGTATAGAACCTTTGGGGCACCTACGCTTCAAATGGAAGAGTTGAACTCCCTATCCTGGGCCGAAATTATGTTCTTCATTAGAAAATCAGGAAGGTTTAAGCAGGGAGAAGAGCTCATCGAAGAGGACGATAATGAAGGTGGTTGAGGGGATGGCATGGGGTTGGCAAAAAGGGCTTATGGTGGCCTACTTGCTAGACTTTGGTCTCCCCACAACTACTACTACTACTACTAATAGAGAACCGCTGCCAGGCTCATCAACACGATATTCCGTGCGTATTCAACTTGTGAACCAGTTGCTCATTAAGAGGCTGTTGCCTGCATGCTTATCGATATCATCTTCCACGTGCATTTAGCTTGAAAACCAGATGTTAATTGATAGAGAACAATTTCCAGGCTTATCAATACGATTTTCCATGAGCACTCAGTTTGGAAACCAGGTGTTAATTAAAAGGAAGGTCATCGACATGTTCTTCCATGCGCATATAGCTTAAAAACCAGGTGTTGATTAATAAAGAAGCACTATCAACACTATCTTCCATGCCCACTTAGCTTGGAAACCAGATTCTAATTAATAATAAAGTTCCAAGCTTATCAATACGATTTTCCGTGTGTATTCAGCCTGTAAACCAGATGCTAATTAGTAGGGAGGTCTCCAGGCTTATCGACACGATCTTCCATAAGCATTCAGCTTGAAAACCAGGTTGAAATTCCGTTCAATTTAACTGCTGTTTTATGACTTTGAAATATACTAGGGTTATACCGAAGGTCATGAGCAGCGTCGCGTAGTTGGCAACTCTGAAACATCAAACGATTGACTGTCGTTTCGTAATACGTGACACTATCATATCTTTGAGTGAAGTATGGCGTCAGTAGCTTGCATCACATAACCATAAGCAAGTGATACCGTCATTGAATTCCGTGTTAAAGAGGAAATTTCCGCCGCTGATATTCTCCACAAACTTCGACGTTTGCATGGAGATGTATGGATGCTAATAGCAATTTAAATATGGAAAGATGAGCATCCAAGATTAGTCTCGTACTGGTCACCCTCAAACAACTACAACTGAGCCCTCAAGAAAAGACTTGATTAAATTGTTAAGCAAGACAGACGTGTGACGATGAAAGCAACTTCAAGAACATTTGGAATAAGGCACAATCCAGTTTAAGAGATGATTGCAAGCTTAGGTTATTGGAAAACTTACGCCCACTAGGTACCGCATTTATTGACTTGTTTGAACTTAGAACAATTGAGAAATCCCATTGGGTGGAAAGTTCTCCCTCAACCTTCGTACAGTTCTGGTCTGGCACTCTCAGATTACCATCTCTTTGATTATGCCAGCAGTGAGCTTTAAAACTAAACACATTGAAATTGACACTTGTATTTCATCAGTATTTCTTGTACTTAGTAAGAATTGAAAATGGTGAGCGGATGGCCCTGCGAGCAAATGCTCGCCTATCAGGCGGATGGCCCGGGTTCGAATCCCGGCAGACTCTAGTGGGATTTTAAAAAATCTTACGCTCCCCGGCTACCACGCTAACACCTGTGGGAGCCGTTAACCTCTAAATAAGGAAACTCTTCCTCACTTTCAACGGTCAAGCCTAGCCACCTACCCGGCCTAAAAGGGTAAAGAGGGCTCACGGAACCACTTTGTGGTTAAAACAGGCCACGGGCCTATAATAAGAGGAAAAAGAAGAAGAATTGAAAGTACCAATTAGGTCATAAAAGTTTAGTTATTTTTGGTTAATAGAAAATGTGATTATGATGCATTACTTCTTGCTTTTCTTCTTTCTTCTTTAGTAAAGTATGTTCCAGCTTAACAAACACAAGCTATGCAATAGCAATAGAAAATATTTGCAAAGTTGTTCAGATTAACACACAGAAATGGTATTTATGTAACAATTTATTGATTTAATCCTACTTATAAAAATACATTATCCTAAAACCAAAACTACATCTAAAATATGGCACTAAGTAGTATCATTACCAACTTCAGTAATACCAAGAACAAAAATGTTACTACGGCGTAATGTGCAATTTGAAGCTTTAAGTACTTTATCCTTCCTTGTGGTAAGGTATCTAGAGGATCTTTCAATAGATAAACTCGACCTCCTCTCGAGAACGTATGGAAATAGGCATCCCAATCAAAGTTACTCATGTCAAAGTCGAACGACTTCTGATCCTGTTCGTTCAGCTTTTTCCAAAGACTCTGAGTATTATTATTGCGGAAATTCCACTGCCGGGTAGCAAAATAGGCAAGAACGTGCATGAACTTGTCAATCTTTTTATATCCCTTTACTAACCTGTTGATTAAGAAAATCAGTAATTATAGGAAAAATTGTATCATTAGTGTTTTATTAGTAGAACTTGTATTATTAACTGAATATATTGGTAGCATATGATAGTGAGGATTAATAAAATATAGGTAAAAATGCTGGACAATGAGAATAACTCTCTACTTTACTATAACAAAGAAAAGTAGATTTCTGTTTTAAATTAAAATAAAAGTGTGTAACTTTTGCAAACCTCCAAAGTAATATAGGAATCACAAACAAATCAAACAAAAAACTGATAAAAATAACTATTGAAGTAGTATTGATATAGGTATTATGTACTTACAACTTTGGCTTGCCGAAACATCCAGCAAAAAAGTCAATGGTATATGCAGGAAGTTTATGTAGAAACAACACGCACAACATGTGCATGAAATAACTAGAATTGAGAAAAAAACAGTAGTGCCAAACTTGTAAATGTGAAGGTACCTGTTTAAGATGTCGCTCTGCATGCTTCATGAACATTGCTGCAAAAAATCAATAGGTACTTATTTGCGTTTAAAACTTTAATCTGTACTTACTCCACGTTATGGGCGTTTGGGGCGAAGATACGTAATTGTAGATAGGAATGTCACTTCCTTTGTCTTCTATACTTTTGCCATTCTCATTCGCTATTTCTTTGTTTATAGTTGCACCCCTAAAGCAGATAATTAGTAATCTGAAAGACAACTACAGAGGTCACTTACTTGGTGGTACCAATCTCCCAGGCTGCTGCGATGCTACAATTTATGACGAAATCAGCTGGAACTGTGTCAGCTAGGCAATCCTGTTTACAGTTGAGGGTACGTATCAGACCAAGAGCCGCCCCCACTGTAACCCCAGTCGCCCCATACATGTTGTCAATCCACCCAGCAACCGGCTCTTTAGCGGTAGAAATTACTGGAAATAAGATACATACAAATCATAAAATAGGACTCAATAAAAAATTGTACTACTATAAAGCAAGAAAAATATAATTTTAAAAGGTAGAAATCTAATGCAATTTCTAGGAATCGCAACGATTATTATTTGTATTTCTTGATCATAGTTTTTCATTCTTTCCGGTCTCCGGTCTTTTACTTCCCGCCTGGCTATTTCTAGGGCTCTTACGAATATTTTCTTGATCTGATCATTCTATTTAGATGGTAAGCAGCTCCTGACTGTGGTTTCTTCAATTTTCTGTAGATTTCCAGTTTTTTAGATTAGTTTTAAATTTGCTGACAACAGTTACTTCGTGTCTAAACCTAACCATAATACATGTTGAACGTCAATAAAGGGACAGATCCTTTTATGTCAATTTCAATGTGTAAAAGAACGGCATACCTAACCTGCTAACCTCGAATTTGACATACACTTACAGTGCCACCAACATATTATTCAAACGTTGTATAACCAACATAAAACTAGCCGTACCAGTTTTCTATGCAACCAATGGTACATAGTTTACTCCATTTAGAGTCGATATTAGTTCTTTCACCTTGTTAGGGTGAAGCCAAACTATATGTCTTACATTGAAATATTTAGGTTAAGACGAATTGTGTATTAAAACTTGCAGTAAATGTTCCCCGCGCTCGAACAAGGAAGTGCAAGCCACCTGAATGCTGACCGGTGCTTTGGTCTAAACAAAAGGGACGCCACGCGAAGTATTATTCCCCAGTTTGGGAAAACATCAACGAGATACAGCAGCTGCTACTCCAGCTGTCGTTCAAACTTCGAAGTAGTCAGTCGACTTTGCCAACACACAAAGTCTGTGGGAGTATCTTCCAAAGCCATGAAGCTGATATCTTAATCATCTTGTAACGAGGTAAAGGCAAATTTAATTATCATAAATAAAACCTACGCTTGAATGTCCGGTTCAAAAAACTGGGGGCCGAATAATAATAGAGAATTACGAAGCGATTGCAACAAATTACGCAATAGCATCAACGAGCAATTACGCTCTGAAAGTAACGGGCGTGCTGCTGAATCAGCGAGTCAGAAGAAGGCGCTTGCCCTTTGACATATTGCGTCGGGTGATTTTAAGCTACCGGAATCAGGGCCGCATTAAGTGAATTTGTGTGCGGAATTTAAACATTGTTAGCACTGTTGGTTTTTTGGCTTTTTGTTAATAATTAATGAGTCATACCTATGCTTAAGGAGTGTATTCAAGCATGCAGATTTAGCATTAAGCTCGTGGTCTGTTCCTTGCTCTTGTTAATAGCGCATATAACATTTATATATTACTAATGTGTACCCTTTTTATGTATTTTCATGACTGTATGTTCCTTTAAATAGTATATGTATTTTTATATAAACTATCTGGTTTTTATTTCTGGCAAGATTTGCATGTATAATTATAGCATTATAGGTATCAGCGGGCAAGCCGGAACTTTCTATATTGACAACTCTCTTAGCTGCACTAAGGTAAGAGCGGGTCTAATGCCTCCACGACTGAGTTAGCTATCACACAAAGGGAAATCTATTAGGGCAAGGAAAAATCTACAGTGCAAGCTATCAAGTACAAATTCACAATAAGTATGGTGCTTTTAGGATCTAAGACTCAATACTATAACAAAATTAAAAACTGTATTCCAGCTGTAGATCCTAGTTTATATAACTTTCGTTTATAACCAAACCAAACATACGCCTCAGTGTATTTATATAGATAATCCTTCATCAAACTGTCAAGAGTTACTTCACTATGAATTTAGCATTGCCCCTTCTGAGTGTTTTAGAGGAGTATGATTCCAGATGAAATGGTGTTTCGTTATCACGAGGTCTGTAGGCCTGTGTGTTTTTATGCGCGTTTTTTTTCAGAATTTTTAAATTCATATTCGAGGAGATAAACAAATAGAATAGCCATTTGTTATTTCTGAGAACTTCAGTCATTATCCAACGTGTCGTTAAAGCTAAATGGAGATGGGCGGGTCATGTAGCTCTATCTGTCGATTGCAGGTGGATCAAAAGAGTAATAGATTGAAAACTCGGGGCAGACAAGGAGCAGGGCAAATCAATTCTAAATTTTCTTTTAAATTGCTTATATCGTTTCCCACTTACGATTGTTTTTAGTATATTTTGGTCAACATCAAGCTTTTATTTAAAACGTCACATTTTCCGCACTTTTCAATATTTCATCTCTGAAAATTGAGGAAGTTGTCATCTAGGATGCAAAAACACTAAATTTTCATAAAAACGAAATATTTTAATACAGAATGTTCAATATACCGTTTCAAATTTCAATATCTTCAATCTTCATTTCCTCAATTTTTTTAACTAACACCCTATATTAAGAATTTAATAAAAAAATATAATAAATAGTATTTGGCGCATAGTTTATAATAGAGCAGTTAAAAAACCGATTTGACGTTTACAAACCAGTTCTCAAAACAGATTTACAAACCGATTCATAAATAGGATTACAAACCGATTTGTGAACCGGTTTAAAACCAGATTTTCGGTCAACCGGTTTACCGATGATCGATTTATGAAAAAAACGAGGTTAACCGAAAGCTGGTTAACTATAATATATGTTAGGGTAAAAATAAAACAATGTAAGGATCTATTTATACCCGCAATAAAATACAGGGTCTTCCATTTGAAAAAAAAATGAGAAAATGACTAGGTATTAAAAATATTGAAATTTGAACCAGTATTTTGAACACCCTGTTTTAAAATATTCCGTTTTTATTAAAATTTAGAATGTTTGCATCCTAGCTGACAATTCCCTCAATTTTCAGGGAAGAAATATTCAAAAGTGGGGCAAATGTGACATTTTTAAAGAAAGCTTGATATTAACAAAAAATCTTGGAATCGTCCATAAGCTGCATGTAATTTAAAATAAAAGTTAGAGTTAAACGTAGATCCTACATGGGCCTGAATATCCGTAAAGAAATACGGGGTGTTCTATTTTAAAAATTAATACTTTTTCAAGCCAAACTTTTTGAAACACCCTGTATATGTCAAAATAATTTTAAAATGTGCCCCCTTCAACCCCATTAGGATCACCCTAATCAAACTTTCTATCAGAAAAAAGGTACAAGCATAATCGGGGACCGGCGCGCTAAATAGACATCCTGTATTAAGTAAAAAACGACTTCCGCGATTGGACTGTGTCATTATTGAGATCGAAGAACTCAACGTTTCGCCCACTTTTGTAAGGGGATTCATCAAGAGGAAATGCAAAAGAACATGGTAACTCAACGTGTATACCACGCCAGAGGCGAAACTCGACTCGAGTCGACTCGGCCTCAATAATGACACGGTGCAATCCCGGAAGTCGTTTTTTACTTAATTACAATGCCGTGAAAGCCCCAGAAGGCATCCTGTATATTTAATATTTATTGTACGCCAAGTATCAGACCAAGTTATAGCATACGACCAGGAATATTACTGCTGTTTTATAGGTTGGTGGAAGCAGTTGATCAAATAAGGGGAGAGGAAGTCCTTAAAAAGTTAAAACTAGCTTAATTAGAAGCATTCAAAGTATATACAAGAGATGCAGAAGTTACATTAGAACAAATAACTGTGAGCCACAGGTGTTTGAGACGGATCTGGGTATTAGACAAGTTGGTATACTAAGGTTCTCTTGTTCATTCTCGTATTGTAAGTGAGAAAGTGTCAAGTAGCCAAATCTGAGAGAGGCCTGCAACATAACTTGGAGATATCGAATTAGGTACTTAATGACAGAAACATGGAGATTAGTGCAGAGAAAACCAAACGATGCTAATCGCAGGACAACAGTAAGAAATTCAGATAGAACTGAAGAGCAGGTTATTAGAGCAGGTAGATAGTTTTAAGTATTTAGGGGTAAAAATACATATAGAACCATGGAAAAAAAATTAACAACCGAATAAAGGCTACCAATAAGCTATATTACAAGGAGTCCCTAATAGATTTTTTAATAAGAAAGAAATTTCCAATAAGCCAAGATTTAGATGTAAAATCGGTAAAACAAATAACAGAAGAAAATCAATTAAGATGGTATGACCACATAACAGGATGGAAGTCCAAAACTGTGCGAAAAGCATATGGAACGCTAGGGTAACAGCATAAATATCAAAAGGAATAAAGAGATAGGCAAGCACATGCAAGCAAAATGATACCACTGCCAGGGCGCCAGTGAAATAGCCAAGTACAGGAAAATGTGAAGAACAATCACGAAATTCCATCTCCAACCCCAACCCTCACCTCGACACAAGAAGTCACTGGATTAAGTAAAGTGCTGAATATCTAGGATTTGTTTGCGCATCTATTATTTTCGATGAAAATTGCTCCAATTTTGTATTTTCGCGCGGCCCCGCCTCCCGCGATTCTATCAGTTCAGACAGTTCGAATCGTAGCCCGGCCGGTCGGGGTTTGTTCTCCTGTTGATGCAGAATGGTAATGTCGGTCTATCGTCGTAAACTTGTCGAGTGGTTTTTGTGGGAATGGAAGTTTTGGAATTGGTTTTTTTGACCCGCGCCTGATGTTGCAGAGCAGTAGCACTCGCAGTTTTTAGTGAGATATTGGTTCTCTCGCCGTTTTGGGCGATTAGGGATTGGAAGTACTTTACCGAGGATATTTTTATTATTATTACGTGGCCCGATGCCATCTGGGGTGAGTTATTTGACGCTGTTAGCGCACTGGTCTAGCGAAAGTGATCTTAATTTTATCTTGGGTTTTCTCTTTGTTAGCGGTTAGTCCAAAGCCCCAATTGCGGAGGTTCGCCATGCTGGTTCAATCTTGACCTTTGCCATGGAGCGTGTCGACCTTGAGCCAGCGATTGTGACACATGCAAGTTTCCAGCCTGTGGGTGTTTGGGAAGCGCTCTGTTTCGTTTATCTGGGCCCCCTTTCATATACATAACGTTGAGAAGGAGGCCACCTAGGATCCACAATCAAGTGTTATGCACCTTTTATCTAAATAAAGCTACAAAGCCCTGTGAGTCGTGTTTCGGTGCGAAAGGCTTCTCCCGTTTTGCTAACGAATTCAACCAGAGTTTCGGACACCGGCTGCGATATACAGCTGGCGTCACTAGCTGCGTATCTACTTGATGATTTGTTGAACTTTTATGTAGTGTAGGGTTCTCGTGAACCTTATATCTGTACTATTAATTGCCTGAAATTTGTGATGACTGTTTAACGAACTAATGACAATTATACAGTAATACCAGCCTTGTGGTTTTCATTTTATTACTGCTACCTGTACTTTAGTTGAGCTTCTCCTTCGTAATATTTTGTGCTGCTTGGGTTTACGAATTGTTTTGAAAGGATACTTGTCGTTACTTGGTAAAGATTCGTTGGCGCCCTTTTGGTTCTTAATTAATTCGAGTACTTAAATAACTGCACACCATGTTCATTTGAGCTAGTTTTTTTTAGGGATTAGCCGGCGAATCTATTAGTTATTATAACAGTACATTTTTATGATATCGTTAATAAGTTGACCATGAGTATACTACTCCCATTCAAAATATTTTAAGGGTAATGCAGTTTACATACGATTATTGAAATTGCAGAAAACTTCTCAATTGAAGCTCATAGAAAGTAGGTATTAAATTAAATACTAATTATATTGTGAAGTAAATGATTTCTGTTTCTACTCCCCAAAACTGCTATTCGGAATTAGTAAAATCTCTCTTGATATAAATTATACGAGAAACTCTACAAAGTTGTATTGACCTGAATATAGCTCTATAAACGCTAACATTACAAAATCATAATTTTGAAGTAAGTAGAAATATTAACAAAACTTTCTTAACTAATAAAACTTATGAAAAGACGTATCGCCAGGAACCCAAAAGCACTTGAAGAGCCTGATGAAAGCAAAAGCTAATTTGCTCGACCATCTCATGTTACTTTAAGTTCCCATACACTTACCAATTGATGGTCTTACAACTGCAACAGGCAATCCTCTGCCCTCAGTTTTGACAACCTCTTCAGCTAATGCTTTGGTGAAAGCGTAAGTATTTGGCCATTCCCCAAGTATTCTACGGCAAGTGAAGTTAAAAATTACACTTCAAATTACTAATCAACTTACGTTGGGGTTATTTTCTCCAATATGTCGTCACTTAAAGTCTCCACGAGGGTCAACAACTTATTTCCAGTCATTGTGGTCTCGTAGAACTCCTCGTTTATTTCTTTTCGAATGCAATTCGAATAAGCCGTCGAAACGTACACGAAGGACTAAAAACAATCACTGTAATGGGTTTTTATACTGAGCTAACACTTACCTTCAGCTGCTTCATTTCTCTTGCCATAACCAAGAGGTCTCGGGTGGCTCTGATGTTAATATAACTGGATGTTCTGATTTTTTCGTCAAATCGCACAGTGGCGGCGCAGTGGAAAACACAATGGACATTGTCGACCAATTTTTGCCTGTCTTTTTCATTTAATCCCACTTCTGGTAAGGTGCACTCCCCGGTCACTAGTTCGATTTTGTTTATGAATTTCGGTTGCTCTCGTTTTAATCGATCGAAAAGCTGCAATCAAAACAGAATTATAATAAAATAAAAACGTTGACGTTGAACAGTTGGAAATGCAGTTACCATTTCATAAGTAGGAAGGTGAGCAAATTCTAATAAATTGAAAATGCTGCAAACGTGGTGTGTGGAATTGACTAATACTAACTAGTTATTACACAATATTTAAATCCAAAAAGCAAATTTAGCAGTGAAATATATATTTTTTTATTTTACTCTTTTTGCATATTTATGTAATACATTTTGTTCTATATAAAATACGGTAATAAAAATGCTAAAAGGCGGATGTCAATTTTGTCTTAATGATTAAATTCTTTAAAATTTGGTAATACACGCTTGAACGCTGCATTTCCATTCACAATTTTCTTCCAACTCTAATTTCTAAAATAGATTCAATCTAAAACAGCTCGTGTTCTTGTGATAAAACAGTAATTTAACAAGTGCAAAATTGACTAATGATTTAATTATAAGTATGTAAACTAATTTTGTTTACCATAGCCGCTCCTGGCCACAAATATTTGCGTCTGTATATTTTACTATTTAATTATAAGAACTAGTTTTTTTTCAAATTTTTAGTCTAATAGAAACTTTCCAAATACCATTAAGAATATTTTACATTGCGCATTTTAAGTAAAATATGTACAGAGTCCAAGGCGGCCTTCTTTTTATTTGCTCTTACAAACACTCAAACTCGTGCATAGCAATTTCTTTCAATCCCTGCATTATACGAAAATATTATAACTGTGATTATAAAGAAAAGAGACGGAGTGGCAGGTGCACCACCACATTTTTCTGGAAGGGTGCGGCGATATTTAAATATTTGGAAACCGAATCTGTGGATAGGAAGGGATGGCCTGCTTTCCTCAACTTGATACCCAGAACTTTATTTCTCTGAGGCTACGTGAAACCAATCTCTGTTTTTTCGAAACTCCAACCAAAGGCGTAGCTAAGGGTTGGCGAAAGTGGCTCCCGCAGGGGCCACAGAGCGCAGGAGGGCGTAAACATCACCCCATTACACTGTCCCACTCAAATAATGATCACAGATACTCGATAAATTATTTGTGAAAAATAATCGAATCACAATGAGAAACATTTTAACGCCTAATGATTTGTTAAGATTCTAAAAAAAGCGAGAAAGTGTAAAAATACAATAGATAATTTATAGTCAATCCAAAGATACTGTTTCTTTAATTTTCTGCCTTGGTTTCATGATTTGACAAAGACTTTGAGAACAGATTAAACCTTACCAAAATAAAATAAATGGAAGGGAAATTGCAATTGAATCTGGATGCAGTATATTTCTCAGTACTTCGGAATTGATAAGCCATTATCATCTCCAACTAGCATCTCATATGGCTTACGTGAAAGCAAAGAAGCTCTGAGTTATTTTTCCCCATCTATTCAGAATGAATTGGTGGAGTTGATAACAAAAAAGTAAAACATAAAATATTGCAAAAAATAAAAGCAACAACATATTTTTCCATCATCTTTGACTGCTCCCCAGATAGTGCTCGAATGGAATATATGAGCCAAATAGTAAGATATAGAATTGAGGAAAATTTCATTGATTTTATTTATTCAAATGTTAAAACAGGTAAAGGCATTTCAAATAACATCTGGTCAGTCTTATAATAACGGTAGCAACATGGTTGGAAAAGACATTGGCACACAAGGAAGAAGGTTATAGTGATACAAGGTGGTCGTGTCAACAGAGACCTCTAAGCGCCTTAAAAATCTAATCACTCATGTTGGATTACATAATTTGCAAACAAGTCTACTAACACATCTAGGAGTATCGCCCTGGAATACTGACGTTCCACATGCATGGCCTTTGCAAATTTATCCTCGTACCCTAGCTGTGTTAGCTCAGGTTTTATTACTTCGGCCACAAAATGAAAAAGAAGCACAACCGATTCCTTCTGCATTAAATTGAGAGAGTGGAACAAGTACAGAAGTACTTGAGCATGCTCAACATTTAAGTCTTCGTTCTCAGAATCAATTATTGTAGGAGGGTTTATAACGTTTTCAATTAATGTGTTCACCAGTATGCCAAATACTTATCACCGATGCTTCACTTTGTGGCCGAAGTAATAAAACCTGAGCTAACACAGCTAGGGTACGAGGATAACCATACTGAAAAAAGAGCTTTTGGAGCAGAATTTGATGAGACCAATTGACTTCAAGTGTCTCTGTCTTTTCTCAATATGGGAAAGAGTACTGAGTTGTATCGCAAAGGTCAGCAAATCTCTTCAAAACAGGAGTATTTTTCTGGACATAGCGAACCAAATGGTAAAAGGTTTTATGGAAGGGGTGCAAAATATACGAAATTCATTAATGCTTGGAAATAGCATTAGAGAGCATCTTTCCTGAAATAAAGATAGAAAAAATCAAAACATTTTACAATGAAACTGTGCCCCACCGGGGTACACTCGGAGTCCACTTGGATAAGAAACCGACCTGGAGCCACCACATCAACATCAAACTGAACCAAGCATGTAACCGATTACGAATACTTTATCCTCTTATCAGGGAGTGCTCTGTTCTTCTATATAAAACAGACTATACTCGGGCCGATTATAACATATGCCAGTATGAAACACGACATAAAGAAAACTTTAGAAAATGACAAGTGTTTCAAAATAAGATTCTTAGGATAGCTTTCAACGTTCCCTGGTTTGTTCGTAATCCGAAAATCCAGAACTAGCTATAGTCCGGTCAAGTTAGCTCGAAAACTAGTGGTAGGCTTACAAAAATTCGCAAGAAGCTAAATATTGGTACAAATGTTGAGAACACCATTATAAACAAATTGTGAAAAGTCCCCATCGATCCCACGTGTGCAAAAAAAATTATTCAAGGTCGAAGTTCGAAAAAATAGATTGTTTAAAGTTTTCAGCCAAACGGTCAGTTTTATCATAAAAATATGTCATACAAAAATTGTAGATCATACAATTACCTATAAAAATTGTTCTTGCACTTTTTTTCCTAAGAATTGCCATTTCTGAGATATAGCGATTCTAAAAGTTGAAAAAGCCGTGTTCTCCATAATATGCACGAGTACGCCGCCTATATACATTACGGGACCCATAGTATAAGTTAAAATATTGATCTGCCAAAAAAAATGTCGCAATTTTGCTTCATTTGTAATAAAGATTTGACTGAAAGTGAAATTGTTACTGTTGATCGTGGCATGAAAACGTTGATTGATGCAAGTGTTGAAAGAGATGATGGATTTTCTGAATACTTGAAAGACCAGAAATCTGTGAAAAGTCACGTGCAGGTCGTAAAAAGTACACTCGGAAGAGTACTATTGCTGCAGTTAAAAGACAACATGAAGAGGAACAAGCCAGTACATCTAAAATAAGTCCTCCTCGTACTAGAACACGCGTAAGTGAATCAGTTTTTTGTTTTAAAAAATTTTGCTTATTTTGCGGTGATGAATTGAATGAAGAGTATGAAAAGAAAAAAGCAATGAGATACCGGCGTAGAATTTGTAAAGTTGCTACACTTTCATTCAAAGAATCTGTTCTGAAAGTAGCTCAGACTCGTTCTGATGATGTAGCAAGAGCTGTTACTGCTCGCATTGAATTTGAATATGATTTAGTTGCTGCTCAGGATAAGTATCATAATGATTGCTACATTTCCTCCTTGAGACCGTCCACTGGGGGTAAAGTCGGTCGTCCTGAAGATGAAGCTACGAATCTTGCAATGGAAGAAATATTTACATACATTGAAAATAGGGATGATTGTCAGTTTACATTAGAAGAATTAAAAAATATTTGCGAACATTCAACTTTAGATAACAGAACCATTAAGATACGATTAAAGTTGAAGTATGGTGATAAAATTATTATAACTGAAAAATCGGGAAATTTAACATTCGTATGTTTTATTGATAATCATTATGATATTCTTAATCAAGCTTGGTAAGACAAAAAATTTCAAATGAAAAAGAAAAGCGATTTAGGATCCTGGAAGCTGCGGCAGCAATTATTCGAGAAGATATTCAATCTGTAGTAGTCGATAATTCTAATTACCCCCCGACAGGACGTATGTTTGAAAATATTAACAGTAATATTCCAGAGTCACTGACTTATTTTTTGGAGCAAGTTATTCTAAAAAATAAACGATTAAATTTTGAACATTTAAAATTAGTTTGTACAAACATTAGCCATAGTATTATGACTGCTGTTCGGCCTCGGTCTTTTAAGTCCAAATTACAATTGGGTCTCTCAATTTTTTTCCATCGACGATTTGGGTCAAAACGTCTTATACACATTTTTTTATGTTTCGGTTTGTGGGCATCTTATAATGATACTGTGATGTACGAAGCAGCTACAGTTTTTCATCAACCACCTCATATCTTACCACCAGAAACTGGCACGTTTATTCAATATGTTGCAGACAATGCTGATATAAATGTAAATACGCTAGACGGTCATAACACGCTTCACATAATGGGTATCATTCAAATTGTTACTTCAAAAAGTTGAGTTTTGCTAGAAGAGTCTATACCACGAATAAAGAAAGCTCCTTCGGCCAAAGATTTCGCGGAAAAAGCTCATGTGGCAATACAGGTCTATCAAAATAATAGTGTAGAAGGTTACAGTAAAATAAATGTCCAAGGTTTTGCTTATGGAAGTGAAGCTACAGTATCTTTACTGAAAAAGTCGATGTGTATGGTTATATGGCAAATCGAAAAATTTATCGTTACCCGGTTGGAATGGTTATATTGAACGTTTGAAAAATAATCTTATGAATTTTTCAAGATCAAAAATTTCATTTTTACCATTTATTCATCAACCTGCCAGTAACTACAATACTATATACACTACTTTACTTTGTGCTTTAGATAATGCAAAACGTGATGGTCACGATGTATGCATTATTACTTTTGATAAGCTTCTGTATGCAAAAGCTCGAGAAATCGTGTCAGCTGCACCTGAAGGGTCTGAATTATCGAAGATCATAATCAGGCTCCCAGGATTTCATCTACTGATGTCGTTTTTTGGAGTAATTGGTTACATTATGCAAGGAAGTGGCATGAAAGAAGTACTCTCTTTGATTTATGTACCTAAGTTATTAGAAAAAATGCTCAATGGGCACGCTTACGCGAGAGCTGTTCGAGCTCATACATTACTTCAGCTCACTTTAGCAACAATAATATCAAAAGAACTTGTTATTGATGACGTCATGGATGCAAATCTTATCATTACTGTTGAAAAAGTAATAAATAACACTATTTCATATAATGATATTGAAAATGATATTGAAACATCTGAAGCATTACTTTATCAGTTTAATCAAAGACTAAGAGACGAACGAGGAGCTACCGCAAAACTATGGATGCAATATTTTAATATGGTGCCGATAGTAAAAGAGTTTATTAGAGCTGAACGTATGGGAGAATGGAAAGCTCATTTGAACAGCGTTAAAGAAGGGTGCATTTCCACGCATTAGGACATTTTCCTTATGCTAAGTCTGCGCACCTATATCTAGGAGATCTGTTACAATTAGAGAACTTTATGAATCCTAGTGTTTACCAAAGGTTTACAGAAGGATTTTTCACTGTCAGACGTTCTGATAGTTTAAGTTGCGGAACAAGAAACGAGTACAATTAGCTTGTCTTCCCCAACCTCTGCTTCTGCTCATCAACATCTTTATCGAGTATATTATCAAGTTCATGTGTGGCTTGGTAATCAACTGAACCCAGAAGACTGGGATTGGAAGTTAACTAACGATAAGTTGGAATCAATCCAGACTTTACTTCCACCTGCACCAGAAAAGCTATTTTTTGCAACTGCAAAAAGGGGTGTACTTCTAAATGCGGCTGCAAAAAAGTCGGATTGGTTTGTTCAGCAGCATGCACCAGTTGTCAAGGCCAGTCCTGCTCTAATGTTGAATCTCCAACAGAATAGGATTCTTACGACATCGGCCACGAGACAACTGATGCTTCGCTGTTACAACAATTCACTTGCACCCAGCAGGAAGAAGCAAAAGCAGAAGCAGAAGAAAAAGAAGCAGACGAAAAAAAAGAAGAAGAAGAAGAAGAAGAAGGAGGAGGAGGAAGAGGAGGAGAAGAAGAAGAAGAAGGAGAATGAGATGGAGAAGATGAAGAAGAATGAGAAAAAGAAGAAGGAGAATGAGAAGAAAGAGAAGACAGCACTTGAAGTTCCATTACATAAGTACATCATAGAATAGGCCTACCGGGGAAACCACGTTAAAAAAAACGAGCCAAATACACTACCTCACAGGTGGCGTGGAAACGTGTGCATATTATGGAGAACACAACTTTTAGAATCGCTATATCTCAGAAATTGAAATTCTTAAGAAAAAAAGTGCAAGTTTTATAGAGAATTGCATGATCTACAATTTTTGTCTGACATATTTTTATGATAAAACTGACAGTTTGGCTGAAAAATGCAAAAAACCCATTTTCGCGAACTGTGACCTTGAATAATTTTTTTTGCACACGTGGGATCGATGGGGACTTTTCACAATTTGTTTATGATGGTGTTTTCAAGATGTGTACCAATATTCAGCTTCTTGCGAATTATTGTAATCTTGAATGCCTATTTTGACCGGACTACTAGGTATTGACAGCATGAAAACATTTATCGAAAAACTTACAAAAGCATTCATCGCTAATTTCAATAACAACAGTAACACCCACAGGCCAGAAGATCTACCATCAAGTTCTGAAGAATCCGACAATGTGTGAATACGCGAGTGCTTAAAATGTCGACAATAGTCATTGTGCCTAGTATGGAAGAAATATGTTCCTTCAATGACAGTGCGCCACTGTTAGTTAAATACATATAAGAACCAAGCCATGATAACTTTGGAAATTATTGAACTGGTAAATCTGCTAATGCAAAAAAGGGTTGTTTCCAAGATAATGTTTTATTATGTTATAAATTGAACTATGTGACATTTGTTTCCTTATTTAATAAAATTTGACATACTGGTTTTTCGATTACCAATTATTTAACAGCTAATTGTTTAGGCAGTTTCATAATAAACGTAGCTACGATTTTCTAAAATTTTATTTGTAATTGCTCACTAGATTTTTATATGCGAAAATAAAGGCAATTTTGAAAATATCGTAAATTTATACAAATTACTCACTTTTGGTATAAGATATGTTTAATCAAAATTTAAAGACCCAAAAAACCAGTCTAACGCTTTCATTTGAAAATATAGTTATGGCTCTTTAGGATTCTCAAAAATCGAAAAATTCTAAAATTCACCTTGTATAATAAACACAAATTAGATATCCTTGGCTAATACGATGCATATTACTTTTTCTGAATTTTAAAATAGTAACTGCCATTTTTTCACAAAAAATATATTGGTCAAAATTTTAAAAGTATTTTTCTTTGCACAGAAAAGTTGCCAGATCACAATATTAAATTTTTGTCTAATATTTTCAATATATTGATCTGAAGTTTTAGATAATATAAATTTTTAATTTTTTTAAATTTTAATTTTGGAAATGTAGCTAAGGCAAAACTTTTACCAGGAGTTTTCGACTTTTTTTTATGTTACAATGTACCTCCAGAAGCTACACGGTCGACTTAAGAAATACTCTGAATATATCGCATATAATTGTTTAGGCATGGTTTTACAAGCGTACATAAAAACAAGACTGCCTTGGACGTGATTCGTCATATCTTATGTATAAAATAGGAAGCACTCCCAATAACATTTGGAAACTCAAGTTTAGTGTTCTAAAGTTTTCGTTAAAGTAGTGGTAAACAATTGTTCTTATAATAATAGTTGTTGTTTATCAGTTTAACGTTACACTTTATTCGTTCGTCGTAATAAATAAATAGTAAAATATATCGCATAAATATAAAACAAAGCCAAAACAACCAAACCAAATGTGTATTCCACTGGTAAATTTACTTATATACGTTTGAATAAGCAATTAGATTAGTAAATACCTCATATTAACCTTGCAACATTCTTAAATTATTAGGATCTATTCTAAAGGTCTAAGAGTCTAGAATAGATTATAAAATTGTCCATAGGGTTATAGATCTTATTTTTTGGTAAGCGATCATCCAAAGCATAATTTACCCCTCAAAAGCTTGGAGGTTAAATTAAGTTGAAATTTTTTGTCTGTACATTTAGTATCCATTTGTTTGACTTTTATAAACACTAGTTATAATGTTATAAACACCAAATATCAGTTACCACTGAAGTGGCAAAACAGGAAATATCACCAATAAATTAGCTGGTTTGCTGCCATATTTATAAAACTTGCAAAAATATTTAAGATTATATCTTCAGTTTTGAACTTCAAGTTGCTCTAGATTTCTAGTAACCACCACGGTTCTTCTTAGTTGGCATGTTCTTATATTAATTATTTTTTATTTCTTCTAGAACTTTCGTGATAATTCTTTCTTATCCAAGTAGTTCACATCCTTACAGTATGTGTACTATTGGATTGTCCATACATGTATACCCATAATTTTCTTGTTTTTCTTCTTAATCTTATTCCATCCTCTGATTTCTTTACAAGAATCGTTCTTGCTATCTTCCTTTCAAATCTCCAATAAATGTTTCTACTCATAAAGTACAGTGGGTCGGGTAATGCTCTTAATTTTCTTGCTGTTCGCATTTAGAAAACTTGCCAGCTTATTTTTTTATTTCTTTCTTCCCGACATTATTTCATGTTAATGTCATTTTCGTATATCCAAAGCTTCAAGGGGAGTCTTAGCATATTTCCCTATTTTAATTTTAAATTATCCTTCTATATGAGTATCATCTCATTTCATTTACATAAGTTTCGTTTTTCTCTTATAAACTTTTTTCTTTGGTTCATTCCTTTGGTATAAGTATATGCTTCTCGTAATGTTTTTACCAAAACTTGATTTAAAAATGTAGTTCATATCAAATTCTCTTGCCCTTGACGGCGATCGAGGGTCCTTGGGGTACACTTTTAGCCATACATCGTAGATTTCCAGCAGGTGCATCCATTCTTCTCTCACGAGCCCGCGTTAATCTTTCCTCATCTTCCTGTTACTAGAAATAAAGATAGTGAAAAAGATCCAGGAGCTTTTTTAACTAAGTATAATTCTGCTGCTATTATACAGGATTATACTAGCTGTCCTACCTGGCTTTAATTGGTTGATTTTTTTTAAGTGGAAAGTAATGTTGTGATCACGTCACCATTTGTAAAACATATAAACATTGCACCTAGTAATCAAAAACAATTAATAAATGTCAGATCACAATATAGACGTGTTTTCTCTATCGTTGCAGTAATTGCACGACATAAATAAATTAATATAGTGAATACTTGTGATTGTGAATACTATAAAGTATCATTGTAGTACCTTCGTTTTCAACATCTCATAGACGTCTGCCGCATTCCAGTATTTATTTTTGTATTATCTTCCCAGTTGTTGTCCAATTGTTTTCCTTGCACAGTCATTTTTATACCATTCTCTCAAGTTTGTTTGGTCGATCCGTTTTCGAATACTTGAGGCGTCAATTCCCATATCCGCTTGACTCATCTTTATTTCTTCAATTTTATATTATTTGATCCTTTTATAAATAAGTTATTTCTAATATAAGATCTTTTGTAGCTTAGTTTACATGGTTTTGTGATCTTTACTTCTACCTTTTCACTCTCCTTCCCATTTCCTCATACCTTTTTCTGCTTGTGTATTTCAGTGGTCTGTTCTTCGAACAATTTATTTCTCTAAAAATTTCCAGTAATGTTTCTTTGGTTCTTTTTTGTATTACTTCCTTTTACAATAAAGGAAGTATTGGATTCACCCCAAAAATTCGAAATTGAGTTTTCAACAGATCTTCACGTTTCAGAGTCCCCTGAACCCAAAAAACATATTTTTTTTTCATTGGTCTGTCTGTGTGTCTGTGTGTCTGTCTGTGAACAGAAATCTTAAAAACGGAAAGAGGTATGGCGTTGAAACTTCATATATAAGTTTTGTGTACTATGTAGATGCGACAGCAAGCTTTTGAAGAAAATCGCATAACAGGAAGTATGTGTTTACTCTTGTGATTTTTCAGTTTTTTTCGATTTTTTCAAAAACGGCTCTAACGATTTTTTTTTAACTTCACATTTTTATTACATTTTTAATGTGTATTGATGTGAGATAGGTGATTTTCCAGTTGAATACTTTTTAAATGGGTTTCTTTTGTTTTTTTTTCGATTTTTTTTATTAACTTCTATTTTAAATAGAACACCCGGTATATTATTACATTTTCGAATTCAGCTTAAAGTTCTAGAAAAAAATTGTCTCTTGAACTAACACTCTATTTTGTACAGTTTTTGTAAAATTTGTAATTTTTGAAAATTTTTGACAAATGCTTAAGAATTTGAAATCAAATTTTTGGCTAATTATAAGATTACTGTAAAAGGAAGTTGTGTGCGTGTATCACACCAGATTTTTGTTCTTGTCTTTATGCCATCTTTCACAATTTAACCTATTTAACCGATCTCTTCTCTACTTGGTCATTTCCAGGTACCTTTTTCGAAACATTTGTAATCTATTCGGATACCCATTATTTTCTATAGCAAGTTCAATAAGTTTTTGCAATGCTTAACTTTGTTATTTAAATTTAGATAGATTAATAGACTTTACACGTGCACGATTATTTTCCTCCATTTACAAAATAGCTACAACTTACATTTTGATAGACGTTAAAATGTCTTCGTCGACCACCGAATTAATAATTTTAAATTTAAATTATGTACGTACAAAGTGTAGTGTTAACGCTACAAATATGTTTTTTTCTATAACCATTTAAAAATGAACAGCTTTCGTCACGTTTTACCCCAACCGAAAGCGCCAGTTCTGGGACCAGTGATAGAATATCGCGTAACGTTAACTTTCGTCTCTAGTGACGAAAGTAAGTTGTTGCAATTTCAGATATTAAATGCATTCTTTCATATCCAATTGTAACATAACCATCATTCGTTTTCTTAAGAAAGGGGGAAGCCCCCAGGACCCCCTTCAAGAGGGGCGGAGCCCGAGGACCCCCTTGGAGAGGGGCGGAGCCCCGAGGGCCCCCTTAAAGAGGGGCGGAGCCCCGAAGGCCTCCTTGAAAAAGGGCGCAGCCCCTAAAGTCTCCTGGGCTGGGCGGAGCCTCGAGAGCCCCCTTGAAGAGAGGGGGTATATCCCTACATCCCCGATTTCGTCAAGATCACTTTAAAGATAATTGAACTTTCTCAAACTTTTTATACACCTATATAGCGAATCATGGTTATAGAAAAAGTGTAGTGTTTTACTCGTCGAAAGGCATTTTCTGCAACTTGAGGGTATTATCAAACGAGGCCTAGCAGAAAATGCTACTTTCGTCACTCGTTAAACAATATACTATTCTACAACTACTGTAGAAAGTAGACTTTTGCGCTTTCTTTTGTTAACGCAAAGTTGAAGTTTTCTGAGGAGCGAGCGCAAAAGTGGTTTGCCGCTCGCTGCTTAAGAAAAGAACAAACATTGATGAAATTTAAATACTTTTTCCTACGACTGCTTCTAAAATCAAGCTTTCCGCCTTGTTGACGTACGTCAAAAATTGATTGTTTTGAATCAGTTCATCGCGGCAGCCGTCATACGTAAGTATATAATCGTGAATCGTAATACATAGCAACATACATACATTTTATATAAGCTTTCATGATTATATTTATCTAAGTCGGCTAGTGGTCAGCTATTTGAAAACGTCAAAGTTGACAGCTGTCACTGTGAATTCGATTTAAACTTTTTTTCGCGATTTAAAGTTACTTGTGCTTTATTTTGTGTATTGTCGGTGTTTAAGTGTCAAGAAAAATAAGAAATGGGCGATAAAATATCCAATTCTGATGTAAAAATTTGCACGTCTCTGGAAATTTTAGAAATGGCAAAAAACACCAGTTTAAACCTATTTTCGAAAATTTTACAGTAGTAGGAAAAATTTTGTATGCAACACGAGCGAAAAATGCATTAGGCGTTCGTTCGAGTTTTTTCGGACCTCACTTCGCTCGGCCCGAAACTTTCGAACTCACGCCTAATGCATAATTTTTCGCTCTAGGTAGATAAATAACTATTACAAATTTATTATTAACGAAAATAAACGTTAACAAATAATTTGTACACTCATTAATGCTGATGCCTGATTTTGCAAGAAAATTTAAATGTCGAATTGACAATTAACGTCAAATTTCAGCATCAATAAAAATGTACTTAATATTTTCACTTTTAATTATTAGAGCGCATAATATTTGCTCATTATAGGTGTTGCAGAATAGTAAATTACTCTACTCTACCATACGAGTTCAGAAAAGCCACTTTTCTAACGTGTTGAGTATACTATTTTATCGCATTTCATAAGGAATGTAAATATTAAATTTTTACATACGTACAAGTGACACTAACTGTCAAAACATAACCAAGATGATCATAACTCATTCCTATGTACTAAATCACAATAAGCAGCTCCAGTTGATGTTATGCGTTTGGCAGTACTGAAGTGTGTTGTTCGTGACACTGTAAGTCTATGTCAAATTCGTGGTTAGCAGGTTAGGTTTTGCGTCGATCTATGTCAAAACTGACGCAAAACCTAACCTACTAAACTCGAATTTGACATAGACTTACAGTGTCACCAACATCACACTTCAGTATTGCCAAATGTAAAACGAATCGCCGTTACTAGGGATAAAAGTGTTGCTAATGATAAAAGTACCACATTTATTATCGATTATGAATGACGAAATGT